>CM060432.1:185338799-185938799 GCA_030545235.1 Helianthus tuberosus | reverse complement strand
ACAGATCTTCTTCTCCGGTGAACACTGCAAAACAGAACACCGTTAGTCTCGTCAAGGGGAGGACAGAGGTTCTCTCCTTGACCCGACTCTGGCGTGAGAATTAGTATGTGTTTATGAAGAAGAAGAAGAAGTATTGATGAAGTGTGTGTAACTTGAATTTCATACCTGAATTACTCTCATATTTATAGCCGGGAGTTTGGGCGGGAAACTCGTTAGTGAAATATTAACGGAAGATGCTAACCCCGTAAGCGGTTATTTTTCTTCCGTTAATTCTTTTGATCGGATCGTGGGAGCACACAGATCGCAATCTTAATCAAAGGCTGGGGAAGTGCCACGTGGAAAGTGGGCAAATGGAGGTTTCTCTCCAATTCCATGCCATCATCGTGATTCCAAGATGCCCTGGGGTGATGACACGTGTCCAGTCGGTTATAACCGTCTGGTGGTGCATGATTGAGACTTCTAGAAGATTATTGCCATAATCTAGTGTGACTCCTTATCGTGTGTACCAGCTGACTAAATAATATCCAAGTCTGTGTATTATTTAAGCGGAAGTACTTTAAACTAGGATTCTTATCCTTTGTTTGTTATGAAGGAAGGCGCAAGAGTTTGTTAGCTTCCTTTTGGCGCGCAGGTGTTGCCTGCTATCTTTTTCCTAAGCCTTTTTTGTAGGACCAGTGCGCGGCCGCGCAATGTCAAAAGAGGGCTAGAAGATAAGGTTGTGGTATGGTCCCAAGCACTTATTATGAGGTTTTGGGACCTTACCCCTTCAACAGTAAATATTATTTACATATCAACTTTGAGCCGCACATACTTGCATATCACCTAGATATGCAAATGGCAAATTCAGACTTGATGTTATTTACAAAAACATTAACTAACACACATTCAAGATACAAGAGGTAAAAAGACCAGTACAAATTCATCAAAGGGGTTTAAACGTTATATATTCCAAAATATTTATGCACCGTTGTGGTACAGAAGAAGTTTACATCAGTTCTCCTCTAAAACATTTACATCAAAAAGAGAAGTCAAAAAAGGGCACGCAGGCCAAGCTAGTCTTCTTTTGTACCACTAGTGCGAGCATCACCCTTTGCGCCACCAACGGTGTCCTTCTCCTCCTCCTCAGGATCAGCATACAACAACCGCAAGCGGTCCACATAATCCTCTGCCTCCAATCATTTCTCAATATCTTCAATGGCGGAAATGGACAGGCCGTTGTATGCGTTAACAGCTGCGACTCTACCGGATCCCCAACTTGATTTACTTGAAGCAGGAGCCATCAGCATGGCCTAGAATCTTCTCCAAACTCCAAAGTACTCAATCGACCTCATAGTCCAGTATTCCTCCCACATGCAACTTACATGAGCAAACAACACTAGACTAGGGGGACTTGAAGGGGTATGGTGCCAGATCTCGCGCCAGCATGGCCGCGAGTGACCATTACCCTTATCAAAAAACCCCCACCGGCAAGAACTTATCTGTGTCCGTGCGGGCATGCGCGAGCACAGTGGTTGAATCCAATTGGTCAAGTGTTGAGAAGCCCTACCTTGTGTGTGAAAATGGGTGTATACATAGCGATGCGGCCTGGCACCGCATCCTATGAACATTTTCGTCACAACAAGGGATCTGGATAATAGCAACAGTCACCACAAGTGGCGATGCGGCATGGCACCGCATCCCGCAGTCTTCGCCAAAGTGAGAACGCGGAAACAACAGCAGTTACCGTAGGCAGCGATGCGGCGCAAAACCGCATCCTGCCCATGAAGCAAGTGGGACTGACACCACAGAGCAAGTGGCACCAATGACAGTCGCCTGCCAGCCCATACGTAAGCAACAGACTGACACCGTAGTAGGACGTGGCTTCACCTCCACAACCGACAAGCCTGACACACCTGCATAAGGGTGGCGCGTCGTCAGTCTGTCCACTCAACTACCCTCCTTCACTCCTCGGCTATAAATACCCATCCCAAACCAGGTTTAAGGTATCGCTTCTCAACTCTCTCACTACTACTACTATCACACACTTTGCTTCACAAGTAAATTACTGATTCTCACGCCGGAGAGTGGTAACAAGGAGCACCCCCACCCCTTCCTTCTTGTTACGAGTCACGGTGTGTTTTCCTTGTGCATGAGACATCCCAGCTGACGATCCAACCATCGATCCTTGGAAAGAATGGATTAACCCTACTTGACGAGACTAGTGAATTAACCTCCCTTGGTTAACCACTGTTTCATCAATATCATATAAGATATTTATTATACTGTGTTGATGTAATTGAGACACTATCGTATATTAATTGAAATTTTAGTAATTCAAACAAGGATGCAATAGAGTTGCATTTGACAGTAAATAACATTACATTTGATTTAACTAAAATTTACGTAAAAAAATTGTTTTTTTATATTATAAATATTATAATGGTTGCATTTAAGGGCAACAAAAGTTGCATTTTGATGTGACAAATGTTGCATTTGAAATTTGAAGTAGCAAAGGTTGCATTTGAATATTAGAAAAGTTGCAATTTAAAGTAAAAAAGCTGCATTAGCATATAAAAAAGGTTGCATCATAAACAAGTTGCATTATCTGATAAAAAAATTGCTTTAGGTCTAATGCAACCTCACCTAATGCAGCTTTTGATAAAAGGTTGCATTTTTTAGGCTTAATGTAACATTTTATCGGGGTTGCATTAGCTTTATTTTCTTGTTGTGAAAGCAAAGGTAGGGTGTGAGGAGCGTAAGATGTAGATCAGGTAGTAGCATATTAAAATTAATTGATTATATTTTTCTTAATCTTACTTCGAGTGTTGCAATGAAAAAGGGGGCATATAGATTGAATTTTTTTGAAAGGGTGCAAATTCTTTTGAAATTTTGCAATACGTTAGAAATGTTACATTATCAATATTAAATGCAACTCTTATTTATAAAGGTTGTATTGTTAAAAGTAACATGCAAGTATTATCTTAAATGTTACATTTAACAGGTTTGAATCATATATATGTATGGGTGGAATATGATAAAGTGTGAAGAATATATGAGGTTTTGTGGCAACTCTATTAGAATAAATTAAAACTTATCAATTATAAGTTGGTGTATACAGGGCTGACTCGTTGGTAATAAAAACAAGTTGATAACTAGATAAATTATTTAAAGTGAGAAAAGAAAAATCTTAAGTCTACATGGAGTTGTATACAAATTTGACATTTCAATGTAAGAGATGATATTTGATTTTTTTTTTTACATCAAACTTGATATTTCAAGTTCAAAATGTAGTTACAAACATGTTTGACCTTTTTATGTCAAATAACCATAATGTAACTTTGTGACTAAAAAAAAAAACAAAAAACAGTGACCATCTAAGTATGTAATTAAGTAGTGTGTTCTTTTATTCATCATCAACTCTGATTACATTCAGTTTATTATAATGATTTTTCATGATAAAATTATTATTTTTATATTGGAATCTTGAATCGATGAGCATGGATTGGATTATTAGCACAACATTTTGGGTCAAACATTATGCTTTCTTAGTACTTCCGTAGTCAAAGAGTATATCACGCCAAAATCAAACACAACGCCAAGTCACACCGCTTTGAATTAAAAAACTTTGATTTGATTTGGCTGCTGGTTTTGATAATAGATACATATAGCTGTAATGAACAAAGAGAATTATGGATGTCGCTGACTTTATGGTAGAGGCATTATAAATACATTTATCAAATAAGTAGACAGTGCTTGCACATCGTACATAATTCTGGAGGGGCTGATGATCATTCAAAGTAAACATTAAAGTTGAGAAAAACCACTTGCTTGAAATGCGTAGAGAGATTTAAGAGGATCATGAAAGAAAAAAAGTCGAGCTCAAAGCTGTGCAAAAATATATCGACAGCTATCGGGAATACATAGATGCTATGATACAGAAGGTTATGTAATAACTATTTGTTGAAGATCGAGATTAGTAGAATGTTTTCATTATTCTTTATTATTTATTATTGTAATTGACACTTTGTGTTGACTATATTGTTTTTTGAGTTTAAACAAGTGTGTAAAGTACGCCATTTGACAATCAATGATATGTGTTTATTATTGTTTGGCGTAATTGCGATTGAATGCATATTGATTAATAGTAAATGTATTTATGTTACATAGTTGCATTTGGTATAAAAAAGGTTGCATTTGCGGTAAATAATTTTTTTTTTTTTAAAAGTGTTGAATTTGATGTTAAAAAGGTTGCGTTTTTCTACTAATAATATAATAATGGTTGCATTTGAGTGTAGCAAAGGTTGCATTTGAGGTAGTAAAGGTTGCATTTGAGTGTTATAAAAGTTGCATTTAAAAGTAAAAAAAAGTTGCATAAGAATATAAAAGGTTGCATCAAATAAAAATTGCATTTGGATTGTAAATGCAACCCTTTCAAACCAGGTTGCATTATCCAACAAAAAAGTTGCATTAGGTCTAATGCAACTTCACCTAATGCAGCTTTTGATAAAATATTGCACTAGATGCAACATTTTATCAGGGTTGCATAGTAATTTCAAAAGTTTCTATTTTATTAAAATGTTTTAAAGAAAATCAAAGAGATGCTTTTAAAGAATTACATAAAACTAAGAGTTAATTACACAAATGGGTCCTGTGGTTTATACATAATTTCGCCTTTAGGTACTAACTTATTTTTTTAACAGGTTTAGGTTATATGGTTTCAATTTTGTAACACCTTTGGGTACTAACACCAAAATTAGTTAATTAATGACTAAAATACCCTTACATTTTTTTAAGTTTATCAATGTAACACATTTGGGTACTAACACCTAATTTTATTTAAGTTTAAATCAATTTTACAAAATCTATTTATATTTTTATTTTCATTATTTTATTATATCTCTTAATTAACATAAACTCTATTTATTTTTTTTATTTTCATATTTTTATTAAATTTCTTATTTAACATAAAATCTACTTGTTACACCAGTATTTTTTTCAATAGATTTTTTAAATAAAATCTACTAGCTATATAGTTTTATGTAAATTAAATTTTCATTTTCAGTTTTGGATTGAAATGATTGATAATAATAAATATCTTTCATGTAAAAAAAGCAAGTCATTTTTAACTCGTTTTTTGTTCATTTACATTTTACTATTTTAGAAAGATATTTAATTTACATAAAATCTACTAGTTGCACCAGTAAAATCTACTAGCTATATAGTTTTATGTAAATTAAAAATTAAAAATCTATTTTACAAAAAAAAAAAAAAAGAGTTAAAAAAGGCTTAATTTTTTTTAGTTTTATCTAAAATACCTAGCTATATAGGTTTATCTAAAATACCTAGCTATATAGTTTTATGTAAATTAAATATCTTTCTAAAATAGTAAATGTAAATGAACAAAACAACGAGTTAAAAAAAGGCTTAATTTTTTTTACATGAAAGATATTTATTATTATCAATCATTTCAATCCAAAATTGAAAATGAAAATTTAATTTACATAAAACTATATAGCTAGTAGATTCTATTTTAAAAAAAAATACTGGTGTAACAAGTAGATTTTATGTTAAATAAGAAATTTAATAAAAATATGAAAATAAAAAAAATAAATAGAGTTTATGTTAATTAATAGATATAATAAAATAATGAAAAAATAAATAAATAGATTTTGTAAAATTGATTTAAACTTAAATAAAATTAGGTGTTAGTACCCAAATGTGTTACATTGATAAACTTAAAAAAAATGCAAGGATATTTTAGTCATTAATTAACTAATTTTGGTGTTAGTACCCAACGGTGTTACAAAATTGAAACCATAGAACCTAAACCTGTTAAAAAAATAAGTTAGTACCCAAAGGCGAAATTATGTATAAACCACAGGACTCATTTGTGTAATTAACTCTAAAACTAATAAAAAAGAATTAAATAGAAATAATAAAAAGTTTTATCGAATATTTGAGATATAATGTGTTAGATCATGATATATTTTATAACAAATTTAAAGAATTACATAAAACTAATAAAAGGAATAATGGAATTTAATAATCCTAACTTTCACCAGTTGGCTGATAACGGACTCAACTTCAAAAATAGCCACTGACAGTCCTAACTTTTGAGATTTTGTAAAACATTGGACCCTTGCTGGGAGAGGAAGAGAGGGTGGTCCCAACTTCAAACATTGGACCACTGGCGGTCACCACTAACATCCCTTGGACGGTGTTAGCAAGGGTCCAATGTTTTACAAAATATCAAAAGTTGGGACCGCCAGTGGCTATTTTTGAAGTTGGGTCCGTTGTCGGCCAACTGGTGAAAGTTGGGATTATTAAATTCCATTATTCCTAATAAAAAAGAATTAGATAGAAATAATAAAAAGTTTTATGGAATATTTGAGATATAACGTGTTAGATCATGATATTTTATAACAAATTTAAAGAACTACATAAAACTAATAAAAAGAATTAGATAGAACTAATAAAAAGTTTTATCGAATATTTGAGATATATTATGTTAGATCATGATATTTTATAACAAACTTAAAAAGTTATTGTCTTATAAGGAAAAGGACCGACCAAACTTATACAAGATCATCACATAACGCATGTAGCCATTCTCACAAATTGTATAATTCATCGCTAAACCTCCATTTCATTCAACCCAGGAGGATTACCACCCATGATAGCAACACTAATAGCCAAAGAGTTGAGTAGTAGTTGTGTTAAATTGGTGGTTAGTGCGGGTAACATGGTGGTGGTTATGTTCATATTCTCGAACTCTTCTTCGCAAAAGTCAACGTCGGTTACACTAGCACTTATCCACGTCCATATGTCATCTGGGCTGGGTTGGTGGGTGTGGTCAAGGACCATGTTAAGTGTGAACACGGCTTCATCAAAGTCGTCAACACAACTATGCCATAAGGTTTTTTCTGGAGGATTTGGGTAAGTGGCCTCGATCCCTTGGGCGCGTTTGAGGACCACACGTGCTTCTTCTTCGGCTACATTTACAGTTATGTCTTGGAACTGGTTTATAGATACGGTCGCGGTGGAGTTCTTACCCTCGGCAACGTAGTGATTACATGTTTGGTTGTATGGGGTTTGAGTGCACCACCAGTTTATGGTGCCAGTGGTGGTGGTTTTGGATGAGCAAAAGAAGATGAATGTTATGATAAGGCATATGAAGAGAGTAACCTTCATAGTCATGGTTGTGTTGGGATTTTTTTTTATTTGTGTATTGTTTGAAATGCTATTTATAATACTTAAAAAGTGTAATTAATACAACAGATGGCATTTTCAATACTATGTATCTTATTCTATTTCTCGCATATATTACATGCTTCCACGTTATATGATTTTATGCTTACTGTATTGAAATAAATTAAATAAGGTAAAACGGAAACCAAAACAATTAAAAGGGTTATTGGATTTTAATAATCATAAGTTTCACCTATTGGCCGATAATAATCCAAATTTTAAAAATTCCTCACAATAATCCCAACTTGTAAAAGTTTGGCCGCCATTGATCTTTTCAAACATATAATAATTTGGTCTAGTCAATAGATTCAATTACACCTACAGACACCTTAATTGATTTAAGTGCACCTATGTTAGAAAAGGATCAATGGCGGCCAAACTTTTACAAGTTGAGATTATTGGAGGGAATTTTTAAGGTTGGGATTATTATCGGCCAACAGGTGAAACTTAAGATTATTAAAATCCAATAACCAGGTATGAGCCACATACATTCTCTCATTCAACCTCTAAATTTTATTTATGTTTTATTTTATTTTAAGTTTTAAATAGTTAATACGCATATTTTATTTTGATTTTTCAATAATTAATACATGTATCTTTATCTAATTGATTCGTAAGGGAAAAGAAGTGAATTCCAATTTATCCCATGTGTATTAAAGAACGGGTATAATTAATATATGAAAATTTTATTTATCCTTATCGATGTATAATTTAATTTTGAAATTATGAATAAACTAGTAATAGGACCCGTGCGCGTTGCGGCGCGGGTACATCGCAAACGTCGAACGGATGAATCCAAGCATTATGTGATGCATTAATCATATGAAAATGCACGTTTTGATATATCTGATTGAACTTAATGTAACCTATAGCTGCATTGCTATTGGATCAAAACATAGTGTAAATCGAGTTTATACCGTACAATCATAATGTATTATATGCAACCCGATTAACTCGAATTTATATGCTCAAGTTAAAACGTATTATATGTGACCCAATTTATACGTAGGAAACATAAAATAAAGCATAGAAGCGTATACCAAATTTACGTCGAAACGTAAAAGTGCAAAGTTTATAAGTTGAATGGTCGGTATAAAGCATACGTGCAAAAAAAATGTAAATACAAAGTATAGGTAAAAATGTAAGTTACAAAACTATAATCTAAAAATAAAAGTTTTTAAAGTAAGAGGGTGGTGTAAAAAACAAAGACGATACTTTAAGTTATACAGTGGCAAAAATGTAAATAACAAAAGTTTTTAAAGCAAGAGGGTAGTGGTGTGAAACACCGACTTTCTACTTTAAGCAATATAGAAATTGGATAATTTAATGAGAATCGTCAATGGCTAATGAGAATAAATTATATTTTATACATATTAATTTAGCTGTGGCTTTATATAATGAAGACTCTTTGATAAAATTTTCAGTCAATGATCTAATCTAATCTAACTTTTATAAATAAAAGACTACAAATAATGTCAGATCACATTTTCTCTTTCAACCTCATAAATTTTATTTATATTTATTTAATATATTTCTTTTCATATTATCTATAATTAATACATACTTATCTTTATCCTTATTTTTATCTAATAATAGTAATAAAAGAATTTAATTAGTGTCACATGACATTCTCTTTTTAAACCGCTTTTTTTAACTTTTATTTCTTTTTAATTTTTTTCAATAATTAATTAATATATAAATATCATTTATCCTTATTAATAATAATAAAAAATATAAATTCTAATAAAAGGAGCACTCTTTCCTTTAATCTATTATTTCTTAATATATAAATCCCATACTTTTATATAAATTCCAATAACATACATACACTTATAAAACGTTTCATTAATTTATAAATCTATTATTTACTAACTTACTTTTATCTATACTATATAATAAAAGAAACATGTTTCGGGACACTTGTCATTCTCTCATTTAATTGATTAAAATTATTGATAATAAAAATTTGTATTAGAATATATAAGAAAATAAAAAGATAATTAATAATATGAAGGTGTAGGATATTATATGTAACAAAATTAAATATCTAGATACCAATTGATTATCCGGGATATGTATGATCAATTATCTAATATCATTCTTGATTACAAGCATGCTAGGAAAGTAAATTTTAGGGTTTTATTTAAAAGATAGAAGTATCTTTGTTAATGAGTTGGTGTTATATGTGAAAGTTGATTTGTCAAAAGAATTGTAACACATTTTAGGTATGGAATGTGAATTTGTTAAATCTTTTTATACTAATAAATGAAAATCTATTCTAGACACATGTCACTTTCTGTTGCTTTTTTCACCTTATTTTCCTACTTATCTCTCATATTAAATAATAATAATTTTAAACAAAATATTAGATAAAAATAAATATTTAGATAATGATAAACATTTATTTTTATTATAATCATATAATAATAATAATAATAATAATAATTTGAAACAAAAAATTAGATAAGAATATTTAGATAAGGATTCAACCTCATTATATTGTATTAAACACGTGCAATATACGAGTTTTTTTAAAGATGTATATTTTTATTTTTTATTATATAAAATTACATTTATGCAAAATAAAAAAACAAAGTAAAATGTTATAATAAGTAAATAGTACATCAATGTTCATTTTTAAAATATAAAACTTGATGACTATTTGTGTTAACATATGACATTATATTTATTCAACACGTGCAATATACGAGTTTTTTTAAAGATATATATTTTTATTAATTATTATATAAAATTATATTTATGCAACCCGTGTAATACACGGGGTTCTAACCTAGTATATTAACTAAAATATATTATTACATACATAACTAATATTATAAATAAAGTTAATAATAAATAATATATTTACTATCATGTGATTCCTGGTAAAAATAATATGCACGAATTGATTTTAAAGTATAATACACTTGATGATATAGGTTTATTAGCAATTAACTTTTAGACTACAGATAAATAACTTTTAGATTATAGATAAATAAGGAACAAAACATATCTTCACCCCTATTAACCGAATTTAAAAATTAATAACAATCATATTTGATAATGTTAGATTATCCCTCATATTAAATAATATTATTAAATCGTAATTTTCCTCAAATCTTTTATTTAGTTATTTTTTTTCTTAACCATTTCTATTAATCGTTTAACATGACATTGATTCAACCACGTATAATACACAAAGTTTCCAATGAAATAATAATCAAAGTAAAAAAAAAAGTAAAATGTTATAACTTATGTAATACATATGTATTATAATAAGTAAATAGTAAATCAAAGATATTTTTTTTAAAAAACATATCTTGACGACTGTATATGTTAACCAATTACATTATATTTGTTCATCTCGTGCAATGCACGTAAAAAAAAAGCTTTACCACTTTGCACACACAAAAAAAAAAAACATGGTACTAAAGTAAAAAAAAATCATTAATGAAATCTCTACTCAAGCTAACGTTTAAGATATAGCAGTATTAGCAGATTCTTCTTGTGGTAGCTTTCCATTTCAAATTAGGGCAATTGGATTTTAACACCTCAAACTTTGAAGAATTGGCCGATAACACCAGCAACTAACACTTTGATCTGTGACACCCCAAACTTTTAATTTTGTTTGTCATTTCACCACTCAGTTAAAAAATGAGTAACTGAGTTAGTCTTCCATCCTAGCTGGCATCATTAATCCTACATGATACCCATGACGTGGCAAACACATGTTATAAGAAGCAAGTGGCAAGATGAGGTGGATTATTTGGAGACTTATGTGTATATTTTAATTACTGTAATTAATATATACAGAATAAACTATAAGTAATATATCTAATATATACATAATACATAATGTTGCAGAGAAAAAACACACAGTTTGTGTGTGTTTATGTCCCTCACCCTCTCCACCACCTACATCAACCACCACCCTCCACAACTGTCATCAACCACCTCCGCCCCACCTGCGCAAAACTGATCCCTCTCTCTACCCCCTTTCTCTACATCTCTCTATCTCTCCCTCCCACACTCCACCGTCATCAACCACCACCGCCCCACCTGCGGTTAACTTGAAACCAAACTACCGGTGCCGGACGAGACGACGGCGGTGCTTATGTTTAGAGGAAATGATTTCAGCGATGGCGGCGAGGTTCCAACAAATCTTTGGTCAGTTCAGATCGTTTAGATTAGGGCTTTTTAGTGGTAGTTAGGGTTAGATTAGGGCGGTGGTTGTGGTGGTTTTGATGAGGGCGGTAGATCTGAGTCGATTTCAACAAAAGTGGGTTTTAATGAGGGCGGTGGTGGTGGGTTTTGAAGAGGAAAGAGGGTGGTGGTGGTGGTGGATTTTGAAGAGGAAAGAGAGTGGCGGTGGTGATGGATTTCGAAAATGCTATATAATTTGAAAGTTGCGTTTTGCAGATTATATAGGAATTAGTTTTGGGATGAAGATGATATAGAATTTGTATGTTGGATTTTGTAGAATGATATAGAAATTAAATTTAGGTTTTGTTTTTTTATTTGTTCTTGTTGAGGAACTTGTAGATGAACTTTGAATGTAATGATATAAACATCTTGAATGTTTGAAGATGTTGTTGCTATTAAAATGATGAAATTGATATGAACATAGTCCAAGATCTTCAAAATGATGAAATTAGAATTTAGGATTTGTTATTGGTTTTTTTTTTAAATATTGTCAAAAATAGTCCACGCAGGATGCCAGCTAGGATGGAAGACTAAATCAGTTACTCATTTTTTAACAGAGTGGTGAACTGACAAACAAAATTAAAAGTTTGGGGTGTCACAGATCAAAGTGTTAGTTGCGGTGTTATCGGCCAATTCTTCAAAGTTTGAGATGTTAAAATCCAATTGCCCTTCAAATTATTTGTAATCTAAGTTGTGTAAGTTAAAATCCAATTGCCCTTCAAATTATTTGTAATCTAAGTTGTGTAAACTATAAGTTTTAGCTTATGTATTTAACAATAATTAACAATCATTATCTGGGATATTCTCGATTGGGTAAATTAATTTTAAAATTGTCTGTTTTTTATATAAATTTCAAAGAAAAATATTGACATTTGCTTAATTATAAGTGGTTTTAAGCAATTTTATATAGTATCTATCATCTTTAGGTATATGAGATATATCTTTTATTTAACTGTTATGTTAATTATTATTAAATAATATAATATTAGATTTATAAATAAATCGATTTTGTAAGTGATAAGTTGTGATTATTGAATCTATTTAGACAATTTCGAAATGTTTTATTCTTTCTTTTAACGAAGGATTTATTATCTATACTATATAATAAAAGAAACCAATAAATGGACACATGTCATTCATTTGAGCCATCTATAAATAATTAATTATAAAATAATTATAAAATTAAATTTAATATAAATTTAAACAATTCGTACAGGAGATAATATAATATTTTAAAATATTTATTAGATTTCAAAATTATTTATCCTGAAATTAACAAAAAAACGTACACTAGATATAAATTAATATAATCTAAATAATTTATTTACTTTGTTAAACTAAAGTAGTTAAGGGTGGAACCGATTTCAAAAACGTTTATAAGACCACCCGTAGTGGTTGCCCAAAGGGGCGTTTTTTGTGCTCAATCACCCCCCAATATCGCCCCCTAGCCACTACGCATGGGCGTGTTTGGTAATTTTTTGATGAGGCGTTTTATAAATCATGCCAAAGGAGGGATTTCTTGGCCAATCACATTTGAGCTTCCATTTTTTGTACAATAAGATTTTTTTAAATGTTTATTTTATTTTATTTTATTACAAAAATAATGCCTCATAATCCCCACTACACCCCTTTCGTAAAAACGCCCAATAATGCTCCCATTGCTGACTGGGCTGTCACATGACGCAAAACGCCATAGGGTGGGCCATTATTCACCCCAACGACTACGCATGCTCTAAGGGGTAAACAAAAACATTAATCAATGTTTATTGGTTCAAAACTTTTATTTTCATGTTCAACTCTCAACTCAAGTACGGTATTCACTATGTTTACCTGACATTTATAAGAACCATCACCGCAATCACCTCATCCATCATACATCGAGTATATCCGTTAGTTTTTTTAAAGATATATTTTTTTAATTAAATTCATTCAACCTATGTAATAAATGAGGTTTTTTAAAGATATAATATTTTTATTATTTATTATACAAAATTACATTTATGCAACTCGTGTAAAATATTTTTTTTTTATTATGTGGTATAAAATTAGATTTATTCAATCTGTATAATACAGAGGGTATATAAAGATATAACAAGATATAACTTTTTATTGATTGGTATATAAAATTACATGTGCTCAACCCGTACAATACAAAATGTTCTTAAAAATGTAACTTTTTTCATTATGTAATATATAAAATTAAATTTACTCAACCCGTACAATACACGGGGTTCTTAAAGATATAACTTTTTTTATTATTTAATATATAAAATTACATTTATTCAACTCATGTAATAAACAAGATTTTTAAAGATATATTGTTTTATTATTTGGTATATAAAATTACATTTATTTAACCCGTGTATTACACGGGGTTCAAACCTAGTATTTATATATTTGATAAGTTATTTACAATGGCGAAGCCAGAAATTATTTATTGGAGGTGCGGGTGAGGGGTTTAATCTTATTCTCAAGAGGTGCGGTCGTATTTTTTTCCTAAAAAATACACTAATTTTTTTAAGGCGTGCGCCTGCCCACCCACAAAAACACATAGATATGTCGCTGGTTATTTATTAAGTTAATTAGAATCTAAAAGTTTCTGTGTCGATAGCATGATTATTAACCAACCATGATACTATATATAGAGTTAGTCCAAATAATTGAATGATTGTATTATTGATGAGTTCATTTTAACATTTTTGGATATCGTTACAAGTTAACATCTATAATCCTAAAAGGTAAATAAATATGAGACTCGCTTATTTGTTTAAACAAAGAGATTGTTAATTAACATACTGATGTAGTGCGTGGTACGATAAATGAAGATTACACGTTGATTCTACGAATACCCGTGTAGTTCTTCCCCAACCCCCAAATTGTAACCCCAAAGGCCACGGAATTTGAAGTGAAAAAACTGTTTTCTCAAAATTCAATTCTGATTGGTCAAATGACTAGGGCAATACATAAATAGAGACAGAAATTCGAAATGGGCCTAAAAAAGACAACGGGCCAAACACAAGCCCAAAAACAAAATGCCCAAAATACTTGAAAAAACATAAAAATGGAAAAAACTAATAGAAATAAGCATTTTTTCGGCCCGTTGCTATTCAGGGTAACCAAGTAGCTCTTGCTCCCGTTGTTCATGCACGAGCATGCTACTCTTATGGTAACCCGAATCACTTTGCTAACGTATGCCCGAACCGTGTGGTGAAATAAGAACCGCAGCAACCACCGCAGCAGCAACAACCACAACAAGTAGCCCGCGGAAGAACCTTCAACATCAATGTCCGCCAGGCTAAGACTGACAACAATGTTGTCAATGGTGCGTTCCTTGTTAACGGTGTTTATGCTTCTCATTTATTTGATACTGGAGCCGATAACTGTTTTTATGTCATTTGAATTCGAAAAGCTCCTAAAACGTAAACGTGCTAACCTGCCAACGACCTTTGATGTAGAAATTGCCACCGGAAGAACCATCACCGTCAGCTCCGTTCTCCGTGATTGTAATCTCGAACTCAACAATCACATTTTTCTGATCAATCTTATCCTAATGAAACTTGGTACCTTCCATGTCATAGTAGGTATGGACTTTCTTCGTGAAAATAATGCAGAAATCGTTTGTTTCGAAAAGATGATCCATTTCGCTCTTTCAAACGGTGATCAACTCTGTGTTTATGGTGAAGTATACTCAAAAGAACTGAAAATTATGTCGTGCATTCAAGTAAGCAAGTATCTCCGAAATGAATACATGGCTTTCTTGGCTCACATTGTAGTAGCGGAGGAGGAAAAGAAGCCGATAGACAAGGTACTTGTGGTTTGTAATTTTCCTAATGTCTTTCCTGAAAATTTACCCGGTTTACTCCCTACCCGCGATATTGACTTTCGTATCAACCTCGTTCCTGGAGCTAACCCTGTTGCTAAAGCCCCTTATCGCCTCGCACCGTCCGAAATATGTGAACTCTCTAGCCAACTCCAGGAATTACTTGTCAAATGTCCATATCTAACCCTGTTGCTAAAGCCCCTTATCGCCTCACACCCCAACCCGAAGCGAAAAGGTATGGGGCATGATGATTGCCCATAGCTCATGACAACTAATTATTGTTTCAATATTTAAAGCATAACCATTTAAATAGTCACATAACATATAATAGTTATGAGCTGAGAAGTATCGGCGAAGCCGTCGAGATGCGTGTACTAGCGCGAGGACCAGCTTTTCTATCATTGAGTAGCGCGTTTCTGGCCCGGTGAGCATCTTGCTTATGTAGTAGATTGGGGTCTGGACGTTTTCTCTTTCCACCATTAACACTGCGCCGACTGCTACCTCTGCTGCGGATAAGTACAGAATAAGCGGTTCTTTTTCTCGTGGCGCTGTTAGTGTTAGTAGTTGAATTAAACACTCCTTCATTTGTTTGAAGGCTGTTTCCGCTTCTGGCGTCCACTGGAAGTGAGTCTTCTTAGCGCAATTTCATAGTGTACTTATGAATGGATAAGACTTTGCAGCGTGATTCGCCAAGAATCTGTTCAAGGCTGCTAATCTTCCTGCGAGTCTTTGCATCTCTTTTACTGTGGCAGGCGACGACATTAGCTGGATGGCTTGTACCTTCTCCGGATTGACTTTAAAACTGTCCCTCATTACTATGAATCCCAAAAATTTTCCTTATTCCATCCCAAAAGAACATTTTGTTGGGTTGAGCTTTAAGTTAATGCTGCGTAACGAATTGAATGTTCGCTGAATGTTTTCGAGCATAGTTTCTTCTTCATGGCTCATGATGACAAGGTCATCCATGTATACTTCAACTGTTTTCCCGATATCTTCTCCAAAAACTGTGTCCATTAATCTCCAGTATGTAGCCCTGGCATTGTGTAATCTGTCACGGCCCCCGACCCGGTTTGACCCGTTTCAGGAGCCACGGGACAGAAATCCAGTGGTATTTATTTAATTGAGTTTAACAGCGGAAGTTTAACATCAGGATCGTTTAAAGCTAATTTTCCCGATTTATTTTATTTCACAATTCGGGATAAAACCCCGATAATTTACAATATTATGTTTTTACTATGAAATCGTGATATTACAAAACTTATTTCTTTATTTTATAATGAGCCACTATTTTAAGCTTGAAATGCTCCTCAGCACTTTTCTGAATTACAACAGATCACCTGAAACATGTTTGAAAAAGGTTTTGTCAGCGGGAAATACTGAGTGAATCATTCTATTTACTAAAATGACACATTTGTTATAATTTACAGTATTAAGGAATATTACAATGTTTCTGATATCAAACCAATTACCCACAGTACTTTGTCACTCGACCCATTGGCCCTTCCGTCCAATGGTGTCTGTGACTATGGTCATATCACCCATTGGCTGCCCCAATGGTGAAGATTATCAAGTAATGTATACAAAACCCCACATACCGGCTGTAATATGGTGATTACATAAACTTAATCCCTGTAATTATAACTTTGAAATAAATAGGGTTTTGTAAATAGATTTGATAAAAAGAGAGAATGACTCACATTGCTGATTTAATACAGACAGAGTCTAGTCTATGAATTAGCCTGATTAACCTAATTTGGATAATAATGCACACAAAACTGGGTTAGTAATCAATACAGCATTTACGATAACTCACGAGATCAACCATCACAACGAGTGACAAAGTGCTATGCTTAACATCTGTCGAATTAACGACTAATGACAAAGCATCACCCTAATGTGGGAAGCACTTAAACACCCGTTGAGTACATTGATCGATCGGAAAATGAATCGTAGCAGCGATCGTGCTAATACCCTGTTTTGCGGCAGAATTTCGAGACCCGTGTGTGGATTTAGAGTATACTGTTCGTATCTCAGTGAATATTGCGAATTTTTACGTCGTTGTTCTTCCAGATTTCAAGTCCCACTGCCCTCTATTTATAGGTAAAATTTTACCCTGAGGCGGCCCGCGTGAGAATTAAGCAAACCTGAGGCGGGCCGCGTGAGACCTATTTTTTAGGTATAGGTTGCCACGGTTGGCACTAGCTTAGCTGAGTTGACAGTTTTCGTAAATTCGGTTTCTACAGCTCACAATTTGGATAATCGTTACTAAGGGTATTACCCCCCCCCCCCCCCCGAGTTTTAGGGGCCCTAATCCTGATTCTGAAAATTATGAAAATTTAGGGTTTGTTCAGAATCACTTGGGTGTCTCAATTAGGGTTTCCTTTTAGACTAATTATTTTAATAATTATGACTTTTGATGAGAGTTGTTACATTCTCCCCACCTTAATAAAAATCTCGTCCTCGAGATTTATTGGAATAATTGAGGATACTTTTTCTTCATTTCTGATTCCAGCTCCCAAGTGTATTCAGGTCCTCTCCTTGAATCCCACTTTACTTTAACTAGCACTAGTCGTTTGTGTTTGAGAAACTTCACTTTTCTGTCTTCTATCTGAAGAGGTTTCTCCACAAATTTTAACTTTTTGTTTACCTCTATATCTTGAAGAGGTACTACCAGAGATTCATCTGCTAAACATTTCTTGAGATTGGATACATGAAATACATCATGCACTCCAGCTAATTCTTCTGGTAGCTGTAAACGATAAGCTACTGGTCCTATACGTTGGGTCACTGGAAATGGTCCTACGTATCTTGGACTTAGCTTTCCTTTCTTACCAAATCTAACAACTCCTTTCTAAGGAGAAACTTTCAATAGTACTCTGTCTCCAACTTGGAATTCTAACGGCTTGCTTCTATTGTCTGCATAACTTTTCTGGCG
The DNA here is from genome assembly GCA_030545235.1 of Helianthus tuberosus. Taxonomy (NCBI): domain Eukaryota; kingdom Viridiplantae; phylum Streptophyta; class Magnoliopsida; order Asterales; family Asteraceae; genus Helianthus; species Helianthus tuberosus. The sequence continues at coordinate 185,920,614 of CM060432.1, read as the reverse complement.
ATCTCTAGCCGTCTTCAGCCTTTCCTTGATTTGAGTAATCTTATCAGTCGTTTCTTGTACTATTTCAGGACCTGATAATTGACTTTCTCCTATTTCTGCCCAACAAACTGGAGTTCTACACTTTCTTCCATATAATGCTTCAAATGGGGCAGTTTCAATGCTTGAATGATAACTATTGTTATAGGAGAATTCAATTAATGGTAAATGATCATCCCAACTTCCACCAAAATCTATTACACATGCTCGGAGCATGTATTCTAGAGTTTGGATTGTCCTTTCACTTTGTCCATCTGTTTGGGGATGATATGCAGTGCTCAAATTTAGTCGAGTTCCCATAGCTTGCTGGAAACTTTTCCAAAAATGGGAAGTAAAACGACTATCCCTATCCGAAACAATGGAGAGTGGAACTCCATGTAAGGATACAACTTCATCTACATACAATTTAGCCAGTCTTTCCATGCTAAAGGTTTCTTTCAATGGTAAAAAGTGAGCTAATTTGGTTAATCGATCCACAATTACCCAAATCGCATCATTACCTTTTCTGGTTTTGGGTAACTTAGTAACAAAGTCCATTGTTATAAGTTCCCATTTCCATACTGGCATTTCTAATTGTTGTAGTAACCCTGAAGGTTTCTGATGTTCTGCCTTAACTTGTGAACAAGTAAGACATTTAGAAACATAGCTGGCTATGTCCTTTTTCATTCCTATCCACCAAAAGTTCTTTCTTAAATCTTGGTACATCTTATTGTTTCCTGGATGCATAGTGTACCTAGATTTATGAGCTTCTTCTAAAATCTTAGGTCTTAAGTCTCCCTGCTTAGGTACCCAAATTCTACTTTTGTGGAATCTCCAAATTCCATCAACTCCTTGTTCTAGTTCCTTGATTCGTCCTTTCATTCCTTCAGCATCATCCTTAATTGCTGTAGTTTGAATATTCTTCAATTGTTCCATTAAATCTATTTGTAGATTTAATCTGAGAGCACGAACCCGTCGTTGTTTCTCATAATACTTACGACTTAAGGCATCTGCAACTACATTTGCCTTTCCCTCATGATATTGAATATCACAGTCGTAGTCACTTAAGATTTCCATCCATCTCCTTTGCCTCATGTTTAACTATTTTTGCCCAAATATATATCTTAAACTCTTATGATTTGTATAGATAGTAAACTTACTTCCGTACAGATAATGTCTCCAAATCTTAAGGGCAAAAATTACGGCTCCTAATTCTAAATCATGAGTCGTATAGTTTTCTTCGTGCTTTTTCAATTGTCTTGATGCATACGCAATTACCTTTTTGCGTTGCATAAGCACACATCCAAATCCTAATTTTGAAGCATCACAATATACTTCAAAATCTTCAGTTCCTTCTGTTAAGGCTAAGATTGGTGCATGGGTTAGTTTCTGTTTCAATATTCTAAAAGCTTCTTCTTGTTTGGGTCCCCATTCAAACTTAGTAGCTTTACAGGTTAGCTTAGTTAATGGTACAACTATCTTGGAAAAATCCTTAATAAACCGTCTATAATACCCAGCTAATCCTATAAAACTTCTTATTTCCATTGCTGTTTGTGGAACCTTCCATTTGGTAATTGCTTCTATCTTAGCATGATCTACATGAATACCTTCATGATTCACCATATGTCCTAAAAATTGCACTTCCTTTAGCCAAAATTCACATTTCGAGAATTTGGCGTACAACTTTTCTTTTCTTAACAAAGTTAAGAGTGCATGAAGATGTTCACAATGCTCTGTCTGACTTTTGGAATAAATAAGTATATCGTCTATGAAGACAATTACAAATTTATCCAAATACGGTTTACAGATCCTATTCATCATGTCCATAAATGCTGCAGGTGCATTTGTTAATCCGAAGGGCATGACTGTAAACTCGTAATGACCATACCTAGTTCTGAAAGCAGTCTTAGGTATGTCTTCTTCTTGTACCTTTAATTGATGATATCCGGAGCGTAAATCTATCTTAGAAAAATATCTAGCCCCCTGAAGTTGATCAAAAAGATCATCAATCCTAGGTAATGGATATCGATTCTTAATTGTCACCTTATTTAATTCTCTATAATCGATACACATTCTCATTGAACCATCCTTTTTCTTTACAAACAACACTGGCGCTCCCCAAGGGGATGAACTAGGTTGTATGAATCCTTTACTTAGTAATTCATCTAATTGCTTTTTCAGTTCTAACATTTCTGTGGGTGCTAACCGATAAGGTGCCTTAGCTATCGGTGTAGTTCCTGGAATTAGATGAATCCTAAATTCTACTTCCCTATCTGGAGGTAATCCCGGTAAATCTTCTGGAAATACATCAGGATATTCTGAGACTACTGGTATTTCCTTAAGATCTTTGCCCTTAGTGCTAATGATTACCGAAATCATATACACTATTCCTTGTTTTCGTTCATAATTAGCAACTTTCATTACTGATATGAACTTCATGGGCTTTCGTGGTTTATCTCCTGTAATTCTAATCACTTCTCCGGTGGGTGATTGAATTTCTATGGTATTTTGATCACAAAGGATTCTAGCATGGTTGGCTACTAACCAATCCATTCCTAATACAACATCAAATTCAGCTAAATTCATCGGCAATAGTTTTGCAAAGAATTTATGAATTGACAAATTGACAATAGAACCCACACATTATGAATTTTGAATCTTTTATTACTTTCACCAGTCTCCTCAAAATAATTATGAAGGTAAACCCTAACACTAGGGGCGGCTCGACTATATAAAAAAGATAGTTGTCACTTAGGAGCCCCGGATTTAAGGGGCCCCCAATTCTCTTGGTTATATACTAAAATCGTACATCGTTTTTCGAATATATGAATATGTGATGATACTGTCAACATATTAGAAAGTGTTGGAATAAAGAATTTATGCTATTTATCTTTGTATTTTTATTAGCATTTCACATATTGGATTAGAATAGGTGATTTGTGTTTAACTTCATTTAGTTTTCAGTTTTAACAAAAGGATCAAATAACCTAATCTTGGAACGGTTTTCTTTTCAACAAAACTCACTTTATCTCTAATTCATGTGACTTTGTGCATTTCACAAATCATATATAAAACATGTGTGTCATCATATTTCCATGTGTTAAGTTCGTGGGGTATGGTGGGGCTTGGGTTGGGGGCTTGGGTTGGGGCATTGGTTGACATGTGTAAAGCAAATTTAAACCCACGCCTATGGGGTGTGGTGGAGCTTGGGTTGGGGGCATGACTTTGGTTTGGCCATTGAGAGTCTGCCATGTCACCTTGCTAGCCCGCCCCACGCCCGACTTAAAAGCCAAGCCCCAAGGGCCACGCCCAAAACCCAAGCCCCCGGTGTGGTGACTTGGGCGTTTTCAGCCAACCCACGCCCCAACCCAAGCCCCATACCCCATGGCCTAAACTTTAAAGTTAAAACAAAAAGAGTAAAATACGATTTTGGCCATTGTGGTTATATCATTTTTATCCTTTTACCCAAAAACATCTGAGCCCTCAACGTCTTTTTTTTTCTAACCCTTTTGGCCCCTAAAAGTAAATGGATGGAGTTAATGTTAGGGGCAAAAGGGTTAGAAAAAAAAAGACGTGGGCTCAGATGTTAAAAGATTCCTTATTGGGCTAAAATGGTAAAAATGATATAACCACGTGGGCCAAAATCGTAATTTACTCAAACAAAAAAGAAATTCTTATAGCAAAAGGTCCCCTATTTTTTAATCCACTTTGCCTCTCTAAAAATTTTGAGCCGGCCTCTGCCCCACACGCATCGAAAAAACCTAGCCACATCACTTTAGGAAAAAAAAACCTACAATTGCAATTTCATCTCAAATGCAGGTGTTGTAAACTTGTAATTATGTTTCAATTATTTCCAAGATACAAACCATTTTCATACCACATTAAAGCAAATCAACACCTACCCATTTCCATATTCCAATAACTTAACCAAATTCAAGTATGTACAGTTACCAAACGATCGGCAAGCATCTAAACATCATTTTAACAAGATTCCCATCAGAGGCTATATGTCAGATAGCTTAAATGGTTATATAACCATCAATTTAACTTAAAAATTATCATATTCTATGCTGAAACATGGAAAATGTGTTCATCCATAAATAAACTAACCAAAGTCAAACTCAGACCCAATCAGGCCACCATTTCAACCCTACCCTCTCATAATCTTGACATCTCCCCTCTCATGCCCTGCCCCCAAACTGATATACCCATTTCATACATAAAAGTTTGTTCAAAAATTTATCCCCAACACCAAATTCATTCTCAACACAAAATTCACACCTAAGCTTACTGTTCTGAAACACCCAATTCATCCCCAACACACAATTTTGTTTCAAGACTAAAGTGGAAGAGGAAATTACCTGTGGTCTGACGTTTCAGAAGGTCGTGCGGCGGTGTTGAAGGTGGTCTGGCGAGGTGGGGCTGTGACAAACTTCGACATCAATCTAGGGTTTGGGGGGAGGCATTGGTTTATGATTTGGGAGGGAATGAGGAAGTGTTAGCCCGCCCAAAGATTTTGATAACCTAACATGTTTTAATAAAAGGTGATCCATCAGATTGTGTTATCATCGAACGGCCTATGACTAATAATGAAGAGGGGACGCGGATTTATAAGACGGTGTTCAAGTGAACACCGTCTAAAGATTGCATAAAATAGTATAAGACGGTGTTTAAGCATTAGACGGTGTTTTGATGAATTTTCTTGAATATTTGAATCAAAACATCACAATGGTCATATGGATATTGATTTTAAGACGGTGTTATTGCTTTAACCCCGTCTAAAATAAAACTTCAACACCGTCTAATACTCCATTTTGTAGTAGTGTAATATGTATCGTTTTATATATATAGTTAAAAGTTTACACAAAATTAAATATGAATACATATAAACCAAGTGTAAAAAGTTGTTAGTTAAACAAAAATTGCTTATTAAATTTTAATCTATATAGACAAAACAAAGGTTAAAGTAAATATTTGATATAAAAACATATGTGTGTACTTACGAAACGTGGACGTATTCTTCAACTCGCCAGTGTCATGCCGGTTGCCGGTTATGATGGTTTTACCTATTCCGTCACCATACATGGTAATAAATGATGCTTCATGTGGAATAACAACATATTCTTCATACACCCCACTTTTCACGTAAATCGTATACCTTTGGCCCGATGCTCCTTGTCCCCTAGAGTTTACAGCTTCTTGAACTGTTGTAAAATTTCCCGAGCCATCTTTAGCAACCACCACGTCTGGCTGTACTGTTTTCAAACCCGAAAAATTGTATAACTCGTCGCCAAAGTTCAATTCGTGCAACCCAGGAGGATTAGCACCCTTGATAACAACACTAATAGCCAAAGAGTTGAGTAGTAGTTGTGTTAAATTGGTGGTTACTTCGGGTAACAAGTCGGTGGTTATGTTCATTGTCTCGAACCCTTTTTCGCACACGTCGATGTAGGTTATACTAGCACTTATCCACGTGTGGATGTCATCTGGGCTGGGTTGGTGGGTATGGTCAAGGACCATGTTCAGTGTGAACACCATCCCGTCAAAGTAATCAAGACAACTATGCCATAAGATTTTTTCTACACCGTTTGGGTTAGTACGGGCCTCGATCCCTTGGGTGCGTTTCAGGACCACGCGTGCTTCGTCTATAGCCGTGTTTACAGTTATGTCTAGGAACTGGTTTATAGATATGTTCGCGGTGGAGGGGCTACTCTCGGCAATGTAGTGAGTGCATGTTTGGTAGTATGGGGTTTGAGTGCACCACCAGTTTATGCTGCCAGTAGTGGTGGTGGTTTTGGATGAGCAAGAGAAGGTGAATGTTATGAAGAAGCATATGAAGAAAGTAGCCTTCATAGTTTTAGATGTGTTTGGATTTTTTGATATGTGTATTGCATTGAAATGCTACTTATATAATACTTAAAATGTGTAATTAATTTATTAATGACAAATGACTTTAAGTACTAGTTATCTTATTCTATTTCTCGCACGTGTAATTAATTTATTAATGACAAATGACTTTTAAGTATTATATATCTGGGTAATGCTCTACAAGAAACCCCAAATTTTTAGAAAACTTAGCAAACTCAACTTGTGGCCTACATTTATCCACGTTGCCCATAGTCACCTTCTCTTCCTTTTTGCTTACAAGGTTATATCAGTAATTTACCCTACCCAAGATATTTTACCAATTTGATTTGATATGAACATTTAATGCCCATCAACTTATTTGTACAAATCACCCACCCCCATATTTCTTTTACAATATTTCATTTTAAATCTTCTTTAACAGAAAAACCATTATCATCTTCTCCAAAGAATTATCCTTTCTCCATTAATGTCCATGGAGACAAATTCACCAACCTCCGAGTTAATGTCGCCGGTCCATAGTTTCCCCAACAGGTTCATTGACAACGATGAAGAACAAAGTGAAGAACGAAAATCAGATCGATCAATCCCTGATAAAGAACGTGGTTTTGTGATGAAGATGTTAATATATGAAGTCAGATCCACGTGGAAACCCCTTCCAGATCTTGTTCCATTCCTTTTAGATCTCCTTTGTCCACATGTTTCATAATGTTGTTACAGATTTGGATATTTGTGAGTTTTTTACACTTTTTTTGTTTATATAAAATATGATTTGTATATGTTGTTTCAGATCTTGATATTTGTGAGTTTTTTACACTCTTTTAGTTTTATGCAACATATGTTTTCATATATGTTTGATTCTAGGTATTTCGTATGGATTTTTCTGATTTTGTGGAGTTTATGTTAGTTGATAACTTGAGCATGTAGGTATGAACTTTTAAAAGATGATTATAATTTACGGTTCTACTATTTTACAGTTAAATATTGAACCAATAAAATATTGAATTTAAAATTGATATAGGTATGGACTTTATAAGATGATATTCAACGTCTGGCTCCATTTTTTACACTTAAAATATCAAAAATTATTCATAAAACCTGGTTGTTAATAGGTTTTTGTGTAATGGCTGTTTTAGAGATGAAACATGATTTTTTTTGTTAAAATGGTTCTTAAAAGGGGTAAATGTTTATGTAATTTACAGGTTTTTATTTTTGTGTTACAGCACAACACAAATAACACTTGTTATAGCAAACGTTGGTTTCGTCAAACGTGGATCAGATGCTCAAGGATCATGACCATGTTTATGTTACAGCACAACACAACTAACACGTGTTATAGTTTGAACTTCTCAGACATGCATGTGTTACATGTGACATGAAACCCATGTACAATGTAACACGTGTTACGTGAGACATGAAAACACATTTTTATAACTTCCATGGCATACGCACACCCACATGTTTACAAACCGTTTCAAGACCGACCAAAACAATAAAGCAAGGGTAGCCGCTGAAAAGCTAAGGCAGCAAAGGTAGCCGCTGAAAAGCTAAGGCAGACTGTCAAAGGAAGCTCTACCATTTTTCTTAGTGCTATGTATTTTCGTTTACTAGTAATATGTATTTTGAGACTCTTATTGTTTTGTCTAGTACATGATGTTAAAACGGTATGGACTTAACACATTATGGAAGTCTTAACACACGTTATAAAAGAGACTTAACACACGTTATATCAGGTATACTATGTTGTTATTAAGTTACTATTGGAGTTTATGCATCCATTCTAGAAGTTTTAACACATATTACTATTGGAGTTTACTATTGGACTTAACACATTCTGGAAGTCTTAACACACTATTGGAGTTTATGCATCCATTCTGGAAGTCTTAACACATGTTATAATAGAGGCTTAACACACGTTATATCAGGTTTACTCTGTTGTTATTAAGTTACTATTGGAGTTTATGCATCTATTATGGAAGTCTTAACACATGTTATAATAGATGCTTAACACATGTTATATATTTCAGTCGCTTAATACATGTTACAGTATGTATATACACATCATGGTGTTTTGGAAACCACTAGCTTATACATGACACCATGTTAGGTTAAACCAAGATTATAACAGAGGCTTAACACTTTTTATCCCAGGTATACATGACACCATGTTAGGTTAAACCAAGATTATAACAGAGGCTTAACACATTGTAAACCATTAGCTTATACATGAATACATGTCAGGTTACAAAAAGATTATAACAGTGGCTTAACACATGTTATACATTCCAAAATGTGCAAAACAAATGACCCGTTTCATATTATATATTCAAAAATTACCGGTACATGTGTTACCATAAATGGCTCGTTTCATATTACACGTTACATACTAACTTGTACATTTATTACTTGTACAAGTTTTACGCTCAGTATCCACATTATCGGATATTTTAAACATCAACAAAAATAAAATAGATATTACTTGTTTTTTTAATTAACAAAAGGTTAATATATGTTATATATCATTCTAACAGGGGCTTAACACATGTTATACATGAACAGATGTCAGGTTTACATCATGGTGTTCTGTTACACAATGAACCACTAACACATGTTATAAATGAACGAAGCCTTCTTTCCCAAAGGATATGACTTATTCAATGTCCCCGCATTAACGTCGCCTACATCCATCCAGCTTGTCAATTGAATATCTTTTATGGATCTGTTTCTGTAAATCAACACACGTTATATATCATTCTAACAGGTGCTTAACACATGTTACGGGTCATGTCTCTGTAAATCAAGCAACCCAACAAAAAAAAATATTGTTAAGATCAAAAGCCCCAAACAAGCAACCAAACCAACAAAAAAAACCCGTTCAAAATCTCATCCTAAAGTTTTGGATTTATTTAAAATACATTAACATTAACCATTACTAGAACACACATTAACTTCGCCTACATCCATCCAGCTTCTCAATTGAATATCTTTATGGGTTTGTTTCTGTAAATCAACACACGCTATATAACATTATAACAGGGGAGCTTAACACATGTTATGGGCCTGAGTCTGTGAATCAAGTAACGAAACAAAAAAACACTTACTGTTCAGATCAAAAACCCAAACAAGCAACTCAAACCAACAAAAAAACAGCTACTACTGTTAAGATCAAAAGCCCCTAACAAGCAACCAAACCAACAAAAAAAACCCGTTCAAAATCTCATCCTAAAGTTTTTGATTTATTTAAAATACATTAACATTAACCATGGATACCCCACTAACCAATACTAAAACACTTTCAGCACACAAAAACATATAAACAACCATTTCAACAAAAAATCAAGTGTGAAATGATATTTCAAGAACACTTACCGGATCTATACCCGTCCGATGAACACGAAGAAGATCTTCAAACCTTCTTCTCTCACACACACTCGTGCGTGTGTCTTTGTGATAAAGATTGTTGTTTCTCTATCTAAAACATCAACTTTCTCTCTCTAAAAACATTAATCTTGTCATCGCTCTTCTCACACACACACTCGTGCGTGTGTCTTTGTGATTTTTTAAGACCACATGACGCTGAAATTATCTTCAAATGAAGATCACCATTGAAGGATCACCATTGAAGACCATGAAGCTTTCTTCTTTTCAATGATGAAAAAAGAGGAGAGAGATAATAGTTAATTGAAAGATTTGACTAGAAGAAAGAGGAGAGAGATGATGACACAAGTGGGTTTTGTCATTTTCAATGCCAAAAAGTGGGTTTTATTCTACCGAAAATGCCCTCCCAGACTTTCAAATGTGCATTATACTATTTCTTTTAATTATAATTGTTACTAAAATGATGAGAACCATTGATCAAGTTGGATGAAAGACAATCAATGGATAAGGTTGGGTTTCCAAGGTTTTTTAAAAAACATGGGGTTTCTTATAGAGCACAGCCCTTATGTATCTTATTCTATTTCTCGGATAAGCATATACATTATATGCTTTTATGCACACAGTTTTGTACTAAACTAAATGCAATACTTCCGGGTGAAGATTAAATGAAAATCAAAACAATTGGTTAATTTTGATATTATCCTTAACCGAAGCCGAAACCAAAGTCATTGGTTAGTTTATTCACTACTAGAAAATTGTCGAGTTTGTGACAACAAATTTGTAGTAAATTTGTCTGAAATTGGCCTTACCCACAAATTTCCTACAAAAAATTCATAGAAAATAAACTTGTGGGTAACCGGATTAGCTACAAAAATACGACAAAATCTGCTACAAAATTCCTACAAAATCTCTCGTCACAAAATTTGCTACAAAATACCGATAAATCGCTCTTCTTGCAAAATTTTGACAATTCTTCCACGTTTTTGCCTTTTTTTTGTATATTATTTTATGATATTTTATTTTTAAAATTAATAACATTATTAAAAAAAAGTATTCATATTTTTTTATTTTCATGACAAAATTCCTACAAATTATAAAACGTTCTTGCGACAAAATTCCTACAAATTATAAAACTTTTCTGCGACAAAATTCCTACAAATTAAAAAACTTTCTTGCGACAAAAATTCCTACAGCATAAAACTTTTCACAAGTTTCCTACAAATTTATAAATTTTCTCTAAACAATTTGCTACGAATTATCTACAAAACTAACGGTTTCCAACAAATTTCCTACAAAGTTATTTAAACAGTTTACGACAAATTTCCTACAAATAAAAAATATATTTTTAATGAAGCTACAAATTTCCTACAACTTAGAAATTAAGATTTGCGACAAAATTCCTACAATTTTTTTTGCGACAAATTTGTGACAAAATAACAATATCAGATAATTTTAAAAACCATTTTTTGTATAAAAAATACAACAAAATATAAAACATTCCAAAAAAAATTGCAGCAAGCAAAATTATAAAACATTCCAAAACATTTACAACAAGCAATATTCTAAAACATTCCAAAAATTCCAAAACACACAAAAAATCCTAATTAAGAGTAAGTTTTTTTATTCAAAACTAATCCAATATTCCAATACTTAACAAAATGAGAGTTTTGTTTACTTCTTTCCGATGTTTTACACCATTTCTTCCATATTTTTTCGCCATGCGTCTTGGTCGGGCCGCTCTTTTTCGCGCTCTTGTTGAAATTTTTCAAAACGAGCTTCTATGTTTTGTCGGGCCTCATGTTCTCTTTCTAGTTCCGCCTGAACCTTTTGAAGCTAAAAATTATAAAACCGTAATCATCACATATCAATCCGAACAGGTCGATCAACACAACCCTACAAAAATCTAACTAACAACGTAAAAATCCCTTATAACAAAATACAAACACACATACATATTAAAAAACTAAAATATCATATTAAAATGTTGTTATTTATTTGTACTTAATTATTTTCATAAATTATTAAAAAGTATTTATAAGAATGCAATTCCTTATGTTTCTTGCAATTTTACTTTTATTAAACGTATTTATACATGAGTGGTAAAAATCATCTCGACTCGTGCTTATTTTGTAAAAACTCCTGACACAAACCAAATAAATCTTGAAAATGAACCCTTCTCACCCAAATCAAAATTGACGTGAACCCGTTCTAACCCGAATCAAATTAACCCTGTTTAAAAATAACCTAGGGTAAATTACACTTTTCGTCCTTTATGTTTGTAGCGTGTTGCAGTGGATAACCTTTAACTTCAATAATTACAGTCACAGTCCTTTATTTGGAAGACCCATTACACCTTTCATCCTTTAGCACTAACCAGGTTAAAATTTTCCGTTAAATCAAAATATGTGTATTGCACTGCACATAAGGGTAGATTAGTAAATTCACTGATTTATTTATGGGTAAACAAAACTGATTAAAAAAAACAATATATTTAAACAAAAACGTAAACCAATCTCAGTCTCTCTCCCCAACCAAACCCCACCACCACTAAGCCACCACCGCCGCCACCCCTTTCTTCTCCAACTGTGCGTTAATAACAAAGCTTTTTTTTTATTGTCATCAGACCATAGTTACTCTTCATTAATACTCCCATAAAGAATAACATATGAAAATAATTTTAATACACAGGGGCAAAACTGTAACTCATATGTAATGTAGTAGTTGACAAATTCATGATTGCTCTTTCTCATCCAATCCACAATACATTCAAATCCACTATAGTCAATTTGATAATGTATTTGATATAAATCCCAAGGCTTCCCAACAAATTACATGATTCTGAATACATAGCCATACCTTTTAACCAACTAGAATCAATTTATTTATAAATGCAAAGAAGGTCTCCCATAGTTCAGACCTTTTTGAGCACCAATAGCGAGAACGAAGAATCAATGGGTTAGGAGAGATCCAACGGCATCCGGTTCAGATCGGATCTGCGTACGTTGTTCAGATCTAGGGTTCAAGAAGGATGGCGGCGGCCCTGTTTTTTTGGGGACGATGGTTAGGGTTTCGACGATGGCTGCAGGTGCTTTTAAATATGTTTCAGGCGGTCGGAGTGGTAGCTGGAAATGGTGGTGGTTGTTATCAAATTGGTGGTGGTGGTGACTACTCCGGAAAAATGTTGTCGGAAAAATGGCGGTGGTGGTGACTATTTCGTGTGTTTTGAGAGAGAGGGGATGTGTGTTAAGAGAGGGGAATTTGCTGGGTTATCAAATTGCAGAATAGGGGAATTTGAATGGGGAAGAAAGGGTTAAGATAGAGAGAGGGGGGGGGGGGTGCCAGGTGTGTGTGAAAGAGATAGATGTCTGTACATATATTTTAGGTTTTTGTTTTTTATTAAATTGCTAAAAAGACTAAATTACCCTTATGTGATAGAACTTAACTTAAAATTTTAATCTAGTTAGTCTTAAAGGACGAAATGCGTAATGAGTTTTCCAAATAAAGGATTGTAACTGTAATTATTGAAGTTAAAGGGTATCCATTGCAATCCGATACAAACATAAAGGACGAAAAGTGTAATTTTTCCAATAACCTATTCTGATCCGATCCATTTTGACCCTCACGGCTGAACCCATTCTGACCCGTGACCCGAACCCGCCCATAACAAACCTATTCAACCAGCAATGTACTCAGTCAACCACAAACAAGCTACCTTCAATACCACCATATGAAACCCATATCAGCAAACACATTCTTCCCATTTAAAACCTAAACTATTACCTTCACTAATGGAACTATCTTAAAAATGTTTATGCTATCTAAATAACAAGAATAAATAATGATACCTCTTGTGAGTGTCGGGAATCATCGTTAGAACCGCAAATTGTAGATGATATTTTTCCAGTCAGCAGAAAATCAGGATTAGAAGATCCTATCCCAAACATCTTGCGACCCTTACACTTAGGATGCAAACTTTTTCACAAGGCTAAATCATCGCAATTCACGTCCCCATAGAAATCTTTAAGTTGTTGTGAGTACGCGACCTATAATTTTATCAAGTGAAAGTTATCAACCGGTAAAAGTGACACCATAATTCATATATATGTTATATTGTAACAAAGGATATGGAACTACTACCTTACTCAGCTTTGATTTTTTTACAGTCTCATTTTTTAATTTTATTCAAATGAAAATGATTGAGACTAATATTAGATATTAACTCTTTGGTATTGGATTAATTTCATATATTACAAACTTGAAAATTTTCATATATATCCAACAAAAACGAAATTATCATATATGCCTTTAAAAACTAAAAATATCATATATGGCGTTACAAAATAGTTAAAATATCAAATATACCAAATTTATTAAAAACAATCTAATAAATAATCATTTTACACTTATTTTTAACTTCTAAGTTTTCATATATGCTTATCTTTTAACTTCGTATTTTTATATAACACATTTTAAGCTTAAATTTATTTTTACCGATTTTTGTTTTTTTATTTTTTATGTTTTCCATAGACAATAGTATTCTCCATATATATAATACTAGGTTATAACTTCGTGTATTACACGGGTTGAATAAATGTAATTTGATATATTAAATAATAAAACAATATATCTTAAAAACCTCATATGAGTTATGAGTTGAATAAATGTAATCTTATATATTAAATAATAAAACAAAAGATATCCTTAAAACTCCGTGTATTGTATGGATTGAATAAATGTAATTTTATATACCAAATAATAAAAAAAAAAAGTAAATTACTTTTTGAGTCCCTGTATTTTAGTGGTTTTAACCATTTGAGTCCAAAATAAAAAAGTTTCACACCCCGAGTCCCTATTCATTTATTTTATAACGTTTTGAGTCCAATTTTGTTCATTTTATAACGATTTGAGTCCAAAAAATTGGACTCAAAAGATTAAAATTTAGATTCAAAAGTACTCAAATGGTTAATGAAAATGCTTATAGGTGCTCAGGTCGTTAAACTTTTTGCTTTTGGATTGAATTAGTTAAAACTACTAAAACACAGGGACTCAAAAGTAATTTACCTTATATCTTTAAAAACCACGTGTATTACACAGGCTGAAAAAAAATGTAATTTTGTATTCCAAATAATAAAAAAGTTATATCTTTAAAAACCCTCGTGTAATACACGGTTTCAATAAATCTAATCTTATATATCAAATTATTTTTTAAAGTTATATACCATTTGATTTATATATTATGTAGTAAAATCGATATAATTTTTTAATAACGAAAATAAAAATCTAACTTATAATAAAAGACTCCGATTAATGTCACATGACATTCTCTTCTTCAACCTAACAATTATATTAATATTCCATTTAAAAATATTTTTTTATTCTTATCCTTATTATTATTATTATTATTATTATTATTATTATTATTATTATTATTATTATTATTATAAATACATATTAAAACAAATTGATCATGAACAGTGTTTTAGATTTTTTAAATAATTGTTTTATTTTTTTAATAATATTTAATTTGCTATATATATATATATATATAATTAAAACAAAGTCTTCAATTTTTTTATTATATTTTATTTATCATATGTTTTGATTATTTTTCTAATAACTTGCGTTTTATGTTTATTTTTTCGACATTGCGATATAAATTTATTAAAAACGGATAATGTGCTACCATCGTACTAAACCGAACTGAAACCGATTGTTTTTCTTTTACAACATTGGAGTATAAATTTTATTGAAAACGAATTTTGTCCTGCCTTGATACCAAAAAAGAACCGAAACCGACCTAATAATATATGTATCAGTACCAATATTTATTTATATTGTTTTTGTTTTTGATAAACTGTTATTAATTTACATAATTTTTGTTTTCAATAAACTGACATCGTATCGCTATTATACCCTGTCGAACAAGATCGCTACATGTACATGTACTCATTTGTATGGTTTATGTTTGGTAATGAATTTCGTGATGCTATCTTAGTTAATCAAACCGAAACCTACCGAACAACATTGGGATCAGTACCGCTACTTATTTTTATTACTTTTGCTTTTAAAAAACTGATGTACCCTTCCGAATGACATTGGTACATGTACATGTATTCTTTTTTATGGTTTTTGTTTGCTTTCATTACCAGTACCGTGTGACTAGGGATGAGCATTTGGTACTCGGTACCAGTACCAAATTTCCCGTACCGAATTTTTCGGTATCGGTACCGGTGCCCACTTTTTGTGATTTTCGGTATCGGTACTTTCGGTACGGTACCGGGAAAATACAGAATTTTACCTTTAAATACCGGTACCGTACCGGTCCGCGTACCGTATCGAATATTTAGGTACCGGTACCCAATTTTGGTGAATTTCGATATCGGTATTTTCGGTACCGGTACCATGCTCATCCCTAACCGTGACGATCTGAACTAATTGATACCGTTCGGACAACATCATGTTGGTAATGGTGTTTGTTTTTTCGTTTCTCTCCATGTAAAACATGTGTTGATTTCTATCTCGAGTGCATGTATCATACAAGTACTATAACAAACCTACCCGATACCAATCGAATGCCCACCGCGGATAAACAATCTAGTTATTATTAAATTGCTTCTTTATTATCGTGTTTTTTCCGATGAAAAAATTATCTATGCACCCATAAGACGGTTAAAATTGATTGTTTTCAATGAAAATTTTAATAAAAAATAAAATGTATAAGTTATTTTTTGCTGGTATTTTACTTAGCAAAATAGATGAAAACTTATTACTTGTACATGTTTTTTGTAACAATAGATAAAAGAACTGCTTATTTTTTTTCAAAGTTTATTTAATTCCAAGAGGGCTTTTTCTTAAAAGTGTTTATTGAATTATAACTTCTTAAATTATAACTTTTTAAAAGGAGTTTTTAAAATAAGTATTTATATTGGCTTTTTTATGATGGAAAAAGTAAATGACTAAAAGGGATGGGTAAATTTACATGTTTTGTTATTATTTTAAAGGGTGAAGATAGGTTGATAATTTTATATTCAAAAATGTATTTAAAAAGAATGGTTTTTGTGGCTTTTAAAAACAACTTATTAATACTCTTAGAAAAACTAAAATAAAAAAACTTTGATCGATGGCAAACATTTTGCTTTAACTTATTGGCTTTTTAAAAAAGTCAATAGGTCATTTCCAAACTCAATCCCAAACACATATTAATCGAATGGAATCTGCTGTTAAGCTTCTCTTTGAAGAAGATTCTTTACATAAATCTTTAAATCGAGTTTTACAAAACTTTGTTTTATAATATAATACAAATAATATTATAACTAGTAATGTTCCCTGCGCGTTACGGCAGGTCTACGGTTAGTATCGGTTCGATTTATGACAAGATCGGTATGCTTTCATCACTCAAACTCGGTATAGTAACTAAAAGATACAACCAAAAAATAAAAGTAATGACATGACCAAAATGATGTTGACACGTATTTTACAATGCTTGAAAACCATAAAAACGAATAGTGGTTCCAATAATAACGATACAATACCAATGTTGTTTGGTCGAAATCGACAGGGCATTGATGTTGCTAAGTCGGTGCCAGTTTAGTTAGTCATGGTAGGGATATGGTACAGACACTCGCTATAACTTACAATATATAAAATATACTCTATACAGCTACCGAAGTTGTGCACACGGTATTGGTTCATTTCGTCACATTAAAAAAAAATCACTTATATTTTACCGGTTCAATTCAAACAAAACTTATGTTGAAATATTAATAAAAATAAGCATGTCGCAACGCTATTTTCTAAATTTTATAAGGCATTACTTATATTATTAAAATAATGTAAAGGATAAACGGAGTCGACTTATAAAAAATTCTAAATGTGGATAAAAAATACACACATCGTAACTACATACTCAAAAAATTTATAAAATATCGTTTTGATAAAAGTTATAATAGAAAAACAAAATATGTTTAATTAATATAATAAAATAAGTAAAAAGTAGAAAAAATATAATAACAATTAGACTCGTGCGCGTTGCGGCGCGGGTACATTGCAAACATCTAACGAATTAGTCCAAACGTATGCGATGCGTTAACCATATGTAAACGTGCGTTTTGACATATTCTACTTAACCCAACAACATTGCGGTTAGATCAAACTGTAAAGTAATCGAATTTATACTGTGCAATCATAACGTATTTATATGTGACCCGACTCATACATATGAAACGTAAAAAAAAGCATAATCAAGGGTTGAAATTTTACCCCTAATGCGTTGCAACGGGAACGAAACGTAGAGTGGCTCGAATTTATAGCGTCGAACGAGAACATATTATATTTGACCCCATTCGATTTGAAACTAAGTTTACGGTGAAAGGTAGTTGAAATGGGAAGGTAAAGTTGATGGGTGGTAAAAATTGCAAATTTCATAAGTTTAGCGGGTTGTAAAATGGAGTAATAGCATAGGGGTTAAAACTACATTTTTCAAAGTTAAGGATTTATATGATCAGTGGAAAAACAAAATGGTCCATTTTAGCAAAAGCTTCAAAAAGTAGGGACATTAATGTAAAAGTCATGAAAAAACATAAGAAGCTATTTGTGTAAAAGTCACAAAAAGAAAGGGACATTAATTAAATGCTCACCGACTTTCTACTTTAAGAATTATAAGAATGTGGCGGCCCCATTTTACCACGGTACATATTTTTTACATTTCAGTACACCCTCATCCCTCTCAAACTTGAGAGGTCCAAATGAAAAACTTAAAAAACCCAAGTTAATACTAATAAACAGGGTCGGTCCTGAGAATTCGTGTACCTGTTCAAGCCTGAAAAAATGTGCCCTTAGACCTTAATGAATTTGGGTATTTGGCTCACTAAAAGTCTAAACCTAATGGCAATGGACTAATAACTAATCTAAACCATAAAAATAGTTTTGTAAGTGGGCCTATGTTGGTGTTTGTATAGTTACCATACTAATATAATTTTTTTACATATACATATCGATTTTTTCTAAATAACGTGTCATTTGAAATATCAGGCCCTAGCCGGTGGTCCTCTCCGTCCACCTTCAGAGTCGTGCTATTAAAAATATAGATTAGAGTAACCCAATTTACAATTACCTTTTTACATTTTAGTATATCCTCAAATTTAAGGAGTCCAAATGAAGAAGTCAAAGAACTCATGCTAATAGTATTAAAAAAATACAAATTACTATTCATGAAAGGTTTCTATTAATATGTATAATTATAATTCATAATATACTACCTCCGAACAAATCTTATAATCTGTTTAGTTTATCACACTGAAATTTTAAATAATATTTACACATATTCAACCTTGTGATAAGATTATAAGATTATAACATTTATTAATGATATTACACATTTATATAAGATTATAGTTTATATTTCCTTGGCCCATGTGATAAAATTCATAAATTATGAATGTATAAGATTATAATGTTATAACATTCTTTAACCGTGTGGTAAGGATCATATAGAAGAAGTTTATGATTAACATTTTTTTTCGATAGTCAATCCATGTAATACACTGATTTATAACATCTATAAATTAAAATAATAGTCAGACTAATTTTTTTTTAATATTTAATTTGTGTAAAACACAGGGTTATAAGCTCGTAAATAATATATCAATACAAAGTTATATCTTTAAAAACCTCCATGTATTACACAGTTTGAATAAATCTAATATTATATATCAGATTATTATTTGCAAGTTATATACAATTTGATTTATAAATTATGTAATAAAATTGATATAATTTTTTAATACTGAAAAAATAAATAAATTATATATTAATATTGTAACAACTCGACTTTTCAGATTGTTATCCGTTTGCTACTTGTTCCGAAATGTAACCATCTTGTACTCTGAAATTCGATATAAATAAAAGGTTATGTTATACTAAATACATTTTCGCTCAACGCTAACGCAACACGAATTACAGAGAATTATGCTACTTTATTTACCGAGTGTGTTTGTTTATTCGGTAACCACTCACGCCTTCGCACTCGCTTACCGCGCTAAATCGCTAAACCGCAAACGCTGTTAGTAGTAGTAATGTTATGTTGTGTGTTCTTATATGCTTTACTTGTGTGTGTTTTATATGTGTTGATTACATCGCTCAAACGCTCAAACGCTACTCGCACAACTCGATTTATCACACTAAAACGCAACGCGACCCGAAACTCGGTATTACGCTAAATACTTAAAGTACCAATACTAACTAACGCAATAAAACACATTAAACAAGCATCCTACACGCGAAACGAGAAACTTGTCGTAAGAAACAACACCTTCGAACGAAGCCAGCAGTGAAAGAAGATATCATGGTTCTTTTACAACACAATGGAACATCGTATTCAATTTGGAAAGCTTTGCGATCGAAGTTTAGGGGAAGTGAGGAGATGGTTAAGAGTAAAAAGTCGCTTCTAAAGAAAGAGTTCGATTTGTTCCGTGGACTAAAGAATGAAAGTACGAGAGAGATTATAGAACGATACTGTAATTTGCTTGCCAACATGAAAAGGTTGAGTATTGAGAAGAGTACTGATGAGTTGATAGAGAAACTTGTTGATGCATTGCCATATGAGACCTGGGGCACATACCTTATGATGCTCAGAAACAAAAAAGGTTTTAGCAATCTGACGCTCAGTAAGTTCATTGAGAAGATAGAGGCTCAGGAAATGGAACAACGTAAAGTGATCAGGATGAAAGATTTCGATGGTGAACAGGACATCGGGCTGTATTATAAGGCAGGGGTAAATGAGAAGAAATCTTCAAATCTGTCTCCGAAGGTTGAGACTGCCTACAGTGCCAAGAATTCATCTGGAAGTCCATCATCGGGGTCCAACAGCAAAACCAGCTTTACTTTATTTTCATCATATGATCCAAACATTTCTGCAACTAAAAATGGGAGAAAGTTACAGTGCAACATAGTGTTAAATCTTGAGAATGATCAAGATTATTCTGAGGAAGTTGCCAAAAACCAAATGTCTTTATTAGGAATGGTTTTGGAATCTTACACATGTTTTGTTGCAGGCCGTATCGGCAATCCAATGCTAACCAAAGAAGATTACGACCAGATAGATGCAGAAGAGATGGAGCTAATGGACATAAAGTGGTGTTTGGCTAGTGTTTTACGGAGAGCTGAGAAATTCAAACAAATCACAGGGAGAGATGATCTTCGTGATGCGAATGTTTCTACTTTAGGTTTTGACAAATCTAAAGTCACTTGTTTTCGGTGCAGGGAAAAAGGACACTTCAAGAAAGAGTGCACTAACCGAGAAGCAAGTGGAGCTCAAAATCCGTTCAACAACAACAATGATTATTATCGAAAAGCCATCTATCACCAAGTTGGTCAATCATCTCAACAACAAAAACATCAAGCTCAAACTGCACATGGAAGAGATGTGATTGAAGATTCAGGAAAAAGAGCGTGTGTGGTTAATCAAGATCAAAAGCAGTCGTTTAACTGGGATAAATATATTCCAGATAATAGAAAAGCTTGTTTGATTGATCAAGAAGATGAAAAGCTACCAGAGGGTTTTAGCTGGGCAAATTTCACTTGGGATGATTACATTCCTGATCAAACTACAGCTTACACTGCTTTTACGGCAAAGATTGTAGATGATAGTGATGATGATACGGAATATTGGGCAAGAAAATACAGAGAAGATATGAAGTTGGTTGCTGAGAGTGATAGTGAAGACGAAAAAATCAAGAAGAAAAAGAAGAAGATCAAGACGCCGGTGAGCAGTGATGATGAAGAAGTGCCGGTGGTGAGAAGGCAAAAGGTAAAAGAAGTGCCTAAGTTCAAAGTTGAGGAAGAAGTTGATGTGAAAGATCTTCCGGTGAAGTGTGAAAATTGTGAAGCTGTGAAGAAGCAGAATAGCACTTTGATTTACAACTTGAACAGTCTGAAGGAGTCTTATGATGTGCTGAACAAGACAATGAATCAGTACAATCAAACAAGTGAAGAACAAGCTGTAGCAATGAAGACTCTTCAGGGAGCGTTCATGACGAAGCAAAAAGTTGTAAATAATTACATTGAGAAGTGTGCTGCTTTAGAATAGAAACTTGAGCTGCAAAGAATTGAAACAGAAAGAGTTAATCGTTTGTTAAAAAGCTACTCATGTACTTCCTATGTTATTGACAGGATCTATCCGACGGTTGAAAGCATGAAGGTATGGGAAGACGATGAGGTAACTGAAGAGAAAGCAGCTGGAGTTGGTACTGATGAAAAGACTGCTGACAAAAAGAAGAATGACAAGAAAAAGGGCACTGAAAAAGCTTCATCTGGTAAGAAGAAAAGTGTCAGTTATAACAAGTGTCCACCCCCACTGGAAAATGGATATTTGCCCAGATATCGAAACGATGAAAGAGTCAAAAAGGCCACAAATTTACAGTGGGAGTCAGAGTCGTCAATCAATCTACCAGAAAGTATTGATGTTGTGTTTACATCATCTGACACTGATCAACAGTCTCAATTAATGAAGAAAGTCGTGGATCATGTGTTAGAGAGTGATGATGTGGAAGAGTCAAAGTCTGGGTCATGCACACAGAGTCAATCAGAAAAACAGGGCAAATTAGTTTATGATAGAAAGTTTTTTGTTATCAAAATCTAATTTGAATGATGGATTGTTTAAAGTTGCTTACACTTTGAATGATTCTGACAAATTATATTCTGATGAAGAATTTCCAATAAGAGGTGTCAAAACTGATTTGATAAAAAAGGTTTTTATACTTACAGAAATCAATATTTCTGAAATAAAAGACTTATGTCTTAATGAAAAACCTAAATACATCTCAAGACTTCAACAGAGATTAAACAAGAAAAAGAATTACAGTTCTGGTTCAGATTTCCAAAAGAAATCAAACCATAACGGTAATTTCAAAAAGAAAGGACTTGGTTTTATTCCCACTGAAAAACAGAAAAATGAAAAATATGTTCGAGATTTTAAATCTAAAATGTCATTTGTTTCAGGTACATCAAGTGAGGAAGAAGAAAAGACAAAATTTTGGAGAGAGTCGAACAGTGAGTTTCTTGTGAAGAAATAAGTTGAGCTGAAGAAGATAGCTGAGCAGAAGAGAGACTCAAGAACCTGTTTTAAATGCAACAAAGTTGGACATATTGCCAAAGATTGTTCTCAGGCAATACAATCTAAACAGGGAGTATCTCGGAAACTCAAAGAGAAAGTGGTTGAGTTTGAACCACCAGTTGATCGAACAAAACTGTTTAAAAATTCCATTTTTGAAACTGGTGAATGTTCAAACAAATTTTATAAGAAAAGAGCAAAATCTGACAATCAAAAATGGATTGTTAAGAAGGTTGGTGAAAGCTCTAGCGATGATTCTGATGGATCAAAATCAGAGGAGCTATCTTCAGGCGATGAAACTGATTCCACAAAATCAGTGGAGCCACAAGTTATTTCAAAATGTGAAGCTGTTAAAAACAATGAAAACTCAGTTCCGATAGTGAATGATGAGGAGTTTCCATTACTTCGGGCTGAGAATTACAAAAAGAAGATTGGTAAAGTTGAAATTTCTAATCAATTTTATCATGATGAACAGGAATTCGATGCTGAGAAGGTCTTTAACTCCAAAGTAAAGAATATCTTTGGAAAGATGGTTGATCGAAAAGTCAACGGAGTTAAAGAATTTTATGAGAAGAAAACAAGAAAAGAGAAAGTTGAACCATCCCTGGTTTGTGACTGGGATGGTACATATTTTGAACAATAAGTCTGAGGACTTGCCGGAGATCCCAAGATGGTATCGTGGATCATGAATCGGTATCTTTCTAAAATTCTATTCGGTAATGTCAATCATACAAACGGTAAAAAGGTTTGTTTGGGTTTCCTACAATTGGTATTAGATGAGTGTAGTTTTCTACAATTGGTACACAGGATTCTGAACTGCAAATGGTAAATCAAGGACATTAACTTGTACTTGGATTTTCCTACATCTGATTGAAAGACAAGATGATGAACCATAACCCCGAACATTTGTTGGATGATCCTACAAATGGTAACCTACAATTGGTAAAATCAATCAAACATTTTCCGGAAAAACCATTTTGATTAAAACAAACTTAAGTGTTTTGAAATCTAAATGGGAAAATAGTTTGTTGATAGGGGGAGTTCTGATTGTTTATGCGCTGATGAATGGCGAGTTGATGTGATTTGATATCGGTTGTCATGTTTTTGTACAGTTTTTGTATAGTTTGTTTTCAATTGGGTCAATTGTTTTCAATTTTTCTCTAATGTGTTTGTATTTTAGGGGGAGTATAAATTTTCAGAAAATCCAAAAACATTAGAAAATTTTGAAAAAGCCAAAAACATGATAAAATTCAAAAATGAGTTTTTGTTGCGAAAAAGAGGAAATGATAGTACATCAGTGGACTATCACAGCACGCTAAAGAAATGTAAAGTCAAAATGTGATAAGCAATCTTACTGCGGATGTGTCAGTAGATTTTCGCACATTTAGTAAATTAAAACGAGATATAAACCTAAATTCAAACTTACTTAATTCGTGGGTAACTATTCTTGGATATATGGGTAACCCCTGAAATCTTGTTTGAAAGGTCTCGTATTCTGAGATACTAGGTCTTTATACTCAGTGATATCTGGGGTATTATCCCGGGACTTCTGCTGAATGGAAGTTCTGACCTAGTCCCCGGATAATACTTTCTGCAAATGCTTGAAACATAGCATCGCCCTCAGCAACCTGATGAAACAATAAAATTGATAGTCACTGCTGTTGAAATTTAAAAGATCCTCTAAAGGGGACACACCTAAAGTCGAAGCCGTCATCTCTCTGCGTATACAGAAGTATCGACCTAAGCTCTCACGGCCCTCGCACATAACCCCATACAGATATCAGTTGTGGTATACTCATCTGTAAGACTGAATATTTGGGATCTGGATACAGGAGTATATTCAAGTGGAGTGATACATAGTTAAGTTTAAGTTTCTAAAACATTAATTTCGTATCTCGAATCGATTGAAGTTTTTGTGAGAATTTAAGTGGACAAACATACTGACAATCTAGGTAAATTGTTTAAAACTTAAAATGTAATCAAGCTTAACGGTGCTTAGTGATATGTCTCATCAAACTGATATGATCCTCTTGCACGAACTCACAAAAATATTGTCTGTAAATATTTCATTTCTGTATTTTTTTTACAAGTGGGGTCAGTTTATTTTTTATTTTTTTTTCTTTTCAGAAAAATCCAAAAAGATTTTAGTGTGTTTTAGCATAAATTTTTTGATAAATCAAAAAGATTTTCGTCAACTGGTGTTGAAAAACTGATTTTCAAAATTCGAAGTGCTAAACATGATGAGCAATATTTGAGGGGGAGTGTGTGTGAAATTAAATGTTTTCATAATCTAACCTTTTTCAAGTGGTTCATCATAGAGACTGAAGATATGAAAGGAAGTCTGAGTTGGTGCATGTTTGTTTGTTTGAAAAATATTTGTCATAAATCTTATGTTTGTGGTAGAGTGTATGCAGGAAATGTCAACATATGAGGGAGATTATGTAATATTTGAGGGGGAGTACAAGTTGGACTCGATAATCTCAAAAGATGTCAAAGTTTTTGTGAAGGAGAGTCTGTTGGTGATCAAAGAGGAAGAGATGAAGATAGATAGAGAAAAGCCCAGTGACTGATCAAGATTGAAGATGTGAAGACGCAACAGTGTGGAGACTTGATGGCACTCCGTCAACATCTTAGGGGGAGTCTGTTGGTGCATTTCATCTGTTGACTTCGTCTTGGATCGAGTCATAGTATTAGAATGTTAGATCAGGGCACATTGTACGAGAAAATAGAAAATTGTATAGAAATTTAGAGTGAGATTCGCTTTTAGGGACATGGTAGGTTCGCTTGTGTGTCTTTAATGGGGTTCGCTTATATGATCATTGTGGGTTCGCTTATATGGTCTTGTTCCTTGGAGCGAACCAGCAACCCCTATATATAGTCCCATAAGCGGATCATTTGTAACCTTTTGTTGAAACTCGTACCGAGGTGCTGCCGGATCGAGATTGTACAAGAAACTGTTATATATCAATAGAAAACAGTGTTTAAAGTGATTTGTTAGCTGTTCTTAAGTTGATTGCTTGTTTTCCGCACCTGCAATTGACTAAAACTCCTCTGATCGACTCATTCGGGTCACAGAACGATCCTACACTTTGTGATAAAGATTGTTGTTTCTCTATCTAAAACATCAACTTTCTCTCTCTAAAAACATTCATCTTGTCATCGCTCTTCTCACACACACACTCGTGCGTGTGTCTTTGTGATTTTTTAAGACCACATGACGCTGAAATTATCTTCAAATCAAGATCACCATTGAAGGATCACCATTGAAGACCATGAAGCTTTCTTCTTTTCAATGATGAAAAAAGAGGAGAGAGATAATAGTTAATTGAAAGATTTGACTAGAAGAAAGAGGAGAGAGATGATGACACAAGTGGGTTTTGTCATTTTCAATGCCAAAAAGTGGGTTTTATTCTACCAAAAATGCCCTCCCAGACTTTCAAATGTGCATTATACTATTTCTTTTAATTATAATTGTTACTAAAATGATGAGAACCATTGATCAAGTTGGATGAAAGACAATCAATGGATGAGGTTGGGTTTCCAAGGTTTTTTAAAAAAGATGGGGTTTCTTATAGAGCCCAGCCCTTATGTATCTTATTCTATTTCTCAGATATGTATATACATTATATGCTTTTATGCACACAGTTTTGTACTAAACTAAATGCAATACTTCCGGGTGAAGATTAAATGAAAATCAAAACAATTGGTTAATTTTGATATTATCCTCAACCGAAGCCGAAACCAAAGTCATTGGTTAGTTTATTCACTACTAGAAAATTGTCAAGTTTGTGACAACAAATTTGTAGTAAATTTGTCTGAAATTGGCCTTACCCACAAATTTCCTACAAAAAATTCATAGAAAATAAACTTGTGGGTAACCGGATTAGCTACAAAAATACGACAAAATCTGCTACAAAATTCCTACAAAATCTCTCGTCACAAAATTTGCTACAAAATACCGATAAATCGCTCTTCTTACAAAATTTTGACAATTCTTCCACGTTTTTGCCTTTTTTTGTATATTATTTTATGATATTTTATTTTTAAAATTAATAACATTATTAAAAAAAAGTATTCATATTTTTTTATTTTCATGACAAAATTCCTACAAATTATAAAACGTTCTTGCGACAAAATTCCTACAAATTATAAAACTTTTCTGCGACAAAATTCCTACAAATTATAAAACTTTCTTGCGACAAAAATTCCTACAGCATAAAACTTTTCACAAGTTTCCTACAAATTTATAAATTTTCTCTAAACAATTTGCTACGAATTATCTACAAAACTAACGGTTTCCAACAAATTTCCTACAAAGTTATTTAAACAGTTTACGACAAATTTCCTACAAATAAAAAATATATTTTTTAATGAAGCTACAAATTTCCTACAACTTAGAAATTAAGATTTGCGACAAAATTACTACAATTTTTTGCGACAGATTTGTGACAAAAAACAATATCAGAGAATTTTAAAAACCATTTTTTGTATAAAAAATACAACAAAATATAAAACATTCCAAAAAAAAATTGCAGCAAGCAAAATTATAAAACATTCCAAAACATTTACAACAAGCAAGATTCTAAAACATTCCAAAAATTCCAAAACACACAAAAAATCCTAATTAAGAGTAAGTCTTTTTATTCAAAACTAATCCAATATACCAATACTTAACAAAATGAGAGTTTTGTTTACTTCTTTCCGATGTTTTTCACCATTTCTTCCATATTTTTTCGCCATGCGTCTTGGTCGGGCCGCTCTTTTTCGCGCTCTTGTTGAAATTTTTCAAAACGAGCTTCTATGTTTTGTCGGGCCTCATGTTCTCTTTCTAGTTCCACCTGAACCTTTTGAAGCTAAAAATTATAAAACCGTAATCATCACATATCAATCCGAACAGGTCGATCAACACAACCCTACAAAAATCTAACTAACAACGTAAAAATCCCTTATAACAAAATACAAACACACATACATATTAAAAAACTAAAATATCTTATTAAAATGTTGTTATTTATTTGTACTTAATTATTTTCATAAATTATTAAAAAGTATTTATAAGAATGCAATTCCTTATGTTTCTTGCAATTTTACTTTTATTAAACGTATTTATACATGAGTGGTAAAAATCATCTCGACTCGTGCTTATTTTGTAAAAATCATCTCGACTCGTGCTTATTTTGTAAAAACTCTCGGGAATGCCAATACTCTCGGGAATGCCAAATAATGGCCGTCTAAGGTTTTTATGCCTATAAGTAAAGTTACGCGCAACTTTGCAAGTTAGAGGGACTAAAAGTGTCAATATGTTTAATTATACCTCTAAATGACCTTTTAGCGAACCCGAAGCATCGTGATAATTAATAATACTTTCAAGAATGCCTAATATGGATTAGATGGGGCTTCAATGCTATTAAATGATGAGATGCGCAAGTTTGCGCAATAGAGGGACCTAAAGCGTCAACTTTTGAATCTATGCCTTTCGGTGACCATCTAAGCGAACGAGAGCATATTAATATTTAAGTATATGCTTGGGGAGGATAAATATGGGCCATGGAAGGCTTGGATAACATTAAACGGCATTTCGCACTACTTTGCGCAATTTAAGGACTATTTGCGTCAAACCGTAAAAGTATGTCGATTCGTATGGTAACGGACCTTCCGGAAATTGTCCATGAGTTAAACATGCCCTAATTATCAATTATATACCTTATATATAGGCTTAGAGGTGTTTGGTGCGCAAAAATAAACTTTAAGGTCATACAGGGACTAAAAGTGTCAAAAGGTGCACAAGTTTGCACTTTCGCGCATATCTCACATTCTGAATATCCCCGGACACCCAAAAATTTATGTAAGCACTAAAATATTTTATTTTAGTGATCGCCTTGATAAAATTCCATTCGTCGCGTAGTTTGGACCATTTTTCGCGTCCGTTCGTGTTTCGTCGTAATTAGACGCACAACGTGACCGTACGGCCAAACGAACCGACATCCGACATGTTTTTGAGCATGTTCCATGTCCCCTATGTTAAGGCATCATTGTGGAGCCTTGAAGATGGCTTAACGGACTTTAAACGTGTCAGAAATGACATTTAACCTATACAGGGACTGAATCTGTAAATTCAGCAAGCTGTTTCTGATCTTAACAGCCCTCAAAAGTTGTTTTAGACCTGTAACCATCTGATTCAGAGGTCAGAAGGACTAAATATGTCTTTTATAAGATGTACGGGTTTATAAAGGGCTGTTATATGCAGTTATGTACTTGCAGGGACTGAAACAGCCACTTCTGGAAGTTGTTTTGCTGAACTGGGCTGCTATAAACAGCTGGTAACAGCCTGTTAGTAGCTGGTTGTTGTCCTATCTGATTTCTAACTCACATAAACGACTCTAGGGGCAGCCCACAGGTTTTAAAAGGTGGTTTAACACCTGGCAACATCTAATTCGTTCCAAGAATCTATAGAACACAACATGTTCTTCATTTTTATAAATTTTGCAACTTCAAACTTTCCTCATCTGCTCAAATCCGAAATTGGAGTATCATCTTGGAATTTTCTGGTGTTCTTGATCTTTCATTCAGTGATTGTAAGTATTCCAATCATGTTTTGATTCTTGTTCATAGTTTAATTTAGCCAAGAACACTATATTTTGACTTCTGTTTGACTTTCTGATTTGATCATGAATTGATCAGCAAAAAGTCCAATTGAATCTTGTTTTATGATGGTAATCAAGTTGGTTATAATCCATTATGATCATGCTTTCTGATTTCCACGAATTCTAGTCTATTTGATAAGTCAAAGTTAGTAATCTAAAAGTCAAACTGGGCAGATTCTTAAATTAATCAAAACTGATAATATAGAGGTTATGGATCATGTTTTGTCACTTAAATAACTTGGTAAATGTTACAAGAACATGTCTCAACATGTTCAACTCGACAATTTTCAATTTAAACCCGGATCGGAATCGAAAGTCGCATAAATTGACTTGTTCTTTGACTTTCAGTTCTAATCCGTTTATGCATGTTTAAGATCTGCCTTAGAGCTTATTTTGGACTAGGTTTCATATAAGTATAACTCTCTGAGATTATACAATTTGGTTCATTACTTATCCGATTCACATGCATGTTTCCGATTAATGCTTAAATGTTGACTATTATGCCCTTTTTACTATAAAACGTGATTTTTGAGAAAGTGAAAGAGTAGAAACCTTAATTACTGACTTATAAACTTGCACCAAAAATTTGACATCAGTTTGAGGTCTAGATTAGAAGTTATGCTCATTAGCGTAATTTGAAAGTTTTATGTTACTTAAACGGCGTAATTAGCGTATAACCTATTTAAACCCACTTTTTGATATCAAACTTTTTACCCACTGATGTAGTATAATATTTTGGGATTTTTGAAGATTTTTATTTAATTTTTGGCTGAGCATAACATAGGTCTCTAAGTTTAATTCGGTTAATACCGATTTTGCCCTTTTAAGCCATAAAAAGAGTTTTACAAATCCTTTTGATCCCAAACCTTTTTCTACCGATTTTATTTGTTAAATAAAATATTTTGAGCCTTCTGGAATTATAAAAATATCAGCGTTCTTTTAAAAACCCGGGAATGGCTCCAAATCGCCTTTTTAAGCGTTTTTAACGCATAGTATGTGCTATAACCATATTAAACATATAAGGTTGATACCTACTGATGTTTTTAGTATATTTTGAGATAATAACAGTAAGTAAAAGTTTTTGAACTCAGGTTTCCAGTTTTGACCTTTTAAGCCCTTGTGAAATTACCAAAATACCCCTAAGGTGCATAGTTTGGTTTTAAATGATAAGTTTCACATATGGGTCATAACCTACTGTTATAACATGTTAAATTAAGTGTATTTACTGTATAAATCAGACCTGTAGCTCAGATTACAAATAAACTCTTTTATAATCCTTTAAATGACCAAAATGCCCTTATAAGGCTTAATTTGAGTTTATATCCGTTTTGGGCATAATAGAAGATATCTTACTGATATTATAACATAATTAAGGCATATTAAATCAGGGAACTTGCATATGACTCTTATGGTTACTCATTACGCACTTGTCGCGTTCGAATCGGCTTATGTGACTAGTTCGCATATGTTAGCCGAAACGGGTCAAACCATATCATTTTTGTCTCAAAATCCAGAATGTGTTTAAGTTACCCATATTAAACACGCATGCAAGCTTGTCAGGTCTAAAACCACATTCTAAACCGGTCTTCGCTTTATCATGCGTTTGAACCATGTCTTCCTTTTGAAAGTTAACCGGTCTAAGCTTAGGCTTAATTAAAGACCCGTTAGGAATCTAATAGGTTATTAAAAACCTTCGTTCCAGATTTAGGAGCCCAGTAAAAGCTATCTGTACTTGCTTGGTGGTATACGGCTGAGATTGAATTTATACTTTACTCAGGTAAATACTTTTAACTTATTTTCCCTATACGGGCTTGGGGTACGGTATATAAAATACCGCTTGGTCCGGCATTGAATTCTTTAATCGAATAGTGGTTAAATTTATTGAGATGCTATGTTTTGAATGTGTTTTGTTTACTTAAAGCCTTTGGGGGGTTAATGACCATGTCCCGGATATCCTTGGCATCATCTTACGAGATGGCCACGACCTGAGCACGGGGTGTAGGCGTACACCTGTCAGTGTATAACTCTATATTGTGGTGTGTCTATTAATCTTTAACCCGGTCTACGGATCGGGCTACTGAACGCATAAGTAACATGTAATTCCCTTATAAGATTATATTGCATAATTATCCCAAGTATAAAATGTTTTGTGCCACGTGCATTCAAATCAATTTTCAACCCTTTTTAAAATGAGTCAGTTAAATTGTATTTACCAGTGTAAACTGACGTATTTTCCAAAAGGTTAAGTGCAGGTACTACTCGTAATAGGCTGGCTGTCTTCTAGCGTCCACAATAAGTCTCGCAAGCTTGGATGCCTTAAAGTCTGTTGAACAAATGATTCATTTTATTTTTTTTATTTTTTTGATCCGCCTGTGGATCCTTTACTTTCCGTTGTAATACTTGATATTACTTTATATTCGGATTGTAATACCATTATCTTTTGTTTCCGCTGTGCATTTAATTATTGTGTTGTTTGACTATGATGATATCAACTACGTCACGATACTCCCCACTGGGCCCACCGGTGACACGTGGAAAATTGGGGTGTGACAGGTTGGTATCAGAGCCAACATTGAGTGAATTAAACACTAGCTTTTGTGTTTAATCTCAATGACACATTAGCACATTCCTTGACTTTTTCTGAGTCTAGACTTAACATAGGAATATTCTAAATCCTAATCTGGAAATTTTGCTCCAATATTTTTTTGATACGTCGCCAAACGAAGAAGCCGTAATAAGAGTTCTCCACACACGGAGCCTTGAAATGCTGAGCTTCGTACCGCGACCGGGATGAGACGTGCAACAAAGGAGAAAGCATTCAGAAATAAAATGAAGAAGAAACTCCTTTTTGCTGAAGATCGTTTCCTTAATAGTCCTCATAAGGACATATTTATCCTTCAGTCTCTTCGAGGACAACATTTTTCCTTTCAAGTCCCGCTTAGGGCAACCCTGTACGTTTATTTTTATATAGTGGAATGACTAAATATGTATCCTAATCAGGAAATGTTAAATAAATGGAAAATAACATTCATTTTATAAGGTCTACCATTATAATACAATGGCAAAAATCTAAAAGGACAAGACCTAGCCTCGTGTCATATTAAGACCCGGCCAAGATGGCAGTTCCTCAATTTAGATTCGGATCCATATTAATATCTCAATTCAGGATCGTTCTGCGTTAAGTATAAAAAGAGTCTTAAAGGTAAAACCTAGCCCAAATGTCATACACAAACATGGCCAAGATGGTAAAACCTAACTAAAAGATTCGAATCCTCGTTAACATTAGGAAGCATATTATCATGCTTGACAAAACGTGGTTCGATAAAATCACGTAAGTCATCCTTAGAATGGGTTATTCCAATCTTTCCTTATTAAAATAATCATCCCTTAAGGATGAAGTGCCCACGGGCTATAATACACTGTCCGTTTGAGACATCGACGGATGTGATCTTTTTAGATTCCCCGTCCTAAGGGGGTGAGCTATGCTCAAAGCCCTCTAGACGATAATCTTGTCGTCATGTCATTATTATGACCTCTGAACGACAATTGATTAAAATAAAGTACTAATCCTGTCGTTATGTCATTATTATGACCGCTGAATGACAGTTGATTTAAATTATAGTACTAATCTTGTCGTCATGTCATTATTATGACCGCTGAACGACAATTGATCAAATTGAAGTACTAATCCTGTCGTTATGTCATTATTATGACCGCTGAATGACAGTTGATTTAAAATAAAGTACTAATCCTGTCGTTATGTCATTATTATGACCGCTGAATGATAGTTGATTTAAAATAAAGTACTAATATTGTCGTTATGTCATTATTATGACCGCTGAATGACAGTTGATATAAATTAAAGTACTAATCCTGTCGTCATGTCATTATTATGACCGCTGAACGACAATTGATCAAATTGAAGTACTAATCCTGTCGTTATGTCATTATTATGACCGCTGAATGACAGTTGATTTAAATTAAAGTACTAATCCTGTCGTCATGTCATTATTATGACCACTGAACGACAGTTGATTAAATTAATGGCACTGATCATGTCGTCATGTCATTACTGTGACTACTAAACGTATCATCAGTGCAATGACTATATGTTTTAACATCTTACGAGATGTTAATTGATAGGCCTACGGGCCAGAAACTTTAATAAAGACAGTGGTAGCCTACAACTCCCTGTCAAGAAAAGGTAATGAACTTTGATTCAAACCTTAATGCCTCGATTATCTGAACTCATGGCTTATATCATCCTATAAGATGATCATAATATTAACATCCCTAGCGATGAAATGCCTACGGACTATACCTTACCCTATTATCGAAAAAACAAGGATAGTGGTGATCTTCATGATTCCCTATTCAAAATTTTGGGATTATACCCAAACCTAATAGTCAATATGATCAGCGTGATCATGACTAATATCATTAGATACAATAATTATATATAGACATCCATCAGTGATGATTAATTGGTTAACCTTTTTGTTAAGTGAATCGCCTTTCAAGACGATGACAGTTGTAGTCTATGACTCCCTGTCCAAAGGTGAAGAACTATGTTCAAGCCTTAAAACTCCTGATCTAATAAGGTTGCAGCCTATGAATTGATGTCCTTGTGACAAATCCACGAGTTATATTTCAAGTCACCCATGACAAGCCTCCGAGCTATAATTCTTCGTTCGTGACAAGTTAACATACTAAATGTTAACATCCCTTGTGACAGGCCTTAGTGCCATATCCTATAACGTCCTAGAGACAAGGCCATTTGTGCCGTATCAGAATGTCATTGCGACAAGGCCTTTGCGCCATATGATTACTTATGTCTTTCATGACTGGACTTTATGCCATATCTTTCTACGTCCCTCGAGACAGGCTTCTATGCCATATATGTATATATAATAAAAGTCTCGTAAAGCTAGCCTTTGAGCTACTCATAATCGTCCGTGTGCCAAAGACAGTTGTGACATTTTGATTCCCTAACAAGCAAATATTGGACTCGTTCTAAACTTTGAATGCCATTGATGGTCCTTTTGTGACCTAGGCTAAATATAATGGATATACGTTCAAATAACATTCACTATGAATGTTCGGAACAGAATAGCCCATACGGTTCATGAATGCCGTGGCTAATCTAAGTCAGGTCATCAGAATGATGACTAATAATTGTTAAACCTCGGTGATTAGTACCAAGTTTCGAGTATGGAAAACTTAGAAGAGACAGACAACAGTCGCGATGCTAGAGATGCGACAAATGTTAATAGTGCATCAATTGTGAACCTCAATGTTAACGGAGTTAATCTCCAAAACTATAATTATCACTCCTGAGAAGGGCTATGAGAAAAGCCATGAAGAGCCAAACGCTGCTCGCTCTAAAACTCATGACACTGCTCATGAGAAGAGCTTTATTCATACTCCATATGCGAAGAATTACCCAAATAAAATCATATGTGGCAAGGAGCCCATTCTTTTTAGGATGTACTTAAAAAAAAGGTACTTCGTCTCTTGAAAGTCAAGAGACTTCAATAGTTTAAAGGGGCCATTGATTGCAAGGAGTTGTTGAAAGAAGTAGAAACCATTAGGTATATAAGTGGTTATGCTGGAAAGCGCATGGTAAGGTGTGCGTCACAATCATTCGGTGGAAATACCTTTGATTAGTGAGGACACTAATGGAGTCCACAAGAAAGATCCCCTTATACAGTATGGGATGGTTCAAATTTTAAGGACCTTATAAAAAAAAAAAAAAAAAACCTGGTATCCGCTTTGCGAAATGGAAAAGATGGAATAAGTTTTTTTTTTTTTTTTTGACTCCCCCATAAGAGCTATAAACTATCGGCAGTAGGTTGCAAACCTTGGTTCATTGGTTGAAATAGTGCTCTTATTCGGTTAACCTAGAACTTAAGTATAATGCACTATATATATCGATGATTTAGCATCGACTATAAAAGGGAACTTTAGGGTTTCAAAGCCTGCTTATTATGAATCCATTATGGATCCACCTCAGCTACTCACATTTTATAGATAACCAGTCAAGGCCGAGACTGCCCTAAATGTGGTCAAAGATTTTGTAGCTAAGTTTAAAAGGATTAAGAATGGAGGCGTTTAATCCTCCTGATGAATGGATAGAGGCAGTTCACATTAATAATGACAATAGGTGAATCACTTATTGTGATTTTATTGCTAAGAAGTTATGTTTGAATTCAGATACCGCTAAGTCTCTCATAATACCATAAGCTTAGCAAACTTTTAGAAACTTTCCGTAAGAACCCCATATGTTAAGTGTAAGGTAAGACTTACAGGCGAAATCATAAGAACCAATTCTTCTGTTCCTGTTAGAAATCTCTAATCATGGAATTCTAGAAGTACCCTCTCTCTAGAAGAAGTGCGTCAGCATGTATAGTTGATATCTCTTTGATCTCTACCGATTGCGAATACCAGATGGTATGATAAAAGCGCCACATGAGGATTTGTGTATCTTAATATGTTCCATAGATTGCTTCCATGCCTGATCAGTATGAAGGTTTAATGCATGGAACCGCAAGGATATTCTAATAGTCATATGGTACTAAAGTCAACTAATGGTATTCAAGGAAGATATCCAGAATGGAATTGCCAAAGTAAATGTTCCCGATTAAGGAATTCATGGACTTGTGACATAAATGTGTCACTTACCTGACACAGAATATGACAGATGAACTGGAGCCTGAGATTTGGAAAATCTCTGTAACCTCATTGTATCTTGATTACCCTGTTTACCTCCTAAGAGGCAGGTAGAATTAAAATTTATATCCCATTTAGGGTTGTATTCTTATGAAATCTCCAAGACGGCTAGTGCCATTATTGGAAAAATCAAAACCCCAATTAAATAAGTTTCGAAAATAAAGAATTCATATAGCCTAACCCTATATTCTAAGAATTCGGTATTGTTAATTCAGAAAGACGGTTCATTTTGCTTATGCATTGAACACCGCAACCCAAATTAAGCAACAATTAAGAATTTCCATCAGCTGCCCAGGATCGTCGATTTGTTCGACTAACTGTGAGGATTAACTATCCCTTAAGATTAGTTTTAAGTAATGGTTGGAATAACCATTTCACATTGAGATAAGCTTTTCTATAATAGTTGATGTATAAGTATCAAGGCTGCTCCTTTGGAGACCTTGCTTAGATGGAATGTTGAATACCTATTGTTAAATAGAAGAATGGTACGTCCAATCATCAGGATCTGAAAATTGCCTTGGAAACGACGAATAGGATCATACAAATCCATGATCATCTGTAAGATTGCCAGTTTCGGCAGGAAATCATGGATTAATGAAAATAGCAAACCTCCTAAGTTCTTGTTAAGGAATAAGGTTTAACAAAGATGTCACCCTGGAAGGGTGTACCACATTGTTAATTAATTAGGCTAGTTGAGCTCTGAATATATAGAATCATTCGAAGGAATCGAATGTAACAAGATCAATTAGCTTATAAGCTAAAACCTATTTAAGGAGCTTGGCGGAGCTCGCAATACATTGCACACTAATGACTTAAGGTTGTGTTTTCACCAATAAGTCGAGAAACACTATCACATAATAATATGCAGATTGATGATATGATGAGCTACCCATATCGATCGAGGATCGACAGGTTAAGAAGCTCCAAAAGGATACATGTACCAAACATAGAGGTCGCTTTGGGAGCTTGGAGAGACTCCGGATATGTTATAGAAGTTAAGTCCGTTATGTGACAAAAAGTACTTCCAACATTTTAGCAAATCTCGAGGTCAAGATTTCTTTTAAGGGGGTGAGGATGTAACACCTCGTAAAATCACGTCCAATGATGTATTGACACGTGTAATAAACCCTAATGAAGTCAAATAGTAAATTTGAGGGACTAATTTTTCAAAAAATCGAAAACTTTGATTATGAAAGGACTGGAAGTGTTAACATACCTAAAATAAGTTTCTTACGATGTTTATATTCACAAATGTGCCACTTGATGATTAAGTGTAGCCGTTTGCAAAAATTAATTGAAAGTTTGCGCAATAAAGGGTTAAAAGCGTCAACATGTTAATTCTTACCTCTGAGTGACCTTTTGACGAACCGGGAGCTTCATAATATTTAATTATACTCTCGGGAATGCCAAATAATGGCCGTCTAAGGTTTTTATGCCTATAAGTAAAGTTACGCGCAACTTTGCTAGTTAGAGGGACTAAAAGTGTCAATATGTTTAATTATACCTCTAAATGACCTTTTAGCGAACCCGAAGCATCGTGATAATTAATAATACTTTCAAGAATGCCTAATATGGATTAGATGGGGCTTCAATGCTATTAAATGATGAGATGCGCAAGTTTGCGCAATAGAGGGACCTAAAGCGTCAACTTTTGAATCTATGCCTTTCGGTGACCATCTAAGCGAACGAGAGCATATTAATATTTAAGTATATGCTTGGGGAGGATAAATATGGGCCATGGAAGGCTTGGATAACATTAAACGGCATTTCGCACTACTTTGCGCAATTTAAGGACTATTTGCGTCAAACCGTAAAAGTATGTCGATTCGTATGGTAACGGACCTTCCGGAAATTGTCCATGAGTTAAACATGCCCTAATTATCAATTATATACCTTATATATAGGCTTAGAGGTGTTTGGTGCGCAAAAATAAACTTTAAGGTCATGCAGGGACTAAAAGTGTCAAAAGGTGCACAAGTTTGCACTTTCGCGCATATCTCACATTCTGAATATCCCCGGACACCCAAAAATTTATGTAAGCACTAAAATATTTTATTTTAGTGATCGCCTTGATAAAATTCCATCTGCCTTAGAGCTTATTTTGGACTAGGTTTCATATAAGTATAACTCTCTGAGATTATACAATTTGGTTCATTACTTATCCGATTCACATGCATGTTTCCGATTAATGCTTAAATGTTGACTATTATGCCCTTTTGACTATAAAACGTGATTTTTGAGAAAGTGAAAGAGTAGAAACCTTAATTACTGACTTATAAACTTGCACCAAAAATTTGACATCAGTTTGAGGTCTAGATTAGAAGTTATGCTCATTAGCGTAATTTGAAAGCTTTATGTTACTTAAACGGCGTAATTAGCGTATAACCTATTTAAACCCACTTTTTGATATCAAACTTTTTACCCACTGATGTAATATAATATTTTGGGATTTTTGAAGATTTTTATTTAATTTTTGGCTGAGCATAACATAGGTCTCTAAGTTTAATTCGGTTAATACCGATTTTGCCCTTTTAAGCCATAAAAAGAGTTTTACAAATCCTTTTGATCCCAAACCTTTTTCTACCGATTTTATTTGTTAAATAAAATATTTTGAGCCTTCTGGAATTATAAAAATATCAGCGTTCTTTTAAAAACCCGGGAATGGCTCCAAATCGCCTTTTTAAGCGTTTTTAACGCATAGTATGTGCTATAACCATATTAAACATATAAGGTTGATACCTACTGATGTTTTTAGTATATTTTGAGATAATAACAGTAAGTAAAAGTTTTTGAACTCAGGTTTCCAGTTTTGACCTTTTAAGCCCTTGTGAAATTACCAAAATACCCCTAAGGTGCATAGTTTGGTTTTAAATGATAAGTTTCACATATGGGTCATAACCTACTGTTATAACATGTTAAATTAAGTGTATTTACTGTATAAATCAGACCTGTAGCTCAGATTACAAATAAACTCTTTTATAATCCTTTAAATGACCAAAATGCCCTTATAAGGCTTAATTTGAGTTTATATCCGTTTTGGGCATAATAGAAGATATCTTACTGATATTATAACATAATTAAGGCATATTAAATCAGGGAACTTGCATATGACTCTTATGGTTACTCATTACGCACTTGTCGCGTTCGAATCGGCTTATGTGACTAGTTCGCATATGTTAGCCGAAACGGGTCAAACCATATCATTTTTGTCTCAAAATCCAGAATGTGTTTAAGTTACCCATATTAAACACGCATGCAAGCTTGTCAGGTCTAAAACCACATTCTAAACCGGTCTTCGCTTTATCATGCGTTTGAACCATGCCTTCCTTTTGAAAGTTAACTGGTCTAAGCTTAGGCTTAATTAAAGACCCGTTAGGAATCTAATAGGTTATTAAAAACCTTCGTTCCAGATTTAGGAGCCCAGTAAAAGCTATCTGTACTTGCTTGGTGGTATACGGCTGAGATTGAATTTATACTTTACTCAGGTAAATACTTTTAACTTATTTTCCCTATACGGGCTTGGGGTACGGTATATAAAATACCGCTTGGTCCGGCATTGAATTCTTTAATCGAATAGTGGTTAAATTTATTGAGATGCTATGTTTTGAATGTGTTTTGTTTACTTAAAGCCTTTGGGGGGTTAATGACCATGTCCCGGATATCCTTGGCATCATCTTACGAGATGGCCACGACCTGAGCACGGGGTGTAGGCGTACACCTGTCAGTGTATAACTCTATATTGTGGTGTGTCTATTAATCTTTAACCCGGTCTACGGATCGGGCTACTGAACGCATAAGTAACATGTAATTCCCTTATAAGATTATATTGCATAATTATCCCAAGTATAAAATGTTTTGTGCCACGTGCATTCAAATCAATTTTCAACCCTTTTTAAAATGAGTCAGTTAAATTGTATTTACCAGTGTAAACTGACGTATTTTCCAAAAGGTTAAGTGCAGGTACTACTCGTAATAGGCTGGCTGTCTTCTAGCGTCCACAATAAGTCTCGCAAGCTTGGATGCCTTAAAGTCTGTTGAACAAATGATTCATTTTATTTTTTTTTATTTTTTTTATCCGCCTGTGGATCCTTTACTTTCCGTTGTAATACTTGATATTACTTTATATTCGGATTGTAATACCATTATCTTTTGTTTCCGCTGTGCATTTAATTATTATGTTTTTTGACTATGATGATATCAACTACGTCACGATACTCCCCACCGGGCCCATCGGTGACACGTGGAAAATTGGGGTGTGACAATAATAGTTATGACCTGAGAAGTATCGGTGAAGCCGTCGAGATGCGTGTACTAGCGCTAGGACCAGCTTTTCTATCATTGAGTAGCGCGTTTCTGGCCCGGTGAGCATCTTGCTTATGTAGTAGATTGGGGTCTGGACGTTTTCTCTTTCCACCATTAACACTGCGCCGACTGCTACCTCTGCTGCGGATAAGTACAGAATCAGCGGTTCTTTTTCTCGTGACGCTGTTAGTGTTAGTAGTTGAATTAAACACTCCTTCATTTGTTTGAAGGCTGTTTCCGCTTCTGGCGTCCACTGGAAGTGAGTCTTCTTAGCGCAATTTCATAGTGTACTTATAAATGGATAAGACTTTGCAGCGTGATTCACCAAGAATCTGTTCAAGGCTGCTAATCTTCCTGCGAGTCCTTGCATCTCTTTTACTGTGGCAGGCGACGGCATTAGCTGGATGGCTTGTACCTTCTCCGGATTGACTTTAAAACCGTCCCTCGTTACTATGAATCCCAAAAATTTTCCTTCTTCCATCCCAAAAGAACATTTTGTGGGGTTGAGCTTTAAGTTAACGCTGCGTAACGAATTGAACATTCGCTGAATGTTTTCGAGCATAGTTTCTTCTTCATGGCTCATGATGACAAGGTCATCCATGTATACTTCAACTGTTTTCCTGATATCTTCTCCAAAAACTGTGTCCATTAATCTCTGGTATGTAGCCCTGGCATTGCGTAATCCGAAGGGCATTTTGGTATAGCAGAAGATACCTTTATCGGTTCTGAAGGCTGTCTTGTCTTCATCTTCTTCTTTCATTAGGACCTGATGATAGCCTTTGTAACAGTCGAGAAAACACTTCCATCGGAAAGACACCAGCGAATCGACTTTTTTTTCGATTTCTGGGAGTGCGTAGAAATCTTTTGGGCAAGCTTTATTTAGGTCCTTGAAGTCGACGCACATTCTCTATCCGCCATTATGCTTTTGAACCATGACTGGGTTAGCAATCCAGGTATGGTACTGTACTTCGCGCAGGATTCCGGCGTTGAGTAATTCTGTGACCTGCTCGTTCATTGCCTCCGCTTTTTCTACGCTAAGACTACGTCTTCCCTGCGCGACAGGTTCTGCTGAGGGTTTGACATTTAGACAGTGTTGCGCTATTTCTCGCGGAACTCCGATCATATCCGTTGGGTGCCAGGCGAATATGTCTTTGTTATTTGAAAGTAATTCTTTCAATTGTACTCGAATTGCCGGTGAGATGGCGTGTCCCAGTAAGATCCTTTGTTCTGGGTACTCTTCGTTTAAGACCCATTTCTCTGGTTCATTTGATGTTGAGGGTTTGGCCATTTTTGCTGGCGGCTCATCATCAACGTACATGACCTCTTTGCTTGAGTACAGAATCGCGACTCCAGTTTCTATTAAAAATCCACACGCAGCGTGTGGAATAGAAGTGATCATGCTGAATTCCCTTTGTGATCTTCGTCCTAGCAAAACATCATGGCGCGATGTTGCTGGCATGACCATGAAGTTTACTGTGACTGTGCGTGAATGCTCGCCATCTGATAGAGTCACAGGAAATGCAATTTGCCCTAATGGGAATACAGCTTCATTGCAAAACCCGGTGAGAGGGAAATCAACCGGCTCTAGTCGTGCTTTGTCCTCTGGATCAAGCTGTTTGAAACACTGTTCATATATGATATTCATCGAGCTTCCTGGATCTATGAACATATAGTCCGTTCTATAGTGGCCGAAGATGCTAGTAATGATTACTGGTCGTTCTTCCTGAGGGACTCCAGGAACAATAGGAAACACAACTTGTTGTTCCCTCCAATGCTGATTGTGGTGTCGCTTATTCGGCCTTCTTGAGGGACCTCCTTGTATCATGTGTACTTGCTTGGATCCGACTGTTTTGGTATCTTCCTATTTTTGAACTATTCCGTCCCGACTATCAGTTTGGATGTACCACAGATCAGGTGCCTATGGGTCCAATACCGTAGTGCCGAATTTTTTATCAGATCTGACATTCGATATCCCAGATCTGTTGATTTGCTTGAAAACCTGTTCCATATTGGTCTGGAACCTTCCAAACCAGTACTCTGGAGGTTTTTCTGAGAGTCGTTTTGAACGGTTACGAATTCTTATGGAGTCATTTCTTCTGACTGACTGTTGTTGTTTTCTTCTATTCCCAGAATTCCGTCGACCTGAATATCCTTGAATTCAGATCGAGGACTTGGTGGGTGAAAAGATGAATTCTCAGCCATGTGAGAACAGAGAATGATAGGAAACAAATCGAAACGAGAAAAATAGGTAAAACAGAGATATTGGTGGGCGCCAATGAAGAAACACTAGATAATTGACCGGA
Organism: Helianthus tuberosus; assembly: GCA_030545235.1. Lineage (NCBI taxonomy): Eukaryota > Viridiplantae > Streptophyta > Magnoliopsida > Asterales > Asteraceae > Helianthus > Helianthus tuberosus. The sequence goes on along the minus strand of CM060432.1, from coordinate 185,878,270 downwards.
ATCAGATTATCTAGGGCGTTAGGTTCTGCATAAAGGGGGTTCTCTTTCGTTCGGTTCGGATGGACAGATCTTCTTCTCCGGCGAACACTGCAAAAAAGAACACCGTTAGTCTCGTCAAGGGGAGGACGGAGGTTCTCTCCTTGACCCGACTCTGGCGTGAGAATAAGTATGTGTTTATGAAGAAGAAGAAGAAGAAGTATTGATGAAGTGTGTGTAACTTGAATTTCATACCTGAATTACTCTCATATTTATAGCCGGGAGTTTGGGCGGGAAAACTCGTTGGTGAAATATTAACGGAAGATGCTAACCCCGTAAGCGGTTATTTTTCTTCCGTTAATTCTTTTGATCGGATCGTGGGAGCACACAGATCGCAATCTTAATCAAAGGTTGGGGAAGTGCCACGTGGAAAGTGGGGAAATGGAGGTTTCTCTCCAATTCCATGCCATCATCGTGATTCCAGGATGCCCTGGGGTGATGACACGTGTCCAGTCGGTTATAACCGTCTGGTGGTGCATGATTGAGACTTCTAGAAGATTATTGCCATAATCTAGTGTGACTCCTTATCGTGTGTACCAGCTGACTAAATAATATCCAAGTCTGGGTATTATTTAAGCGGAAGTACTTTAAACTAGGATTCTTATCCTTTGTTTGTTATGAAGGAAGGCGCAAGAGTTTGTTAGCTTCCTTTTAGCGCGCAGGTGTTGCCTGCTATCTTTTTCCTATGCCTTTTTTGTAGGACCAATGCGCGGCCGCGCAAGGTCAAAAGAGGGCTAGAAGATAAGGTTGTGGTATGGTCCCAAGCACTTATTACGAGGTTTTGGGACCTTACCCCTTCAACAGTAAATATTCTTTACTTATCAACTTTGAGCCGCACATACTTGCATATCACCTAGATATGCAAATGGCAAATTCAGACTTGATGTTATTTACAAAAACATTAACTGACACACATTCAAGATACAAGAGGTAAAAAGACTGGTACAAATTCATCAAAGGGGGTTAAACGTTATATATTCCAAAATATTTATGCACTGTTGCGGTACAGAAGAAGTTTACATCAGTTCTCCTCTAAAACCTTTACATCAAAAAGAGAAGTCAAAAAAGGGCACGCAGGCCAACCTAGTCTTCTTTTGTACCACTGGTGCGAGCATCACCCTTTGCGCCACCAACGGTGTCCTTCTCCTCCTCCTCAGGATCAGCATACAACAACCGCAAGCGGTCCACATAATCCTCTGCCTCCAATCATTTCTTAATATCTTCAATGGCGGAAATGGACAGGCCGTTGTACACGTTAACAGGTGCGACTCTACCGGATCCCCAACTTGATTTACTAGAAGCAGGAGCCATCAGCATGGCCTATAATCTTCTCCAAACTCCAAAGTACTCAATCGACCTCATAGTCCAGTATTCCTCCCACATGCAACTTACATGAGGAAACAACACTAGACTAGGGGGACTTGAAGGGGTATGGTCCCAGATCTCGCGCCAGCATGGCCGCGAGTGACCATTACCCTTATCAAAAACCCCCACTGGCAAGAACTTATCTGTGTCCGTGCGGGCACGCGCGAGCACACTGGTTGAATCCAATCGGTCAAGTGATGAGAAGACCTACCTTGTGTATGAAAATGGGTGTATACATAGCGATGCGGCCTGGCACCGCATCCTATGAACATTTTCGTCACAACAAGGGATCTGGATAACAGAAACAGTCACCACAAGTGGCGATGCGGCATGGCACCGCATCCCGCAGTCTTCGCCAAAGTGAGAACGCGGAAACAATAGCAGTTACCGTAGGCAGCGATGCGGCGCAACACCGCATCCTGCCCACGAAGCAAGTGGGACTGACACCACAGAGCAAGTGGCACTAATGACAGTCGCCTGCCAGCCCATACGTAAGCAACAGACTGACACCGTAGTAGGACGTGGCTTCACCTCCACAACCGACAAGCCTGACACACCTGCATAAGGGTGGCGCGTCGTCAGTCTGTCCACTCAGCTACCCTCCTTCACTCCTCGGCTATAAATACCCATCCCAAACCAGGTTTAAGGTATCGCTTCTCAACTCTCTCACTACTACTACTATCACACACTTTGCTTCACAAGCAAATTACTGATTCTCACGCCGGAGAGTGGTAACAAGGAGCACCCCCCACCCCTTCCTCCTTGTTACGAGTCACGGTGTGTTTTCCTTGTGCATGAGACAGCCCAGCTGACGATCCAGCCATCGATCCTTGGAAAGAATGGATTAACCCTACTTGACGAGACCAGTGAATCAACCTCCCTTGGTTAACCACTGTTTCATCAATATCATATAAGATATTTATTATACTGTGTTGATGTAATTGAGACACTATCATATATTAATTGAAATTTTAGTAATTCAAACAAGGATGCAATAGAGTTGCATTTGACAATAAATAACGTTACATTTGATTTAACTAAAATTTACAAAAAGTGTTGCATTTGATGTAAAAAAAAAAAGTTGTTTTTTTTTATATTATAAATATTATAATGGTTGCATTTAAGGGCAACAAAAGTTGCATTTTGATGTGACAAAGGTTGCATTTGAAATTTGAAGTAGCAAAAGTTGCATTTGAATATTAGAAAAGTTGCAATTTAAAGTAAAAAAGCTGCATTAGCATATAAAAAAGGTTGCATCATAAACAAGTTGCATTATCTGATAAAAAAAGTTGCTTTAGGTCTAATGCAACTTCACCTAATGCAGCTTTTGATAAAAGGTTGCAATTTTGAGGCTTAATGTAACATTTTACCGGGGTTGCATTAGCTTTATTTTCTTGTTGTGAAAGCAAAGGTAGGGTCTGATGAGCGTAAGATGTAGATTAGGTAGTAGCATATTAAGATTAATTGATTATATTTTTCTTAATCTTACTTCGAGTGTTGCAATGAAAAGGGGGCATATAGATTGAATTTTTTTGAAAGGGCTCTTTTGAAATTTTGCAATACGTTAGAAATGTTATATTATCAATATTAAATGCAACTCTTATTTATAAACGTTGCATTGTTAAAAGTAACATGCAAGTATTATCTTAAATGTTACATTTAACAGGTTTGAATCATATATGTATGGGTGAAATATGATAAAGTGTGAAGAATATATGAGGTTTTGTGGCAACTCTATTAGAACAAATTAAAACTTATCAATTATAAGATGGTGTATACAGGGCTGACTCGTTGGTAATAAAAAGAAGTTGATAACTAGATAAATTATTTGATTTCAAAGTAAGAGATGATATTTGATTTTTTTTTTTTACATCAAACTTGATATTTCAAGTTCAAAATGTAGTTACAAACATGTTTGACCTTTTTATGTCAAATAACCATAATGTCACATTGTGACTAAAAAAAACAAAAAACAGTGACCATCTAAGTATGTAATTAAGTAGTGTGTTCTTTTATTCATCATCAACTCTGATTACATTCAGTTTATTATAATGATTTTTCATGATAAAATTATTATTTTTATATTGGAATCTTGAATCGATGAGCATGGATTGGATTATTAGCACAACATTTTGGGTCAAACATTATGCTTTCTTAGTACTTCCGTAGTCAAAGAGTATATCACGCCAAAATCAAACACAACGCCAAGTCACACCGCTTTGATTTAAAAACCTTTGATTTGATTTGGCTGCTGGTTTTGATAATAGATACATATAGCTGTAATGAACAAAGAGAATTATGGATGTCGCTGACTTTATGGTAGAGGCGTTATAAATACATTTATCAAATAAGTAGACAGTGCTTGCACATCGTACAGTACATAATTCTGGAGGGGCTGATGATCATTCAAAGTAAACATTAAAGTTGAGAAAAACCACTTGCTTGAAATGCGTAGAGAGATTTAAGAGGATCATGAAAGAGAAAAAGTCGAGCTCAAAGCTATGCAAAAATATATCGACAGCTATCGGGAATACATAGATGCTATGATACAGAAGGTTATGTAACAACTATTAGTTGGAGATCGAGATCAGTAGAATGTTTTCATTATTCTTTATTATTTATTATTGTAATTGACACTTTGTATTGACTATATTGTTTTTTGAGTTTAAACAAGTGTGTAAAGTACGCCATTTGACAATCAATGATATGTGTTTATTATTGTTTGGCGTAATTGCGATTGAATGCATATTGATTAATAGTAATTGTATTTACGTTGCATAGTTGCATTTGGTATAAAAAGGTTGCATTTGCGGTAAATAAAATTTAAAAAAAAGTGTTGAATTTGATGTTAAAAAGGTTGCGTTTTTCTACTAATAATATAATAATGGTTGCATTTGAGTGTAGCAAAGGTTGCATTTGAGGTAGTAAAGGTTGCATTTGAGTGTTATAAAAGTTGCATTTAAAAGTAAAAAAAAGTTTGATAATCGTTGTTAAGTGACATTACCAAGGAATGTCGAATGAAATGAAATGAGATTTGCAAAGGTATATGACTTCTTTTTGTAGTGCTAATAATTAGCATTGGTGTCATTGTGCCTAATTTATATTTTCCAAAGGTCTTGCCTTGGAAAATCGTGTGTGATATACTTCGATGTCTGTAGTTGTATAATTTAAGTTTCATGTGTTTTCTTGTGCACTAGCACAACTTTACGTGCTTCTTTACTTGCGTTAATGGTTTATGGTAATGCTTTGGGAATTCTTTATATTTTTTATGATATCCCAACTTAATGGGTTTCCATTTAATTATATTGTTGCACGATTTACGAGACAGATGATCAAACGAAATAATGTTTGATCTCAAAATTAAAGATATATGAGAGAGATTTCTGATAAAGAAATCTAGAATTATTATTGACACATATGCTTGTGTTTTATTCTTAATTACCAATCGTTATGGTTTTTGGAATTTCCTTATAGATATCCTATCTATATAATCACATATTTCATATGCTGAAATAACATACCATTTATCAGGTCAATGTATCTAACAGATTCATATTTCCAAAAACAAATCAGATATCAAATTATGATATTATTTAGGGAAGTCTTGTCACTTGTTTGACATACTATGTACCCCGTCTTATCCGGTTCGCGTCGGAGCGGTAATCTCAGTATATCCGGACAAGCTGGAGAGTCTGCTACTCTATACCCAGTTTTGCCGGAGAAAATTTTCTATTTCCCATAAATAATATCTTTTCAAGATTTTAACAGTGCCTCCATAGGGCTTTTATCCAGAATCAAGGAAATTTGTATTTCCATAACATATATTTATTATTGACCAAGTAATATCAATAAGCAAGAATAAATAGCAATTAAGTGCTATTGCCTGCTAATCGTCATTCTTATGGCATACCAATATTTATCACCTTATACTTATATAGGTAATTTATCTTGAAGCTTATGTTAAGGCAAAATTCTTAGGTTCAAGTCTAAATATTATTCTGAGTGCTACTAGATACTATTAAGTTCCTAATTCTCCGTTTAAACTTAGGTATTATTACAACACCTAATTGCTTAAACAAGTGGCTTAGCTTATATTAAGGCATCTTTTCTTATGTTCAAGTCTAAAGGCTATCAGATGTGCTACCAGTTAATAGCAATCTCCTAACTCTTTTATTTAAGCTTAAGTATTGTTATCCCAACACTTATAGGCTTAAAGCAGTGGCTTAGCTCTGATACCACCTTTTACTGTCACGACCCCCGACCCCATCCTGGACGGAATCGGGAGCCGCGAGCAGTCCAGTGGTACCGGTGATTATTTTGAAAAACATTGCAGCGGAAATTTTATCAGGACCGTGAGTTAGGGAAATATCAGAGTTTTAAAAAAAACACCGGATTTTTTTATTTATTAAATAGATGGGATAAAACCCATGTTTTACAATGGTAGCTTTTATATAAATAATTTTGATTTTATAAAACAAGATTTCTTAATTTGATTAATTAATAAAACAAGCCACTTCTTGAAGTCCTTTAGTGCAGGATCCAATTCTTACTCCAATCTACGATAATTACCTGAAACGTGTTTTAAAAAGGTTTTGTCAGCGGGAAATACTGAGTGAATCATTCATTTTAGATAAAATGACACGTTGTTATAATTTACAGTATTAAGAGAGATTACAATGTTTTTATCAACCAATTTTCAAGAATAGGTATTTGTCACTTGACCGTATCTGTGACTGTGGTCATACCACTATTGGGTCCCGTCGCCCCAATAGTGACGAGTATCTACTTTTTAGGCTCGCCCACCTAAAGTGATAAAGACAGTAATGTGCACAAAACCCCACATACCGGCTGTAATTTGGTGATTACATAAACTTAATCCCTGTAATTATAACTTTGAAAATAATTTGAGGTTTTGTAAAACAGTTGGTAAAAAGAGAATGACTCACATTATAAGCATGCAGATTCATACGAGCAAAGTCTACAGATAAGCCTTTGATATATTGCAGATTTATACAGGCAGAGCTTAGTCTATTGATTAGTCTTGTAACCTAGTGCACACGAACTAGGTAAGTAACTACTACAGCATTTACGATAACTCACGAGATTAAAACCCTCACAACGAATGGCAAAGTGTAATCACTTAAACATCCATCGGATTCACAACGAATGACAGAGTCTACCCCGAGTTTGGGTGGCACTCAAACATCCTGTCGGAATCACGACTAATGACAAAGGATAGCACTTAAACATCCTGTCGGATAGTTTAAATCGATCGGACATTGAATCGTAGCAGCGATCGAGTTAATACCCTGTATCGTAGCAGCAACCCCTTACTAATTAATGTTTTGAGGTTGTTTTCGCTATAACTCGAAGTATTTAACGAATTTCTTCGTCGAATAAACGCCAAAAATCAAGTGCCAATGCTTGCTATTTATACCCAAAATTGGCATCGCTTACGAACCGTAAGCATTCCCCCTTACGGTCCGTAAGGGACACGATATTGCAATAAGCTTGCCGCGTGTGTGTATATGCGTGATGAGTCAACGAAACGATTAAAAAATAACTTATAAGGATAATTGTAGCTAGGGTTTACTCCCCCTGAGTTTTAGGGGCCCTGATCTAGATTCCAATTGTTATGGAAATTTTAGGGTTTGTGTAGAATTACTTGGGTGTCTCAACTAGGGTTTCCTATTGGGTAAATAAAATGATAGACATGAATTTTGATGAGAGTTGTTTACAAAATAGGATAATAAATAATAGTTTTTGGGTAAATCACCAAAAAGAGAATAAACAGTGAGAAAAGAGAATGAACCCACTTTGTAACTTTTAGGGTTCAACTAGAAAATCTCCTAGTATAAATTTTGGGTATAACTTTTGGGCTATAAAAAAAGGCCAATTGGATTTTAACACCTTTAACTTTGAAGAATTGGCCGATAACACCCGCAACTAACACTTTGATCTGTGACACCCCAAACTTTTAATTTTGTTTGTCATTTCACCACTCAGTTAAAAAATCAGTAACTTAGTTAGTTTTCAATCCTAGGTGGCATCCTACGTGGACCATTTTTGCATATGTGGCACATTCATGGGTATAAAAGTCATCTTCTTCTTCAATTAACACCTGCACAAACAATTGGGAGCTCATAACCGAAATCAAATCCAACTCACTTTCTCCTAACATAACCGCATTATCATCATCCGTAACATAATCATAAGTCAAACAACAATTCCTCTCGTGAGTCCTCGTTAAAATAACCGAATTAAACTCACTCTGCGCTTTCACATCAAACATACTCCCGAAATAAATCAATTTCAACAAATCCTCATAAGTCAAACAACAATTCCTCTCGTGAGTCCTCGTTGAACCCAATTGAGAATCTTGCTCAATGGAAAACACTAAAGTCAATTCCACCAACACCCCTTTTCGATCTCCATCAAGAAAAAGAAATGTTGTATTTAGAACAAGAAGATATCGCTATCCCGATAAGTGAAGAACCTATCTTTAAAGGTTCAGATATGAAGGGGAAAGTGAAAAACAACAACACTGCTGTAACAACAAGTCTTTCTAGCTGGTTGTTTGACCCTGAGAAGTCAAAGTCAATAACAGTAAGCAACCAGGAAGAAAGTCAATATTCTACTGGGAATTCATATGCATACTCTGATGAGGCAGTAACCATCGTGATCATAGGCATCAACGACCACCGATAAATGAAAGGCAGCGGCCATGGCTGGTCTCATCCTCACCTCCGGGTAGAAACGTTAAATGATTCCACCGGAGTGAGAAGATCGGAGCTCTCTGCGATCAAGTTTGGAGGCTAGTGCGGCGAACCGGAACCTAGGTGCTAGCAACGTCGGCGGCGACGACATCCGATCTGTAACAGGAATCGATGTTGTGGGTGTTGTTATGTGGTGTTTGGGAATTTGATGATGAACGGTTGAAGATAAAGAACTGATGATGATTTGATTTTGTATATTGAAGATGAAGAGCCGATGCAATCCGCCGTGGATGATGCCATTGTGTGTTTGGAGTTGGAGGAGAGGAGACGGAGGTTAGGGTTTGCTCCGCCGTAGGCGGCGGTGTGAGGGTTTTGATTAGGTTTTGGAATGGAGAGTAGTGGGTGGGACTGAAAAGGCTCGGATGTAATGTACATTGCACAAACTATTTTATACCCTGCCACATATGCAAAAATGTCCACGTAGGATGCCACCTAGGATTGAAAACTAACTAAGTTACTGATTTTTTAACTGAGTGGTGAAATGACAAACAAAATTAAAAGTTTGAGGTGTCACAGATCAAAGTGTTAGTTGCGGGTGTTATCGGCCAATTCTTCAAAGTTAAAGGTGTTAAAATCCAATTGGCCTAAAAAAAAAATATAATGCACTCGTGTTAAGCATAGTACCCCTAATTCAACCTTGTCCCGAAGTCCCGAGATAGAATCCCAACGAACTTAGTCGGGCAGAGCCCTGACATGCGTTATGGGACTCAGATCAATCGGAAAGGGTAGCGGTGATTGGGAGTTAAAATACTTAAAACGGGACAGGGCTTTATTATTATTATTATTATTTAATATTTTTAAAGAAAGAAACTTATAAGAAAAGAATTTGAAGGAGGGCGACAGAAAGAGGCACCTAGCAAATTGAGATTGTTATCTTTATTCCATTTTTATAGGAGTTTCAAAATGGACACGCCTACTAGAAATGTACACACGTCCATATTTTAACAATTCAATTAATGTATTATATTTTATTCAAAATTTGCCACGTACAAATAAATGCTTTCAATTCCTACACGTAGGGCCTGTTTGGTTGGCTCTGAATGAAACCATTCAGAGGTCCACCTCTGAATCGGTCAGAGGTATATGTGTTTGGTTGATTAAAAGACCCACCTCTTAATGGTTCCATTCAGTCTGAACCATTCAGTTAATAACACACGCTGAAAGAAAATGTTGACACACATACCCTTTGCCCTAAAAACAATCTGTGCTCTCCTCTCCTTCATCATAGACTTTCAATATCCCTCACATCACCCCACAACAACCCTTCAAATCCTTATCATCACCGATAACACAGAAATCGTCATCAATCGCAAGAAAAAGGAGGAGACGAAAGAAGACGGGGAGGAGTTTTACCGGTGAAATTCATCGTCGGAGCCTCAAACCACCACCGTCGCCTCCTGTTCTTCGAGATGGGGGTGTGTGATGTTCGGCTCGCAAGAACGTCAATAGCAGAGCCATTTTCCGGCGGAGTTCAGTGGCGGCACACAGCGGCGGCGACGTTCAGCAGCGGCGGAGTTCCGCTGTTTGTCTTGAGTCCGGTTGTTCGGATCTAGGGTTCTTGATTTGGGGATCTGGTCATCGGATTGTTCTTGGTGGTTGCAGGTATGGAGAGAAAGGGGAAGAGGAGATGATGATGATGATGATGATGATGGCGGTGGCGGTGTTGCAGGTAGGGAGAGAAAGGGGAAGAGGGGGGGGGGATGACTGAAAACTGATGAATGATAATGATGATATTGGGTTTATAGAAAAAAATTAAAACGGGTTTATTTTGTGGGGAGGGGTAAAAATGTCATTTTACACTGTCATCCAGATATGGAACCAAACAGCACTTTACTGGTTCAACACTTACCCATTCAGACCCTCTTACCCATTCAGACCTCTTATTCATTCAGCACTTATTGGTTCAGATGTTGCCAAACAGCCCCGTAATGTACTTTTACAATGCATTTCAATCTAGAAGTTAGTTTTGAATTTATTATAAGTGTACACGTACACTTAGGAAGTAAATTATTATTTATTATTTTATATTATATATATATATATATATATATATATTAATTTAACTGCTTCACTTATTTGGCGGGTATAACTTCTAAAATATGACGTTGTATAAAACAATAAATATGTCTTTAGAACGAGAATATTTTTGTCTAGATTTGGGTCTAAGTTTCATTAAAAATAGAGTAGGTTCAAATATAATGTATTTTTATAATTTAGTTAATATATGGTTCCTAGACCCCTCTAGGTACTTCATATTTTGTAAGAGTCAACTTACCCGTAAGTTACCTGTCTAATAATATAAGTTTTTATATACTTTTATTTTTATTAGACAGGTCACCCATACATAGGCCAATTAATTGGTATAATATTTCAACCAACTATATAAAATAGTGTTTAAAACTATTTGGGTTGACTATTTATATATTAAAAATAAATTAGTTACTAGTTACTAGTGGTTAATAAATTTAATCAAAGTTATTATTCTTATATAAAAATAGGAATGTTACAACTTCTAAGGTTACTTATGCAATTTTCACCATAAAGGATTAATGATCTATTATGTGATATAGACACTCACCTAAATCAAGAACCCTAGCACAACCCTATTATATGATATAGACCGTCACCAAGGATTATACGAAGCAATAAACAGCAGTAAAACAATTGTCAAGCACGCATATACACCAAGTTAAAATTCCATAGCTTTTACAATACAAGAAAGATCCATACCCACGCCAAGAACCGAATAAAAATCCAAACTTTATTTAAACTATTGTCATGCCTAGGTAGTTAAACGATTTAGCCAATCATAGTCATGAACGAAGATAATAAACAAGGTTCAAATAAAGAATTCATCGACAACGAACAAAGAAAAATAGAAAACTAAAGAAATCGAGTAGAAGAACCCGTGTATTCCTTGCTCTCCAAGCTTCCCGCTCGATCCCGGCGATTCCGTAGTGTGATTTCTTGCCAAAAGATCTTCAAATTTCATTCCTTCTGGTTCCTACCTTGCGTCCGATGTGCTCCTCTGTTTCGTGTATTCCCCAAGTGTTGCGTGCGTGCGTCTCACTTCTGATGTTCCCTCCTGCCGTCCTATGTTGATGTATATATTGGCCTCTGATATGTTTATAATTACACATATTTTTCGTATCGAATTCCTTACATTCTGGTGATTTTGGATGTGGTTTTCTCACGATTTGGATACTTAATTGTTTAAATTATGGATTTGCAGGAATTGATGATGAACCTGCCAATTTCGCGGTGAAAACGGAAGAAAAATGGTGCAGCAAAAGGAACACGGAAAGACGTGTCGGAAAAGCAAGGAAAAAAATAAAATAATGCTGTACAGGACCCTTTACGGACCGTAAGACCTGGTCTTTACGGTCCGCAAGGAGGAAGCGCGCACCGGATTGACCTAGTCCCTTACGGACCGCAAGCCTTTAGCCATACGGTCCGTAAGAGGATCGTATTTCGCAAAAAAATTATAAAATCAAGGCAGCCGACTAGGGTTTGATTATTCACGCAACACAGGCGGCATTGGAGCATTCTTGGGCAATTGTGAGGCATCTTGAAGCTGTGCAAGAGTCTTGGAAGCTTTCGGTTCGAGTTTGGAGCGTTTCGGGTTCGTTAAACATTAGTTTTTCGGTTTCTATTCACTTTGAACCATGTTTCCAGTTGTTTTCAGACCTTGTTTTGTTGATTCATTGAATAGTATGAGTAGCTAAACTTCACAACTACCTAGGTTTTGATGAACTAGAAGATTGTAATGCATAATTGACATGATTTCGGTTATTTGATGTGATTTACATAACTTGGCTTTGATATTGATCTTGATATTGCATGTTGGTATATTTTGATTGTTATTAGTCAATAAATTCAGCGGTTTAGGCACGAAGAAATTCCCCCTAGACTTAGGATTTAATTTAATTCGGTTATCTTAGGATTTTCGGGTTGAATATTGTGTTGAGAAATTGACCAAGTTGATTAATAATTAAAATCACGATATTAAAACTTGCATCCTCATCTTGTGACTCGAAAGACGATTAGGGTGAGCTAGGTTATTAGCTAATTATTGGTGGGTAGATTGGGTGACCGATAGCTCGGGCTCGTTTATTGCATCGTAATTAGGGTTTCCTAGGATTTTAATTATCAAAGTTGGGTTTGCTTTGCGATTGTGGGATTCTCTCTCAACATTATTGTCTCTGAGGTCAAAAGGATTCTATTTTCATAGGATTTGGTATCGATAGCTCGATCCTGTTCGTTCTAGCACTTCACATTTAGTCTTGCTTTCTTGTTTGGGACATCTCTAGCAGGGGGTCAATCAAGGGAAATAGATATTTAACCGTTATCATTGTCACATTAGCATTGCATGATTCTAGGGATTCGACACCTAGGTAGCCTTCATCTCATATATATTTGATCACAATTTGCTCGCGTGCTTGCTTCGTTTGTTTGCTTTGTTTCTTACGTCTTCTTATTAAATTTAGTTATTAATTAATTATTTAAAATCACTCAAAACAAATCTAAAAATTTGACTATTTATTCGATAGAGGTTCAGTATCTAGAGTTTGCATATAGTGTCCACGGATTGATATCCGGTCTTGCCATCTACACTACACTGCGACCGGTGCACTTGCCGATTGTGTGTGGTTTAGGTTGTGATTCCATTTTTAAAACTTGTTCGAATTTAATAAACACATTTTCACACATCAAGTTTTTGGCGCCGTTGCCGGGGACACTGGCACTTTAGAGAACGACCCGAGTCGTCTATTTAGTTGTTTATTTGCTTTCATAGATTTCCATTGCCTTTAGGTGCCTTTTGCTTGCAATTTGTACCTTTAGGGTTAGATTTTCTTTAGTACTTAGATTAGATTTCTTCTCATTGTATGCACCACACTCGTTCATAGGGACCACCTTCGTTTGCTGTTTCGTCTGAGCCCGAGCGAGATTTCCACGAGCGCCTTCGCATTTTCCGAGCTAGTCAGGTACACACTTCATCTTCTGCTTCTACTATGGGTGACAACGACGCCCCAGCTAGGAGAGTCGTCGCAGACTACGCCAGGCCGAACGCGGCCAATGCTCATTCCAGCATTACCCGACCCGCTATCGGGGTTAATCGCTGGCAGATTCCACCCCAGATCATCACGATGGTTACGAACACCATCCAATTCCATGGACTACCTTCTGAGGACCCGAATGTCCATCTCTCGCGCTTTTCAGCTATCTGCGATACGTTCCAGGAGCAAGGTGTCACCGAGGATGCCTGCAAGCTGCGCCTATTTCCATTCTCGCTCGCTGACCGCGCTCATGCTTGGTTGGAATCCCTTCCTGCGGGATCCATTACTACTTGGGCCGGTATGAAAGAAAAATTCTTAGGTAAGTATTTCCCTCCTTCCAAAACCGCTCGTCTGAGGAGCATGATCCAAGAGTTTCATCAAAAGGAGGGAGATTCATTCTACGAGACATGGGAGCGTTTCAAGGAGTTATTACTCAAGTGTCCTCATCACGGATTTGAGGATTGGGCTTTAGTTGAGAGGTTCTATCATGGAGTGATGCCCACTACGAGGAATATGCTGAACACTACTGCCGGTGGCAATCTGCTGACCGCCAAGACACCTGATGAGTGCATGGACATGTTCGAGGATATAGCGATGAGTAGCTACGAGTTTCCTGAGTCTAGAGATTCATCCACTACACATAGAGGAGTGCACAAGGTCGATGAGGTCACCAGGATGCAAGCACAGATTGACGTGTTGAAACAGCAGGTGAGTGATATGAAGGTACAGAAGGAGCAGCTATGCGAGATATGCACTGGTAGGCATGACACGACCGCGTGTCCTATTGCCCCTACTGAGACACCAGAGCAGGTAGAGTTTGTAGGTAATCGAAATCAGGGAAATTTCGGGGAGCGTTACAATTCGAATTGGAGGAACCACCCAAATTTCAGTTGGAAGAACAGCAACCCACCGGGGTTTCAGCAGCGTCAGAACTTGTTTCAGGACGCAGGAGCAGGATCGAGTTCGGGTACGAATAAAAGCCCCACGTTGGAGGAGATGCTGAGGCAGAACTAGGAGACAATGAAGCAGCATCAAGAGACCCTGGTTCAGCAGACACAGTTACTGACTCAGTTCATGACCAGAGAGGAGGCACGACATCAGGAGAACCAGTCACGATTCCTGGAGCATGAGACTTTCATGAAGAATCAGAGCATGGCTTTCCAGAATCTTGAGAGGACTGTAGGTGCGATGTCAGATAAGTTGAGTCAGAGACCTCCTGGTGGTCTCCCTAGTAGCACTGAGGGTAATCCAAATGCCACTGCAAAGGCTGTTACTACGAGGAGTGGTCGAGGAGCTGTAGAGGTCGAGCCGGTAGTCGATGAGGACCCGGAGGTCGACGAGGTGATTGAGATGGAGACCCCTGCTGGCAAAGTGCACCCTAGGCTGCGCCCAGCAAGTACAGCACAGTCCAGCGGGTCTCCAGGAGAGAAGAAGGATGCAAAGAAGGAGCCGATGAGGGTGTATAAGCCGACACCCCCTTACCCTGGTAGGTTAGTGAAGGGTAAGGACGCGGAGCAGTATGGTCATTTCATGGAGATGCTGAAGAAGTTACACGTGAACATCCCGCTCGTCGAGGCTTTGGCGAAGATGCCGAAGTATGCGAAGTTTTTGAAGGATCTTCTTACGAATAAGAAGAAATTAGAGGATCTTTCGACTGTCACCCTGAGTGAGGAGTGTTCTGCTGTCGTGCAGAACAAGCTGCCAAAGAAAATGACTGATCCTGGTATCTTTACCATCCCATGTCTTATTGGGAATCTTACTGTCTGCAATGCGCTTGCTGACCTAGGTGCTAGCATAAATCTCATGCCCTATTCCATATTCGCTAAGCTTGACCTAGGAGAGCCTTCCCCTACGCGCATGAGTATTCAGCTCGCCGATCGATCGGTGAAGTTTCCTAGGGGCATCGTGGAGAACATGTTGGTGAAGGTCGACAAATTCGTGTTTCCAGTTGACTTCGTCATCCTTGACATGGACGAGGACTCTGAGGTCCCACTGATATTAGGTCGTCCATTCCTTGCCACGGCACGAGCACTCATTGACGTGTACGACGGCAAGTTGACTCTTCGAGTAGATGAGGATGAGGTCACATTCGACATTCAACGTTCTATGAGGCATACCCAGCAGCATGATGACACTCTCTACTTTATTGATACTCTTATGTCACATGTGGGTGGCCTTCTCAGCGAGATTTGTGGGAGAGATGCGTCTGATACGCATGATGCTAGTATGGATGATCAGGGGAGTGAGGTCACTGAGATAGATGTTGGACAGGACCCTCTGTTGTAGGCTACCAAGCCTTCCCCTAGATTCGAGGTGTTTGAGGTCATCGAGGAGGAGGAGATTCCGAAGGAGAGACCGTCTGTTGAGGCACCCCCGCCCCTGGAGTTGAAGGAGTTGCCGTCTCATCTGGAGTACGCATTCTTGGGCGAGGGATCACAGTTACCCGTCATCATTTCTGCTGGATTGACGGAGGAGGAGAAGAAGAAGCTGATGAGTGTTTTGAGAGAGCACAGGCAGGCTATTGCGTGGAAGCTGATGGACATCAAGGGTATTAACCCTTCGTTTTGCACACACAGGATTTTGATGGAAGAGGAGTTCAAGCCGGTGGTTCAGCCTCAGAGAAGGCTAAACCCTAATATGCAGGAGGTTGTGAAGAAAGAGGTGATTAAGTTGCTGGATGCAGGACTGATTTACCCGATTTCGGACTCTGCATGGGTGAGTCCCGTCCAGGTGGTCCCCAAGAAGGGGGGTATGACAGTGGTCGTCAACGATAGGAATGAGTTGATACCCACCCGGACCGTCACCGGCTGGCGAGTTTGCATAGATTATCGCAGACTCAATGATGCCACGCGCAAGGATCACTTTCCTTTGCCATTCATTGACCAGATGTTGGAGCGACTGTCAGGACAGCAGTTCTATTGCTTTCTTGATGGATTCTCAGGTTATTTCCAGATCCCTATTGCACCAGAGGATCAGTAAAAGACCACATTTACATGCCCTTTTGGCACCTTCACGTATCGACGCATGCCATTTGGGTTGTGTAACACTCCAGCCACATTTCAGCGCTGTATGGTGGCGATCTTTCACGAGTTGATCGAGGACTCCATGGAGGTGTTCATGGATGACTTTTCTGTGTTTGGGAGTTCCTTCGATCATTGTCTGCGTAATCTCGAGCGTGTGCTTACTCGATGTGAGGAGACGAACCTGATGCTTAACTGGGAGAAGTGTCATTTTATGGTTCGAGAGGGGATTGTGCTAGGGCACAAGATTTCACAGGCGGGGCTTGAGGTTGATCAAGCCAAGGTTGATGTTATTCCCAAGCGCCCGCCGCCTACTTCTGTGAAGTCGATTAGGAGTTTCTTGGGTCATGCGAGATTCTACCGCCGTTTCATCCGCGACTTTTCAAAAATTGCTCGCCCGATGACCCAGCTGCTAGAGAAGGATAGACCATTCGTATTCGACGATGAGTGTTTGAGGTCCTTTGAGTTGATTAGGGAGAGGTTAGTGAGTGCTCCCATTCTGATTGCTCCCGATTGGAGCCTCCCATTTGAGATCATGTGCGATGCCAGCGACTTTGCTGTTGGGGCCGTTCTAGAGCAGCGTAGGGAGAAACACTTTCATCCCATTTACTACGCTAGCAAGACCCTAAACGACACCCAAGAAAATTACACCATGACAGAGAAGGAGTTGCTAGCAGTCGTATTCGCGTGCGACAAATTCCGTTCCTATCTTGTGTTGTCAAAGACTATTATTTTCACGGATCATGCGACTCTTCGGTACTTGTTTGCGAAGAAGGATGCGAAGCCTAGGCTTATTCGATGGATTTTGCTGCTTCAGGAGTTTGATCTAGAGATTAGGGACAAGAAGGGGGCTGAGAACGTAGCTGCTGATCATCTGTCGAGATTAGAGAGCCCCGAGATAGAGAAGACTCGGGAGGATAGGATTGGGGATGAGTTTCCCCATGAGGCGTTGATGTTTTTGAAAGCCCACGAGGAAGGCTTTCCCTAGTTCGCTGATCTGGCGAATTACTTGTCTACAGGTGACCTTGTGGAGGGCATGACATATCAGCAAAAGAAGAAATTCTTTGCGGATGTCAAGCACTACATTTGGGAGGATCCGTACTTGTTTAGGATCGGTGCGGACCAGGTTATTAGGAGATGTGTGTTTGGGTCCGAGTCGCGCAACATTCTGCGACATTGTCATGAGGGACCGACTGGTGGCCATTATGGTGCTGCTTATACCGCCAAACATGTGTTTGATGCGGGTTTTTATTGGCCGACCATCTTTTGGGACGCACATGAGTTTGTGCGGAGTTGTGATGCCTGTCAGAGGACAGGAAATATCTCATCCCGTAATGAGATGCCCCAAAACCCCATTCAGGTGGTTGAGGTCTTTGATATTTGGGGTATTGATTTTATGGGTCCGTTCCCCATGTCGAGGGGGAACCGTTACATCCTAGTCGCAGTGGACTATGTTTCTAAGTGGGTGGAGGCAGAGGCCTTGCCTACGAATGACGCGAGGGTTGTTGTGAGATTCTTGAGGAGGTTGTTTGCTAGGTTTGGGACACCGAAGTCCTTGATATCTGATCGAGGCACCCACTTCTGCAATTCACAGATGGAGAAGGTCTTGAAACGCTATGGGGTCACCCATCGGCTTTCGACGGCCTATCATCCACAAACAAGTGGGCAGGTGGAAAATTCGAATAGGGGGATTAAGAGGATCTTGGAGAAAACTGTCGGAAACAGTCGTATTGATTGGACCGAGAAGTTGGATGACGCTCTGTGGGCTTTCCGTACTGCTTATCGGACGCCTATTGGGACCACACCCTTTAGGTTAGTTTATGGGAAAGCGTGTCATCTATCGGTGGAGCTAGAGCATCGTGCATACTGGGCACTGAAGGCAGTCAATCTTGACTTGCCAGCTGTGGGTAAGAATCGGTTTCTTCAAATGCACGAGTTAGAGGAGTTGCGCGATGAGGCGTATGAGAAGTCGTGGGCGTATAAAGAGCGTACTAAGGCGTTGCACGACAAACACTTGAAGCAGGTGAAAGAGTTCAAGTGTGGGGAGAAAGTGTTGCTATACAATTCCCGGTTGAAGCTGTTCCCGGGAAAGTTGAGATCGCGTTGGCACAGACCGTATGTGGTTAGGCAGGTGTTTCCGTACGGGACAATTGAGGTTGAGAATGAGGACGGTCAGAGGTTCAAGGTCAATAGGCATCGATTGAAGCATTTTGTCGAGGGACCGACAGAGGATCGAGAGGAGGAGGTGATTGACCTCCCCGTTATGAGCACGTGAGAGTTGTTTTGCACACTCGGGATTTCCCGAGTTGTATAGTTTGTACCATTTTTTGTATCTTTTATTTTTGTGTATATTGAGTCTGTTTGTGTCAGTTTGTGTCGTACGTACTGATCTGTTTGTTGAGATGCGTAGTTCACAGGTGGAAAACTGAGCCGAGGCGTGCGGGTGTAACGTCGGAAACGAGGTGAGTTAACGGTTTAATAATAATAACATTCACTAATAATAATAAATCATTATTAATAATAATAAATAATAATAATAATAATAATAACCATAATAATAATAAATAAATAAAATAAAAATGCTGTTCGGACATCTCTTACGGACCGCAACCCCCTCACCATACGGTCCGTAAGCCTTTGGCGGTGTGAAAAAAATTAAATCCCTTACGGACCGCAAGGATTAACCCATACGGTCCGTAAGCCTGCCTGCAGCGAAAAAAAAATATAAAACCCTAACAAATGACCGTCTTCCCCAAATACAACCTTCACCACCACCGCCTTGTTTCACCAGCCACCCAGCCGACCGCCATCACCGCCGCCACACCATTCTCACCCGGACCACCACCATATCCACCCGACCTGCCACCATCCTTCCTTTCACCACCGTCAGCCACCATCCCCTCACAATCTCCACCCAGAATTACCACCATCTCTGACCGCCGCACCCTTCACCATCCACCGCCGCCTCCTTCACCGCCCAGAACCGCCACCCTCCACCTTCACACCACCGAAACATCTGCCACCGCCGACCACCCTCATCTCCGCCGCTGTACAGCCACCGCCGTTCACCTCAGCCACCATCACCGCCCGGACGATCACCCACCTCACCTTCACCTTTCAACCATTATCACCGCACCACCTCCGCCACTCACCACAGCCGCGAACCGCCACCATCTTAGCCGCGGATCGACATTCAGGTATACATGTTGTATCTTTGTATATTTCGTATTGAATCTGGTTTTTTTTTATTATTTTTGTCGATTAGGGTGTATTAGTGTCGGTTTCAGTTGGGTCGGGTCAGTTTGTCGTGTCGTGTTAGTCGTGCCGTTCGAAGGTGTAGATTGAGTCGTCTAAGCATGTTGTAAAGTGTAATGTTGTATGTCGAGAATTTTTAGTCGGGTTGATTTTATTTCGTGACGTCGAGTCTGTTTCGGGTTCAGTTCAGTCGTGTCTGTCAGTTGTCGAGTCGTATCGGTCGTAGTAGTTTTATCTTGAAAAAAAAAGAGTCGTTTAGTGTCGAGTCTTTAGAATAGGCGTCCTTTGTGTTGTTGTTGTTATATAGTTTATTTCGGATGCTTACATAAGTTGACATTGAGCTTGCGTTGATTTAAATCTTTAGTGTCAAATTGTATTGTGTTTTATTTGCAGGATTGCGATCGCCTCGCCCGTACTCAATCTCCATTCGGGCGAGGACGGTTGGTTTCTTGTAAATACGCCGGGGGCATGCCGAAATTTTTAATTTTTGTTGTTGTATATTTATTCGCTGCGGCCACGAACGAAATGCTATACGGCCGCAACTACCACCCCCAGCACTCCAAAAATATATCTTTTCGCTTTCCATTTCATTCACTTATTTCGCTTTCTTTTAATTTAAGAAAAAAAATATATACCAATAAAAAAAATAAAAATAAATAAAAAAATAAAAATGCATCGAAAAACGTGTTGGGGGCGGTGTCTTGTATTATTTGTCTTGTATTTCTCACTGTTGTAAATGAGTGCAGGTATGGCATCGTCGTCGTCAGCAGAGCCATCTCGCAAGCGAGGACGTCCTTCACGCACACCAGCACCACAGCCGCCGCCTGAGCGTCCTGCTAGAGTGATCAGATATTCTGAGGATCCGCAGATGCCGGATCCGTTTGCAGCGATACCACCACCAGCTGACCTTCCACCGGAGGAGGGACACACACTGCTGCAGTTTCACCCAGATTCGGATGAGTACACAGCCTTACAGAGGTATCTCGGTTTACGTTATCACTGATGTAGAGTACTGGACTGGGGTTTGATGGAGCGCATGGGCGCTCGTGCTAGGTTTGAGGGGTTGATCACGCCTCGCTGGAGGAGGTTGTTAGACGAGAGGAGAGTGTATCATCATGAGCTGGTACTGGAGTTTCACGCTACTTTCAGGCTACATCATGTTCGCATAGCTGAGCCTGCTGCAGTCAGTTTCGCCCTTGGACGACGGACACACATACTGTCCCTCGCTCAGTTCGCCGTCCATACGGGTTTATATACATTGAAGGAGACCACGCAGCCGATCTTCACTGAGAGTTTGATGGGATGGACCGACGAGACATTACCCCAGTGTGTCACCACGACACAGCTGGCTGCATTTTGGTCCACCATAGGAGATGGTGAGTGGGTTTCAGGGATTCCAGCCTCGCAGATCAGAGATCCGGTCATTCGCTTTCTACATCGGATTCTCACTTGCACCGTACTTTCTCGATACATGAGTCTCGAGAAAGTTACATATCATGATCTGTTCGCGTTGTATTGCATGGTGGAGGGCCAGGAGGCCAATTTAGCAGTGTTCTTACTTCACGCCTTTGACAGAGCTCGAGGACGCGGTACAGACTCCAGGATCTGCATGGGATCATACATCAGTGTACTTGCTGAGAGCTTGGGTGTGTATCAGGATTTCCCACCAGGATGGTTGCATGAGGAGCCTGTCGGGTCACGGTATAGGTTGAGTGACATGCGACAGATGATAGAGTTGTTGGCACCGGGCGATCCGCCTAGATTTCTTGAGCCGAGGGCCGTGCAGTTGGGTCCTGCGGCCGGAGGTGAGGCACAGGAGGAGGTCCCGGTGGTAGCACCACGTTTTAGGCATGGTGATAGGGAGAGAGCTCGGGTCAGGGGTGCTTGAGCCCCTAGGGCAGCGAGGACAGTGGAGGAGAGGTTGGATGGTTTAGAGCAGTCTGTAGATGGGGTGGTAGATACACTGGCAGAGGTCAAGACGATGCTTCAGCGCGTCATTGATCATTTTCACATCCCTCCACAGGATCAGCAGCCACCACCAGGCCAGCAGTAGTCAGCATCAGCAGGGATTTTGGGTTACCTTTGTACTTTTTCCCTTTATTTTTGTTTTTATGATCATGGTCTGTATTTGATACATATATTCGGGGGAATTGTAAGGGTAACCGGTTGGGTCTTTTGTTGTACTTGTACGTTGTATATTTATTGTATATTATGGTTGTGTTTGATATATTGCTTCTAGCCGTGCAGTTCATTATACAGGGTATATTATGATACAGAGTCGCGTAAGCTGAACGGTTTCTTCATCTTGAGCAGTGTATCGAGCATATCAGGGGAGTTTCAGTTTCACTCTTCCTGATTGTTGTTGTTGTATATTCTTTGTTTATTTCCTTTTTGTTCACATTGGGGACAATGTGTCTTTCAAGTGTGGGGATGGGGAAATTTTGTAAAATGAGTCTGTAAATGCTAAAAAAAAATAAAAAAAAAGAAAAAAAAAGAGTTGGTTTGTGAGTCCCGATCCTTTAGCGCGTAGAAAACGAAAAACCTTTTCAAAACGTCGGTCAAAAGCGGTTTAATTGGCGAATTTACGAGTTGGAAAGCACGTGTTTCTTTAAGTTGCGGGATAGTAGGTTGATTGAATCGGTTTTTGGGAAGTAAAAGGGTTTGGGATGCCTAGGATAGTGGATGGAGCTGGAGAGTTAATTGGTTGTGCATTGTCGATATCGGTAGCCCTTATTTACCACATGATAGTGAGATTTGAGCCTTTATATGTTTCATATTTATACGTTCACTACTTTCGTTTCATGTGTGTTTACCGACTTTGTTGCATTACTTTAGAACTTGTGCGTTTTGATACAGTTTGAGACCTTCGGTTAGGATTTGACATGGATATGATAGAGGCATTAGGATCACCTTGTTTGTGTTACCTTTGTGTTTGACCCGTTTCACCATTACCCCTAGATACACCACTTTGAGCCTAGCCGTTCGTTTGTTACCCGTTTGTGATTTGATAGCCGGATCGTGTTACGTGATTATTATATTTGAGAAAATCGAAAAAAAAAATAATAAAAAAAGAGAAAAAAAAGAAAAAAAAAAGTAGAATAAAGTTGTGGGTCAAAATGACCAATGTGTTAGTATTTGTTTCGTATTTATCCGGTTTATCTTGTGATTATGTGTTTAGCCCATTATGTCCGAAAATATATATATATATATATATATATATATATATATATACACTACCTACCCTTAGCCCTTACCTACCCAATAAAGTCCTTTTGATCCATGTCGAGTTTTAACAAATAGGTGAAAATCTGATTGACGTATAAGCTTATGACAGTGTTGCTTCAAAGTTTGGTTTTGAGAGTTCACTCAAAATTACATATTTATTAGCCGAGAGATGAGTGAAATTGTGAGGGGTATTGACATTGCATAATTGATTGCTCGAAGGTAAGAAAAGCTTGATTAGGTAGGCCCGTTTTCAGTTAAAATGTTATGATTCGTCACCTTTTGAACGTTGTAAGTCTTGCGAAACTTTTGTGGTGGATAACTTCGTGGTTTGCGTTATAACTTGTTTGAGATTTGCGTTCTTGTTAAAGTGTTTAAGTTGGACATGCTGCTTGGGATTTTGCTTAGGGACAAGCAAAAGGTTAAGTGTGGGGATGTTTGATATGTTTATAATTACACATATTTTTCGTATCGAATTCCTTACATTCTGATGATTTTGGATGTGGTTTTCTCGCGATTTGGATACTTAATTGTTTAAATTATGGATTTGCAGGAATTGATGATGAACCTGCCAATTTCGCGGTGAAAACGGAAGAAAAATGGTGCAGCAAAAGGAACACGGAAAGACGTGTCGGAAAAGCAAGGAAAAAAATAAAATAATGCTGTACAGGACCCTTTACGGACCGTAAGACCTGGTCTTTACGGTCTGCAAGGAGGAAGCGCGCACCGGATTGACCTAGTCCCTTACGGACCGCAAGCCTTTAGCCATACGGTCCGTAAGAGGATCGTATTTCGCAAAAAAATTATAAAATCAAGGCAGCCGACTATGGTTTGATTATTCACGCAACACAGGCGGCATTGGAGCATTCTTCGGCAATTGTGAGGCATCTTGAAGCTGTGCAAGAGTCTTGGAAGCTTTCGGTTCGAGTTTGGAGCGTTTCGGGTTCGTTAAACATTAGTTTTTCGGTTTCTATTCACTTTGAACCATGTTTCCAGTTGTTTTTAGACCTTGTTTTGTTGATTCATTGAATAGTATGAGTAGCTAAACTTCACAACTACCTAGGTTTTGATGAACTAGAAGATTGTAATGCATAATTGACATGATTTCGGTTATTTGATGTGATTTACATAACTTGGCTTTGATATTGATCTTGATATTGCATGTTGGTATATTTTGATTGTTATTAGTCAATAAATTCAGCGGTTTAGGCACGAAGAAATTCCCCCTAGACTTAGGATTTAATTTAATTCGGTTATCTTAGGATTTTCGGGTTGAATATTGTGTTGAGAAATTGACCAAGTTGATTAATAATTAAAATCACGATATTAAAACTTGCATCCTCATCTTGTGACTCGAAAGACGATTAGGGTGAGCTAGATTATTAGCTAATTATTGGTGGGTAGATTGGGTGACCGATAGCTCGGGCTCGTTTATTGCATCGTAATTAGGGTTTCCTAGGATTTTAATTATCAAAGTTGGGTTTGCTTTGCGATTGTGGGATTCTCTCTCAACATTATTGTCTCTGAGGTAAAAAGGATTCTATTTTCGTAGGATTTGGTATCGATAGCTCGAGCCTGTTCGTTCTAGCACTTCACATTTAGTCGTGCTTTCTTGTTTGGGACATCTCTAGCGGGGGGTCAATCGAGGGAAATAGATATTTAACCGTTATCATTGTCACATTAGCATTGCATGATTCTAGGGATTCGACACCTAGGTAGCCTTCATCTCATATATATTTGATCACAATTTGCTCGCGTGCTTGCTTCGTTTGTTTGCTTTGTTTCTTACGTCTTCTTATTAAATTTAGTTATTAATTAATTATTTAAAATCACTCAAAACAAATCTAAAAATTTGACTATTTATTCGATAGAGGTTCAGTATCTAGAGTTTGCATATAGTGTCCACGGATTGATATCCGGTTTTGCCATCTACACTACACTGCGACCGGTGCACTTGCCGATTATGTGTGGTTTAGGTTGTGATTCCATTTTTAAAACTTGTTCGAATTTAATAAACACATTTTCACACATCAGCCTCCACTCTCAATTCTTGCTTTACATCCACGTATGTCCATTCCCAATTAAATGGGCTTCAGCCCAACAAAAATTAATAATGGCCAACATCCCTTTTCACGAAGTAGGTTGGGCTGACATTGCTTTTGGCGGCACATGTTTCCTTGCTGTTATCGTCTGATGTTATTCCCTTATAGATGGCAGCCTCTTAAAATATTAATAGGGCCGCCCCCTTCTAATAACTCGTGTCCAAGATCATTCATGGTTTATCGAATCATAATTGTCCACCAGGCCCAATATTCTTCATTCACATAATATGCATAACTAGAGCATGTATTTACGGCCCATAGAATAATAATAATTGTTCCTTCTTTCTTTTGTGGAACACTTCAACAACATTCATTCAATATCCTTAATTTGGAGCAGCCCTTTAACATAAAAAATCGAGATAGTGGTCTCGACCCATTCTCAGAAAATAGCTGCAAATTTTATTTCGGTCACTAGCGTTCTACTCTGCCCAATTGGCTGGTCATTTTCATATTACTCGTTTTTGCTTCATTTGCACCAGGACCTGCACCAACACAAAATAATATCATACAATACCAAAACTAAATAAAACAAATAAAAACTATACAATAATTATACAATTTACACGGGACAAATATGTGTATTTTACCCTACATCAAGTACCAAATAATAAAACAATATATCTTTAAAAATCTCGTTTATTACATAGGTTGAATAAATGTAATTTTATATAGAGTAAACTGCCATTTTGGTCCCTGTGGTTTGGGCACTTTTGCCATTTTAGTCCAAATCTCAAACTTTTTAAATCTGGGTCCCTGTGGTTTCACTTTTATTGCCATTTTAGTCCAAAATCCAAAAACCCTCTATTTTAACTGTTGAAAGCTAATTGTTTTGTTCTTTTGTTCAAGGGCATTTTGGTCATTTGATTTTAATATAACATATTAACTAAATTAAACAAAAGGAGACCATCATCTTCTTCACACATAGTTCACCCACCTCTAGCAGACCATCATCTACTTCAAACCCAAACCCTCCCAAACCCAAACCCGCCACCACTCCTCCACCCGCCACCGCCCCACCAGAAAGACAGCCTCCACCTCTTCTCAACCCCCACTTTCATATTAAGTTCGAAAGCAGGTTTATTCGACCATACACAACCGATCCTATATTTCATTGAAATTTAGTACAACAGCCAACTTTTAACAATCCTATATCGGACTTGTAACCACTTTCATCTTTCAAATCAAAACAGCAAGGGGTGTAAGATAAATTTTGTAAAACACATCTCAGATTTAAATGTTCAGCTTCATTTACCCATTTTTTTATGGTTAATAACATGTATTACCAGTTCATTCTTTGATTCACTAATCAACGAGTATATAACTAGATCTGATTACAAAAATCCTTTCACTGTCATAAGCATCAGACTTGTAAGAAAACTCACATATATCAAGATCCCAAAAATCAATTACCAACCATACAATATACAAAAAAGTTAACACACGTTAATATCTAACCAAAATCCATGATAAACACACACAAAAACACACTATGATTCATAAATCGTATAGAGTTCAAGACAATTGTAACATCCGTTAAAATGGATTTCTAAAATCCGACCCGTTTTGATATTCGGATCCTAATACTAACCCTTGAAACACGAAATTTTTCTTTTCGCAATTTAAATGAACGTCGAAAGATTTTTTTTCTAATTATATAATACTCTAATTTTTAACATTTCTGTGCAATAGAGGTTGTACCATGTGCTTTGTTGCTTTATATGCACATGGTAATTGTATGTGTTGCATTAGGGAGTTGTAACGTGGTATTTGAGGAAACCATTTGCTGGTATTTTGACGCTGGTGTGTACTTCCCCTTTTATTCATCCCACCATCTTGCTGCTCATTTATCACACCGGAGAGAGAGAGAGAGAGAGCAACTGCCGACGGAGGGATCAAAGAGAGATGTCGGTGGTGGCGGATATGCGGCGGCTGCCATCGTGGCTTCTTCGACAAGCGCTTTGATTTTGTTGCCTTCTACGACTCTCTCTTTATGCGGCCACGTTTCCGATTACTTTTTTGGCCACCTTCTTTCATGAAGATCGGTGACCTAGGGTTCTGTCGGGTGCACCTGATAGCCATACGATCTTGCATATACCAAAATCAAGTTGATTGGTGCCATCTGAGCCACCGAGGACTGTTAAGGTAACCCATTTGAATTCTTTTTTTTTTTTTAAATTGGTTAGATTTTTTTCCTCTACAACTTGCTAATAATCAATAGAGAAAGATGTTGATGTTGATGTTTCTAATTCGTAATTCCAGTGAGACGAAGATCTCTTCCATGTGAAGCATCTGAATGTGATCAAGATTCAGTTCTTCAACTGCTTATGCCACAAAGGTAAGTTTTTTTAGCACATGATATACACTTTGTTTGTTTCAAAAAAGAGAGTGAGCATTCATCGGTTGTTATCAAGGTTCATTCCACTTCTTAGACTGGAGGGTATGGAGAGCCTCATCCCCAAGGGGATGGGCCGCCACGTCACCGCCACGTAGGAAAGGCTTCAAGGGGATGGACCTAAGAGGGTGGGGGATGAGCCCCTTTATGTATATATATGTGTGTATGTATAGGTTATTGTGAGAGAAAGTGGCCCGTCCTCTCCGTCTGTGGGGAGCCGAAGTTGCCGAGCCGGAACCAGGGGGCGGTGTGGGGGACCGCCGCCGGGCCAAGCCGGGCCTCAGCCGGCCCCCATACCGCTTAGTCTTATTGAACTTGTCTTCCTCGAGCTATAGTAGTCTTTTGTGATGGTGCCAATGATGTTGATCTTTCTTTTGCAGTTGGTTCTTGCTCCGTGTTTTGCCACGATTTTGGTTAGTTCACTGATAATTGCTACTTCTCACAAATGTTTTTTGGTGGTCTAGATAACTGTTAATTTCATTTGTAACTAAGTCAATTGACTTGATTTACTCTTAGTTATTAAGTTATTGTTTCATATGTTTATTTGGTACCTGACTATATTCTATAATTGAAAGTATAGCATTTGTGTTGTATGGTCTGGGTTTTAACAAAATAATTACTTTGGTACCAAATTGTAATTGACCTACAAATATTTGCAATACTTGTATTTCATGATAAACTGATACAAATATTAATAAGAATATCAACTTTAGAGACTTATCATTTGAAAGAGGGGAATAACTTAACAGCTTTTGGTTAAACAGGTTGCGGTGGCGGTGTTACCTTAGCTGCGGAAACCTAGGGTTTGAGCTAGCCCTAAAAGAAAGTAGGGAGAAGACACCTACATCTGTCACAAGGTAAGTTCTTCGGTAACCTTCCTGTCTTCTCCGATTTGGTTTAAGGTTCGGTTGTCGATTTGTGTTTAGTTTTGAATACCGATTTGGATGCGTCGTAGTCTGATAAGTGGTGCTACATTGTCGATTTGAATTGCCATCGTCGGAAGTCTGACAAGTATCTTTATCGCGTGTTAATTTTGATTTCAAGTTTTGTGCACATTGAGTTTAGTCAATTTTGTATGTAGAAACTTTCAGTTTTGTTGAAATGGAGGCTATGTGCATTTACCCTGCAGCTCATTTATATCAAATCGTGATTCTTACATCTTGAATATGTGTGTGGTATGCTTGCTAAGCATGCAACTAATCAGGATTTTTTTTCTTCTTAAAGAATTCTATAAATTGACTTTCTTTAGGTTAACTGCATGCTAATTTTCACCAACGATTGAAAGAGAGCTCTGGTCCAAGATATTTCCTTGGATTTTGTTTTTCATAGCTTTTGGTAACATGAATCAATTTGTTTAGGACCATATGAGTGATTTTTTTTTAAAAGGTAAATTTGTGAATATGAAAACACATACCTGTTAAATTAGACATCTATTTAGGGATTGTAAGCATGATAAGTTCTAAACTTGGAGATTACCATTGTAGTTTCGAATACTTAAGAACCAAATCTAAAATGAACTGTGAATCAAAGCAACTATTTGTGTAATTTACGCTTTTTTGTTCGTTTTATTTTTATTGTTATCTTCTATGCAATGCTAGACAAAAAACACAAACACCAAACACTCCACCACCACTCCGCCAAACTATACTGGCCGTTACATGCCAGTACCAGCACTCACTGCGTTTGTTCAGATGATCGTTCGAGGCAACTCTTGATAGGAGTCGTCTCAACCTTTTCACACAATGCGTCGTGGCCATGTTTCTTCCTTTGTTGCCCGCAGCGCAACGCGCGCGGGGCACTTTTCTAGTTTTTAATCTAATTATCAATATGGTTATTTATTAGTTTAATAAATTAAATTAATTAATTTTGCAAGATTTAGTAAATAAACAAGTTAACAAAGTTAAGTTAATAAACTATTCTTTTTCTAAATAATTAAATTAATAAAAAAAAGTTAAATTAAATAAATAAATTACTATTGTAAGCAATTAAATAAACTAATATTTTAATAAATTAGTTTTTGGTTAACAAGGTTAGTTTTCTAACTCAGTTAGTGGTTTCTTTTATAAAAACTAACCTAGTTGGACTAAATGGTCAACCTACATATGCTTTAAATTGATAAGAACTGAAGAAATAAGACATTACCTTGTTAAACGAAAAGATGACTGAGAATTTAATGTGTTAAAGATTTGGGATTTCTACAACTATGATCCCTGAAGTTTGGATAATTATTTAAAAGGGTTTCCTTTACAAACAAACATGTTTGTATATCAAATATCAAACTAGTGATATAATAACATGTTTTAAATCAAGCTTATATATTTCTGTTTATAAAAAAAAAATCAAATATATTTTTTTTTCTTTATAAAAAAAAACCTTAAACATTTATTAGTTATTTTATCTCAATATTTTTTTTTTATAATCCATAATCGATAACCACCAATGATAAAGACTAAAATCAATTAAATTATCAAACTACCTTAATTTTTTTTACGATGTTATTAATGAGTTAAATTCTAATATTTTAATCAATTTGAAAATCTTAAAGATAAAGAATATTGTCTAACTTAAATAATACGATTATTCATTTTAACCAATAATTAATTTATAATGAGTTCGTTATGTGTTATTCTAAACATCTAGGACACTCGCTCTTGTTCGTTCTTTTGGAATTCCCAACTTTTACTCGTGCGCTATCTTACAAGAATTCGCAACGCAATCAATGTGAGTATACATGACCCATTTTCGTTTTACACTTTTTGGGTGCAATATGTATTACTTATCAAACTACACCATCACATCAAACATTTTATGCACACTCTATCCATACTCTATGTGATACATTTTAATCATGTTAGACATGTTATGCTACTGTAAACTGTAACACCTCGAAATTTTGTGTCCAATAATGTGTTGACACGTGTCTTGAGTTTACACGTGGCATTTAATATTAAATAAAGGACTAATGTTGACAAACCTTGAAAGTATGTAAATTCGAGGGTTATAAATATCAACATAGGGTAAATATACTGTATAGTAACCCTAAACGATGCTCGTACCTTCGAACGAATAAATCATGGATCGTACGGAAGCGAAACGCGGAAGAAAGTGAGAGATTACAAGCTGCAGGGGTTAACTGTGTCAACATGTTTAATTATACCTCTGAGTGACCCTTTGACGTACCCGAGGCTTTGTAACAGTAAAATACGCTCACTAGAATGTACTATATAAATTCCGCGAAGTTCCGTTTTAAAACGAGAAAGTTATGATCAAATTCGTACGAGAAGGGTTAAAAGTGTCAACAATGAAAGTTAAGGCTTTCCGAATAATTGACAAACTAACCGGGGACTTAACAATGCGGGTAAATAACACGAGGCCCTTAGTTGTAAATAATCGAGGGCCAAATCGCAAAGTTACCCCTTCAAACCCGAAAGGTCAGGTTATTAATTACCGAAGATTTCGTTATTAATTACAAAGATTTTGGCAATGATTATAAAAGATTCAAAAATCTTGAAAAATAAACCTAACGCGGGCCGCGTAAAGATTACACATAAGTTAACGCGGGCCGCGAGCCTTCTGCAATTACGCGTTCTGTTATGAGAACTCAGGCGACCCGCGTACAAGGCTGCCTGATCTTCCATGCGGGCCGCGTGAACCACCCAGATGCAGAAACTTTGGACAGACTTGTTGTTTGAAGTTGTGAACGATCAAAAGTGCAATAAGTGAAGCATGGGTGCCCCCTACTTGCCTCCTAGCATCAAGGGCCACCTGCTGAACATCCATACTCACTTGTAGCCTGAGTTGTAATGATTTAGAGGCCAATCTTTCACTATAAATAGGCCTACATTGTGCATAAGTTCACCACACCTCAAAACACATCTTCTGATCATTCCTGAAGCTCCCAAGTGTTCTTCTATAATCCTAAGTCGTGCACTAAGTCTCTGTAAGTATGCCAAACCTTCTATGGCCTTGTTTTTGCTTAGTTTAGCTTAAAAGTCAATCCGTCGTAACTAACGATTGACTTTGCGATAAATCACGAATGGTCCAGTGAATTGTCGAATCAAAAGTAGTTATGTGTTGGTATGTATGTGGGTAATAAACCCCTAAAAGGGTTCCCCCTGATCACCACTCTAACTAGTTCAAATGTCGAGTCAAACGTATACTTAAAAAGTCAACAGAAAGCCATTTTTACGATTCTTGCATAATCTGTAATATAAATGATATGAAACCTGTTTGAACACTCATAAAACATGATAATAAGTATACTAACTTGTCTAAGCTCGTTTGATTCGGCCATTTGCTATATTGACCCGGTTCGGAGCCGAATGTCGCAAAAGTTTGACTTTTGCTTTGACTTCAGTTCTGACCCGTTTTAGTGCAATGTAGATATACCTTAGGACTCTCTTAGGACCAGGTCACATGATGGTATCACCCTCTGTGACCGGTTCGTTGTTTGTCCGAGTCTTTTACGCATTTCCGTTAATTGCTTAAAAGTTGACCGTAACGCCCTTTTCGAAATAAAACGAGTATTTCGGACACGTGAAGGGACCATAACCTTGCTTACTAAATTCTAAGCATGTCCCTAAAGTTTCACGCCAATCCGAGGTCTAGAATAGGAGTTATGCTAAATAGCGCAATTAGAAGAAACTTTTGTAATAAACGGCACGATTAGCATAACGCCTACCTAAACCAAGATTTCGCCACCAAACCTTTTACTCACTGTTGTAAAATAATATTTTGGGATTTTTAAAGATTTTTAATTAATTTTAACCTGCTCATAACCTGCGGTTATGGCTACGGTTCGGTAAATACCGAATATGCCCTTTTCGGCCAAAACTTGAGTTCTACAAGGTCTTTTGACCCGATTCCAGTTGCTACTGATTTTAAATAATAAATAAAGTATTTTGGACTTTATAAACTGAACGGGAAACTCAGATTTCCTGTAGAACTCTAAAACCTTTTTAAAAGTCCTTAAAATGACCGGAAAACCCCTACGGGGCGTATAATAAACTTAAACTCGTTACGGGCATCACGGAAGGTATCCTACTGATACCACAACCTCTTTAAGGCATATTGACTTGGGAAACAAGTGTAGGACTCTTACGGTTACCCGTTGCGCCTATTGCGCGCACGGTTCGGCTTATGTAACTAGTTTACATAAATTAGCCGATACGGGTCAAATCATATTATTTTGACCCCAAAATCCAGAGTGTGAATATTAAACCCATATAAAACAAGCCTTCGAACTTGTTGGGTCAGAATCACATTCCATTCTCGGTTTTCGCCTTTCACGCGATTAAACTGTATCTATCCCTTGAAACTGACCGGTCTAGGCTACGGCTAATATAAAGACCCGTTAGGATTCTAATAGGTTATTTTAAAACCTTCGTTCCAGAATAGGAGCCCCAGTAAAAGATATCTGTGATTTAATCAATTAAGGACAATACTTGCAAAGGTAAATACTTTTAACTTATTTTCCGTATTACGGGCTTGGGTTACGGTATATATAAAATACCGCTTGATCGAGCATCAAATCTTCCATCGTTTGGTGGTTAATTGAATAATTTGATCGGCTCGTTTAAACAGTCTTGTTACTTAAAAGCCTTTGGGGGGTTAATGACCATGTCCCGGATATCCTAGGCATCATTTTACGAAATGGCCACGACCTCGACATCTGGGTGTAGGCGTACACCCGGCATTATGTCTATATTAATAAAAGACGTAACCGTTGGTTTACCCACCTCGGTTTTACGCAATGTGGTGTGTCTATTGATCTTTAACCCGGACTAGATCCGGGCTACTGAACGCAAAAAGGAACATGTAATTCGTTCACAAGATTATAATATTAAATAATTCTCCCAAGTTATAAAAGAGTTTGTGCCTTGTGCATTCAAATCAATTTTTATAAACATTTTACAAAAGTGTCGGTTGAATGTATATACCAGTGTAAACTGACGTATTTTCCCAAAAAGATTAACTGCAGGTACTAAACGTAATCGGCTGGCTGTAGCTCCTTAGCATCTTAAAGAGTCTCGCAAGCTTTTGATGCCTTGTCTGTTGAACAATACTTTTATTATTTTGATCCCCCTGTGGATACCATTCGACTATTTGTGATACATTCGATATTACAATCAATGGTTGGATTATATTTATCTTTATGCTTCCGCTGTGCATTCATATATTGTGGTTTGACTATAATGTTGCCAACTACGTCACGATAATCCCCCACCAGGCCCACCGGTGAGACACGTGGAAATCGGGGTGTGACAGGTTGGTATCAGAGCCAACATTGAGTGAATTAAACACTATCCTAATGTGTTTAATCTCAGTGACACAATTGCACATACTTGAGTCTAGACAAGAACATAGGACAAATTCGAATTGTTATTCCAAGTTTGTCTTTTTCTTTTATTATTGTTATTTAAAGTTTTAAAAGCAGGAAATATGCCACCTGTGATTTTCCGAGGAAGAGGAAGGGGAAGAAGAGGCAGAGGAGAGATCGTTACTCACCACGATCACGAAGCTGGACCATCAAACACGCGAGCTCCTTCGACCACAAGGAGTGAAGAACCGCAAAGGCGAAGAGACCTTTATGAACCTGCGAGGCATTCTACCTCGCATAGCTCGACGCCATCGTACCGTCACTCATTCGGGCCAAATTCCGAAAATGATCCCAACAACCCGCAACCCTCCTACATACCTCTGCAACGTTCGGTATCGCACCGTGCTTTTGACGATCCCACTCCTTACTTCAGAGGCCAGTTTAACCCAGCAGATTACATTCAGGAACCTGCAGGCTTTGTTCCGTTAGGACCACAGGATCACTTCTCAGAAGACCATATGGATGAGGACACTGATCCAATTGAACCTGCTCGTGGTACGCCCACACATCCTATCGAGATCTCAGATGGATCTTCTTTTCATGGCACACCTTACCAAGGGCCAGATAGCTTCCAAGCGCTGTTCAACCAACATGAGTGGTACTTCACACCCTCCCATCAAACATCGCAACACGAGCAGCAACAACAACAAGATCCCTCCGAGGATCCACGTTTCGTGGCAGTTACGCCACCACCTCCGCCACCGGTTCAACCAGTAATGCCTGATCCGCCGAGGCGTAGGAGATCGGGTGCTCGTATGTCCACCCGAGGAGGGGAATTCCACTTCAGCACCCCTCGACACTCTAGTAGTAGCCACTACCCACCACTACAAGAAGAAGGACCTTCAAGTCCAGTACAGGAGGCGAACTCCGCACCAGTTGCACCATCTTCGCCACCATTTGGGTATGACCACCCAATACCTGCATACACGGGTCCATCAGCATACAACCCGTTCGAACCATCATCGCACGCGCATTACAATTACAACTATGAGCGCGACCCATATGTGATAGCGGCTAGGTATAATGCCCGCTATCCCGACAGAGCTCTTGGGAACATGGGAATACCGGACTACTCAGCTCATGGGTATCCAGCACCTCCTAGACCTCCAGTTCCGCAACAGGCGCCACAACCACGTTTCTCTCCTCCTGAACAAGAAGAGATCCTCCACCGGTTAAGTCATGTGGAACGAGATTTCGAGGAAGAACGGAAGAACAACAGGGGATTCCTTAAGGGTCTAGCGAACCTGTTGAAAGGCAAGAAGAAGAAACGTGACCATTAGTCCTTAAATATGTTCTAAATGTAATGTCTATTTTAAATAAGTCCCTATGTGGACGTTTATCGTATTTCAGTCCCTACGTGGACTTATCCTTTAGTCCCTGCGTGGACACTTATCTTGTATTGGTCCCTGCGTGGACTTGTCTCTTTATTAACCTCTATGTAGGTATGTACTTGTTTAAAAGTCCCGTTTAGGGCAGCGTGTAATCGTATTTAAAATTATGGAATGTTATGCTATAATTTCATTTTTGTTACTACTATATATATGAAATGAATCAAAATCATTCCTTTTAATTTGATCTGCCTAAATAAAGAATCTTAAGAGTGAAACCTAGCCAGGTGTCTTTTAAGATCCGGCCAAGATGGTAAGACCTAATTAAAAGATTCAGATTCCCTGTTAACCTCTGTAAGCATGTTAACAATCATGGCAGATGTGATTCGTTAAAATTGCACACGCCATTCTTATGCAAGAGTCCTCTAAAAGGATTCCAGAGCCCAAATTAACGATTTATAAATCATGGGTTAAATCATCAATGAAGATGATCACTTGTTAGACATCCATTAGCGATGCAGTGCCTACGGGCCGAATTATTAAGCATCCATTAGTGATGTAGTGCCTATGGGCCAAAATTATTGTCATGATAAGACAAAAGACAGTGATGGTCTATGACTCCCTGTCAGAAGGAGTAAAAGGACTACAGTTCAAACCTTCATACCGTGATTCTCTGTAATCTCGGCTAATATTATATAACGTCCTAGTGACTAGGCTTTTATGCCACTAGCAATGTTAATTGTAATTAGGATAAGTATGTTCAAATCCTAAATAAAAGTGAGTAACAAATTAACCGGATATGGTCTTCGTTACCATGGTTAATGAATTGCCATAAAAGACAATTCAATAATAAACTCCTAAATAGAATTTTCATTATCTTCTGCAGCAGATACAAACTGCTATGGCGAATCCTAATGGAGAAAATAGTCATACGAGTGAAGATGAGTATGATAATGCCCAAGTACATTTAACGGGCGCTCAATTAAAGGCTCTTGTCGACAACGCTGTTCAGGCAGCTCTAGATCGACAATATACCGAATCTCGAAGCAGAACCGTGTCCAAACCACACTCTAAGCCGAAGACACACTCAAAATCCCACAGCAAACCACTATCCAAGCCCAAGAAGGACGACGATAACCACTCGTCCAATGAAAACAGTGTTCGTCGTGAAAGGGAGTATACTGATGCATCCGGTGCCAGGGGCTGCACCTACAAGTACTTTGTGTCTTGTAAACCCCGAGACTTCACGGGGGAGAAAGGTGCCGTCGATTGTATGACGTGGCTGGATGAGATGGACACTGTGGTGGACATCAGTGGCTGTGCGGAAAAGGACGTAGTGAAGTTTGTGTCGCAATCGTTTAAGGGCGAGGCCCTGGCTTGGTGGAGGGCGTTGGTTCAGGCCTCGGGAAAGACTGTGCTTTACAGCATGACGTGGGAGGAATTCGTTTCTCTCATCAAAGAAAATTACTGCCCTCAACATGAGGTGGAGAAGATAGAGTCCGATTTTGTATCATTGGTGATGACAAACCTGGACTGCCAAGCCTACTTAACGAGCTTCAACACGATGTCTCGATTGGTTCCATATCTAGTAACCCCGGAACCAAGGAGAATCGCTCGTTTTATCGGGGGGTTAGAACCCGCAATAAAGGCAAGTGTGAAGGCCTCTCGGCCAACGACCTTCAGGTCAGTAACTGACCTCTCTTTGTCCCTCACAATGGACGCGGTCCGACTAAGATCGCTGAGGAACAAAGAGGCCGAGAAGAGGAAGCGTGAGGAATATACCTCACGAAGGTCGGGAAAGAAACACCGTGGGAACGGTGATGGCAAGAGAGGGACAGAGTCGAGGAAAGATGGGCAACAATCCGGAGAGAAGCCCAAGTGCAAAAACTGCCAGAAATTCCACTTTGGGAAATGTAGGCTTGGGTCGAACTCACAGTCCCAGTCGAGGTCGCATACTTGTGGACTGTGCAAGTCCAAAGACCACAAGACTGTGGACTGCAAGAAAATAAAGGATGCAACCTGCTATAACTGCAATGAGAAGGGGCACATTAAAAGCAACTGCCCCAAGCTCGCCAAGAAGACTGAAGAAACCAAAAAGAACAATGCTAGAGTATTCAAGATGGATGTGAAGGAAGCTTTACAAGACGACAACGTAATCACAGGTACTTTTCTCGTAAATAATATCTTTGCAAGAGTACTTTTCGATTCAGGCGCTGATAAGTCCTTCGTGGACCAAAAATTTTGCAAACTGTTGAATATGCCTGTCAAAACCCTAAATGTGAAATACGAGGTAGAGCTAGCAGACGGCACAGTAGAAACCGTCTCCACTATACTAGATGGATGTGTGATATCCATTAAGAACCACTCTTTTCCTCTATCTCTACTCCCCTTCAAACTGGCTGGTTTTGACATCGTTCTGGGCATGGACTGGTTATCCCACAACCAGGCCCAGATCGTCTGCAACAGAAAACATATAGTGCTAAAAACTCCGACTGGTGAATCGCTTACCATTCGAGGGGATACGCAGTATGGATTGCCCGAGAACGTAACTATGCTCAAGGCTTCAAGATGCTTAAAAAGAGGCTGTGTCATCTACATGGCACAGGTGATTATTGAAGAGCCCAAACCAAAGATAGAAGACATTCCCGTCATTTCAGAGTATCCAGAAGCTTTCCCCGAAGATCTACCTGGATTGCCACCAGATAGGCAAGTGGAATTCAGAATAAATATCATCCCTGGAGCAGCTCCCATTGCTAGAGCACCCTACTGACTAGCACCAACTAAAATGAAGGAATTGAGGACCCAGCTGGATGAACTGTTAGCGAAAGGTTTCATCAAGCCTAGTTCATCTCCCTGGGGAGCACCTGTCCTGTTTGTTAAGAAGAAGGACGGATCGATGCGTCTGTGCATCGACTATCATGAACTTAATAAGGTCACGATAAAGAATAGATATCCATTGCCAAGGATCGACGATTTGTTTGATCAATTACAAGGGGCTAGCTATTTCTCGAAGATCGACTTGAGATCGGGCTACCATCAGCTGAAGGTCAGAGATGAAGACGTGCATAAAACAGCATTTAGGACTCGATACGGTCACTACGAGTTCCTAGTGATGCCTTTTGGGCTCACAAATGCACCGGCTGCGTTCATGGATCTTATGAATCGCGTCTGCAAGCCGTACTTAGACAAATTCATCATCGTATTCATCGACGAGATTCTTATCTATTCAAAGAACAAAGCTGACCATGAGAAACACCTACGATGTATTCTCAAATTGCTGCATCGCGAGAAACTCTATGCCAAATTCTCTAAATGCGAATTCTGGCTACGAGAAGTCCAATTTCTTGGACATGTCGTAAGCGAGCGTGGTATCCATGTGGATCCCGCTAAGGTAGAGGCGGTCATGAATTGGCAAGAGCCAAGGACGCCTACAGAAATCCGTAGTTTCCTGGGGTTAGCAGGATACTACAGAAGATTCATTGAAAATTTCTCAAGGATTGCTGCGCCCTTAACTTCTCTAACCAAGAAGAAGATAAAATTTGTTTGGGGCCCTAAGCAGCAAGAATCCTTTGAAATTTTAAAACAAAAGCTAAGCAACGCCCCTGTGTTGACGCTACCGGAAGGTACCGAAGAGTTCGTAGTTTACTGCGACGCGTCACACACTGGCATGGGTTGTGTGCTCATGCAGAAAGGCAAGGTGATTGCCTATGCTTCGAGACAGCTAAAGGTGCACGAAAAGAATTACACCACCCATGACTTGGAGTTGGGTGCCGTTGTGTTCGCACTAAAACTGTGGAGGCATTATCTATACGGAATCAAGTTTGTGATCTATTCAGATCACAAGAGCCTTCAACATCTGTTCAATCAGAAGGAGCTAAACATGAGGCAACGCCGTTGGATGGAGACCTTAAATGATTATGATTGTGAGATCAGATACCATCCCGGCAAGGCGAATGTAGTCGCTGATGCCCTAAGCCGAAAAGAAAGGGTGAAACCCATCCGAATCAATGCTAAGAGCATTGAGGTCAAGAATAACTTGATTGAAAGGATATTAGCTGCACAGCGAGAGGCTGTGTTGGAAGCTAACTATCCTAAGGAAAAGTTAGGAGTAACTGAGGAGCAGTTAACTCTTGGCAAGGATGGAATTTTGCGCTTGAATGGGCGAATATGGGTTCCAATTTATGGAGGACTACGAGATGTTATCCTCCAGGAAGCCCATAGTTCCAAATATTCTGTCCATCCTGGGGCAGATAAAATGTATCAGGATTTAAAGGCAAATTATTGGTGGATAGGCTTGAAAAAGTCTGTAGCCGCTTATGTAGCCAAATGCTTAACTTGTGCGCAAGTCAAGGCTGAGCATCAAAAGCCATCTGGCTTGCTACAACAGCCTGAACTTCCTGAATGGAAATGGGAATGTGTAACTATGGATTTTATCACCAAGTTACCCAGGACGAGCAAAGGAAACGACACAATATGGG
This sequence comes from Helianthus tuberosus, assembly GCA_030545235.1. Lineage (NCBI taxonomy): Eukaryota > Viridiplantae > Streptophyta > Magnoliopsida > Asterales > Asteraceae > Helianthus > Helianthus tuberosus. The sequence goes on along the minus strand of CM060432.1, from coordinate 185,838,860 downwards.
TTATAGTCGATAGACTGACTAAGTCAGCTCATTTCTTACCCATCAAGGAGACTTATAGCTCCGACACATTAGCCCAGTTATACGTAGATAAGATTGTAGCCTTGCATGGCATACCTGTGTCTATTATCTCCGATCGAGATACTAGATACACGTCTCATTTCTGGAAAAGTTTCCAGCAATCTTTGGGCACACGTTTGAACTTTAGTACGGCTTACCATCCTCAGACAGACGGTCAGAGTGAGCGTACTATTCAAACGTTAGAAGACATGCTGCGGGCATGTGCAATAGATTTGGGTGGTAGTTGGGATAAGAACCTACCACTAATCGAATTCTCCTACAACAATAGCTACCATACCAGCATAAAGGCTGCGCCCTTCGAGGCATTATACGGTAGGAAGTGTAGATCGCCTGTTTGTTGGGCGGAAGTGGGAGAGGTCCAATTATCAGGACCAGAGATAGTTTTCGAAACAACGGACAAGATTGTCCAGATTCGGGAACGTCTCAAAGCTGCCCGTGATAGGCAGAAAAGTTACGCTGATCCGAAGCGTAAGGATTTTCACTTCGAGGTAGGTGAAAAAGTGTTACTAAAGGTATCACCCTGGAAGGGGGTGATGCGTTTCGGTAAGAAGGGTAAACTGAGCCCGAGATACATAGGACCTTTTGAGGTTATCGAACGTGTCGGGTCAGTTGCCTATAAGTTGAACTTACCAGGAGAGCTCAATGGAATTCACAAAGTGTTCCACATCTGCAATCTAAAGAAGTGCTTCGCTGATGAATCATTGGTGATCCCACACACAGATGTGCATATAGATGAGAGCTTGAAGTTTGTGGAGAAGCCTTTGTCGATTGAAGACCGACAGGTGAAAAAGCTTCGAAGAAAGCATGTACCGATAGTAAAGGTCAAGTGGGATGCCCGGAGAGGTCCCGAATTCACGCGGGAAGTTGAATCCACGATGAAGGAGAAATACCCTTATTTGTTTGAGTAAATCTCGGGTCGAGATTTATTTTAAGGGGGTGAGGATGTAACACCTCGAAATTTTGTGTCCAATAATGTGTTGACACGTGTCTTCAGTTTACACGTGGCATTTAATATTAAATAAAGGACTAATGTTGACAAACCTTGAAAGTATGTAAATTCGAGGGTTATAAATATCAACATAGGGTAAATATACTGTATAGTAACCCTAAACGATGCTCGTACCTTCGAACGAATAAATCATGGATCGTACGGAAGCGAAACGCGGAAGAAAGTGAGAGATTACAAGCTGCAGGGGTTAACTGTGTCAACATGTTTAATTATACCTCTGAGTGACCCTTTGACGTACCCGAGGCTTTGTAACATTAAAATACGCTCACTAGAATGTACTATATAAATTCCGCGAAGTTCCGTTTTAAAACGAGAAAGTTATGATCAAATTCGTACGAGAAGGGTTAAAAGCGTCAACAATGAAAGTTAAGGCTTTCCGAATAATTGACAAACTAACCGGGGACTTAACAATGCGGGTAAATAACACGAGGCCCTTAGTTGTAAATAATCGAGGGCCAAATCGCAAAGTTACCCCTTCAAACCCGAAAGGTCAGGTTATTAATTACCGAAGATTTCGTTATTAATTACAAAGATTTTGGCAATGATTATAAAAGATTCAAAAATCTTGAAAAATAAACCTAACGCGGGCCGCGTAAAGATTACACATAAGTTAACGCGGGCCGCGAGCCTTCTGCAATTACGCGTTCTGTTATGAGAACTCAGGCGACCCGCGTACAAGGCTGCCTGATCTTCCATGCGGGCCGCGTGAACCACCCAGATGCAGAAACTTTGGACAGACTTGTTGTTTGAAGTTGTGAACGATCAAAAGTGCAATAAGTGAAGCATGGGTGCCCCCTACTTGCCTCCTAGCATCAAGGGCCACCTGCTGAACATCCATACTCACTTGTAGCCTGAGTTGTAATGATCTAGAGGCCAATCTTTCACTATAAATAGGCCTACATTGTGCATAAGTTCACCACACCTCAAAACACATCTTCTGATCATTCCTGAAGCTCCCAAGTGTTCTTCTATAATCCTAAGTCGTGCACTAAGTCTCTGTAAGTATGCCAAACCTTCTATGGCCTTGTTTTTGCTTAGTTTAGCTTAAAAGTCAACCCGTCGTAACTAACGATTGACTTTGCGATAAATCACGAATGGTCCAGTGAATTGTCGAATCAAAAGTAGTTATGTGTTGGTATGTATGTGGGTAATAAACCCCTAAAAGGGTTCCCCCTGATCACCACTCTAACTAGTTCAAATGTCGAGTCAAACGTATACTTAAAAAGTCAACAGAAAGCCATTTTTACGATTCTTGCATAATCTGTAATATAAATGATATGAAACCTGTTTGAACACTCATAAAACATGATAATAAGTATACTAACTTGTCTAAGCTCGTTTGATTCGGCCATTTGCTATATTGACCCGGTTCGGAGCCGAATGTCGCAAAAGTTTGACTTTTGCTTTGACTTCAGTTCTGACCCGTTTTAGTGCAATGTAGATATACCTTAGGACTCTCTTAGGACCAGGTCACATGATGGTATCACCCTCTGTGACCGGTTCGTTGTTTGTCCGAGTCTTTTACGCATTTCCGTTAATTGCTTAAAAGTTGACCGTAACGCCCTTTTCGAAATAAAACGAGTATTTCGGACACGTGAAGGGACCATAACCTTGCTTACTAAATTCTAAGCATGTCCCTAAAGTTTCACGCCAATCCGAGGTCTAGAATAGGAGTTATGCTAAATAGCGCAATTAGAAGAAACTTTTGTAATAAACGGCACGATTAGCATAACGCCTACCTAAACCAAGATTTCGCCACCAAACCTTTTACTCACTGTTGTAAAATAATATTTTGGGATTTTTAAAGATTTTTAATTAATTTTAACCTGCTCATAACCTGCGGTTATGGCTACGGTTCGGTAAATACCGAATATGCCCTTTTCGGCCAAAACTTGAGTTCTACAAGGTCTTTTGACCCGATTCCAGTTGCTACTGATTTTAAATAATAAATAAAGTATTTTGGACTTTATAAACTGAACGGGAAACTCAGATTTCCTGTAGAACTCTAAAACCTTTTTAAAAGTCCTTAAAATGACCGGAAAACCCCTACGGGGCGTATAATAAACTTAAACTCGTTACGGGCATCACGGAAGGTATCCTACTGATACCACAACCTCTTTAAGGCATATTGACTTGGGAAACAAGTGTAGGACTCTTACGGTTACCCGTTGCGCCTATTGCGCGCACGGTTCGGCTTATGTAACTAGTTTACATAAATTAGCCGATATGGGTCAAATCATATTATTTTGACCCCAAAATCCAGAGTGTGAATATTAAACCCATATAAAACAAGCCTTCGAACTTGTTGGGTCAGAATCACATTCCATTCTCGGTTTTCGCCTTTCACGCGATTAAACTGTATCTATCCCTTGAAACTGACCGGTCTAGGCTACGGCTAATATAAAGACCCGTTAGGATTCTAATAGGTTATTTTAAAACCTTCGTTCCAGAATAGGAGCCCCAGTAAAAGATATCTGTGATTTAATCAATTAAGGACAATACTTGCAAAGGTAAATACTTTTAACTTATTTTCCGTATTACGGGCTTGGGTTACGGTATATATAAAATACCGCTTGATCGAGCATCAAATCTTCCATCGTTTGGTGGTTAATTGAATAATTTGATCGGCTCGTTTAAACAGTCTTGTTACTTAAAAGCCTTTGGGGGGTTAATGACCATGTCCCGGATATCCTAGGCATCATTTTACGAAATGGCCACGACCTCGACATCTGGGTGTAGGCGTACACCCGGCATTATGTCTATATTAATAAAAGACGTAACCGTTGGTTTACCCACCTCGGTTTTACGCAATGTGGTGTGTCTATTGATCTTTAACCCGGACTAGATCCGGGCTACTGAACGCAAAAAGGAACATGTAATTCGTTCACAAGATTATAATATTAAATAATTCTCCCAAGTTATAAAAGAGTTTGTGCCTTGTGCATTCAAATCAATTTTTATAAACATTTTACAAAAGTGTCGGTTGAATGTATATACCAGTGTAAACTGACGTATTTTCCCAAAAAGATTAACTGCAGGTACTAAACGTAATCGGCTGGCTGTAGCTCCTTAGCATCTTAAAGAGTCTCGCAAGCTTTTGATGCCTTGTCTGTTGAACAATACTTTTATTATTTTGATCCCCCTGTGGATACCATTCGACTATTTGTGATACATTCGATATTACAATCAATGGTTGGATTATATTTATCTTTATGCTTCCGCTGTGCATTCATATATTGTGGTTTGACTATAATGTTGCCAACTACGTCACGATAATCCCCCACCAGGCCCACCGGTGAGACATGTGGAAATCGGGGTGTGACAGGTTGGTATCAGAGCCAACATTGAGTGAATTAAACACTATCCTAATGTGTTTAATCTCAGTGACACAATTGCACATACTTGAGTCTAGACAAGAACATAGGACAAATTCGAATTGTTATTCCAAGTTTGTCTTTTTCTTTTATTATTGTTATTTAAAGTTTTAAAAGCAGGAAATATGCCACCTGTGATTTTCCGAGGAAGAGGAAGGGGAAGAAGAGGCAGAGGAGAGATCGTTACTCACCACGATCACGAAGCTGGACCATCAAACACGCGAGCTCCTTCGACCACAAGGAGTGAAGAACCGCAAAGGCGAAGAGACCTTTATGAACCTGCGAGGCATTCTACCTCGCATAGCTCGACGCCATCGTACCGTCACTCATTCGGGCCAAATTCCGAAAATGATCCCAACAACCCGCAACCCTCCTACATACCTCTGCAACGTTCGGTATCGCACCGTGCTTTTGACGATCCCACTCCTTACTTCAGAGGCCAGTTTAACCCAGCAGATTACATTCAGGAACCTGCAGGCTTTGTTCCGTTAGGACCACAGGATCACTTCTCAGAAGACCATATGGATGAGGACACTGATCCAATTGAACCTGCTCGTGGTACGCCCACACATCCTATCGAGATCTCAGATGGATCTTATTTTCATGGCACACCTTACCAAGGGCCAGATAGCTTCCAAGCGCTGTTCAACCAACATGAGTGGTACTTCACACCCTCCCATCAAACATCGCAACACGAGCAGCAACAACAACAAGATCCCTCCGAGGATCCACGTTTCGTGGCAGTTACGCCACCACCTCCGCCACCGGTTCAACCAGTAATGCCTGATCCGCCGAGGCGTAGGAGATCGGGTGCTCGTATGTCCACCCGAGGAGGGGAATTCCACTTCAGCACCCCTCGACACTCTAGTAGTAGCCACTACCCACCACTACAAGAAGAAGGACCTTCAAGTCCAGTACAGGAGGCGAACTCCGCACCAGTTGCACCATCTTCGCCACCATTTGGGTATGACCACCCAATACCTGCATACACGGGTCCATCAGCATACAACCCGTTCGAACCATCATCGCACGCGCATTACAATTACAACTATGAGCGCGACCCATATGTGATAGCGGCTAGGTATAATGCCCGCTATCCCGACAGAGCTCTTGGGAACATGGGAATACCGGACTACTCAGCTCATGGGTATCCAGCACCTCCTAGACCTCCAGTTCCGCAACAGGCGCCACAACCACGTTTCTCTCCTCCTGAACAAGAAGAGATCCTCCACCGGTTAAGTCATGTGGAACGAGATTTCGAGGAAGAACGGAAGAACAACAGGGGATTCCTTAAGGGTCTAGCGAACCTGTTGAAAGGCAAGAAGAAGAAACGTGACCATTAGTCCTTAAATATGTTCTAAATGTAATGTCTATTTTAAATAAGTCCCTATGTGGACGTTTATCGTATTTCAGTCCCTACGTGGACTTATCCTTTAGTCCCTGCGTGGACACTTATCTTGTATTGGTCCCTGCGTGGACTTGTCTCTTTATTAACCTCTATGTAGGTATGTACTTGTTTAAAAGTCCCGTTTAGGGCAGCGTGTAATCGTATTTAAAATTATGGAATGTTATGCTATAATTTCATTTTTGTTACTACTATATATATGAAATGAATCAAAATCATTCCTTTTAATTTGATCTGCCTAAATAAAGAATCTTAAGAGTGAAACCTAGCCAGGTGTCTTTTAAGATCCGGCCAAGATGGTAAGACCTAATTAAAAGATTCAGATTCCCTGTTAACCTCTGTAAGCATGTTAACAATCATGGCAGATGTGATTCGTTAAAATTGCACACGCCATTCTTATGCAAGAGTCCTCTAAAAGGATTCCAGAGCCCAAATTAACGATTTATAAATCATGGGTTAAATCATCAATGAAGATGATCACTTGTTAGACATCCATTAGCGATGCAGTGCCTACGGGCCGAATTATTAAGCATCCATTAGTGATGTAGTGCCTATGGGCCAAAATTATTGTCATGATAAGACAAAAGACAGTGATGGTCTATGACTCCCTGTCAGAAGGAGTAAAAGGACTACAGTTCAAACCTTCATACCGTGATTCTCTGTAATCTCGGCTAATATTATATAACGTCCTAGTGACTAGGCTTTTATGCCACTAGCAATGTTAATTGTAATTAGGATAAGTATGTTCAAATCCTAAATAAAAGTGAGTAACAAATTAACCGGATATGGTCTTCGTTACCATGGTTAATGAATTGCCATAAAAGACAATTCAATAATAAACTCCTAAATAGAATTTTCATTATCTTCTGCAGCAGATACAAACTGCTATGGCGAATCCTAATGGAGAAAATAGTCATACGAGTGAAGATGAGTATGATAATGCCCAAGTACATTTAACGGGCGCTCAATTAAAGGCTCTTGTCGACAACGCTGTTCAGGCAGCTCTAGATCGACAATATACCGAATCTCGAAGCAGAACCGTGTCTAAACCACACTCTAAGCCGAAGACACACTCAAAATCCCACGGCAAACCACTATCCAAGCCCAAGAAGGACGACGATAACCACTCGTCCAATGAAAACAGTGTTCGTCGTGAAAGGGAGTATACTGATGCATCCGGTGCCAGGGGCTGCACCTACAAGTACTTTGTGTCTTGTAAACCCCGAGACTTCACGGGGGAGAAAGGTGCCGTCGATTGTATGACGTGGCTGGATGAGATGGACACTGTGGTGGACATCAGTGGCTGTGCGGAAAGGGACGTAGTGAAGTTTGTGTCGCAATCGTTTAAGGGCGAGGCCCTGGCTTGGTGGAGGGCGTTGGTTCAGGCCTCGGGAAAGACTGTGCTTTACAGCATGACGTGGGAGGAATTCGTTTCTCTCATCAAAGAAAATTACTGCCCTCAACATGAGGTGGAGAAGATAGAGTCCGATTTTGTATCATTGGTGATGACAAACCTGGACTGCCAAGCCTACTTAACGAGCTTCAACACGATGTCTCGATTGGTTCCATATCTAGTAACCCCGGAACCAAGGAGAATCGCTCGTTTTATCGGGGGGTTAGAACCCGCAATAAAGGCAAGTGTGAAGGCCTCTCGGCCAACGACCTTCAGGTCAGTAACTGACCTCTCTTTGTCCCTCACAATGGACGCGGTCCGACTAAGATCGCTGAGGAACAAAGAGGCCGAGAAGAGGAAGCGTGAGGAATATACCTCACGAAGGTCGGGAAAGAAACACCGTGGGAACGGTGATGGCAAGAGAGGGACAGAGTCGAGGAAAGATGGGCAACAATCCGGAGAGAAGCCCAAGTGCAAAAACTGCCAGAAATTCCACTTTGGGAAATGTAGGCTTGGGTCGAACTCACAGTCCCAGTCGAGGTCGCATACTTGTGGACTGTGCAAGTCCAAAGACCACAAGACTGTGGACTGCAAGAAAATAAAGGATGCAACCTGCTATAACTGCAATGAGAAGGGGCACATTAAAAGCAACTGCCCCAAGCTCGCCAAGAAGACTGAAGAAACCAAAAAGAACAATGCTAGAGTCTTCAAGATGGATGTGAAGGAAGCTTTACAAGACGACAACGTAATCACAGGTACTTTTCTCGTAAATAATATCTTTGCAAGAGTACTTTTCGATTCAGGCGCTGATAAGTCCTCCGTGGACCAAAAATTTTGCAAACTGTTGAATATGCCTGTCAAAACCCTAAATGTGAAATACGAGGTAGAGCTAGCAGACGGCACAGTAGAAACCGTCTCCACTATACTAGATGGATGTGTGATATCCATTAAGAACCACTCTTTTCCTCTATCTCTACTCCCCTTCAAACTGGCTGGTTTTGACATCGTTCTGGGCATGGACTGGTTATCCCACAACCAGGCCCAGATCGTCTGCAACAGAAAACATATAGTGCTAAAAACTCCGACTGGTGAATCGCTTACCATTCGAGGGGATACGCAGTATGGATTGCCCGAGAACGTAACTATGCTCAAGGCTTCAAGATGCTTAAAAAGAGGCTGTGTCATCTACATGGCACAGGTGATTATTGAAGAGCCCAAACCAAAGATAGAAGACATTCCCGTCATTTCAGAGTATCCAGAAGCTTTCCCCGAAGATCTACCTGGATTGCCACCAGATAGGCAAGTGGAATTCAGAATAAATATCATCCCTGGAGCAGCTCCCATTGCTAGAGCACCCTACTGACTAGCACCAACTAAAATGAAGGAATTGAGGACCCAGCTGGATGAACTGTTAGCGAAAGGTTTCATCAAGCCTAGTTCATCTCCCTGGGGAGCACCTGTCCTGTTTGTTAAGAAGAAGGACGGATCGATGCGTCTGTGCATCGACTATCATGAACTTAATAAGGTCACGATAAAGAATAGATATCCATTGCCAAGGATCGACGATTTGTTTGATCAATTACAAGGGGCTAGCTATTTCTCGAAGATCGACTTGAGATCGGGCTACCATCAGCTGAAGGTCAGAGATGAAGACGTGCATAAAACAGCATTTAGGACTCGATACGGTCACTACGAGTTCCTAGTGATGCCTTTTGGGCTCACAAATGCACCGGCTGCGTTCATGGATCTTATGAATCGCGTCTGCAAGCCGTACTTAGACAAATTCATCATCGTATTCATCGACGAGATTCTTATCTATTCAAAGAACAAAGCTGACCATGAGAAACACCTACGATGTATTCTCAAATTGCTGCATCGCGAGAAACTCTATGCCAAATTCTCTAAATGCGAATTCTGGCTACGAGAAGTCCAATTTCTTGGACATGTCGTAAGCGAGCGTGGTATCCATGTGGATCCCGCTAAGGTAGAGGCGGTCATGAATTGGCAAGAGCCAAGGACGCCTACAGAAATCCGTAGTTTCCTGGGGTTAGCAGGATACTACAGAAGATTCATTGAAAATTTCTCAAGGATTGCTGCGCCCTTAACTTCTCTAACCAAGAAGAAGATAAAATTTGTTTGGGGCCCTAAGCAGCAAGAATCCTTTGAAATTTTAAAACAAAAGCTAAGCAACGCCCCTGTGTTGACGCTACCGGAAGGTACCGAAGAGTTCGTAGTTTACTGCGACGCGTCACACACTGGCATGGGTTGTGTGCTCATGCAGAAAGGCAAGGTGATTGCCTATGCTTCGAGACAGCTAAAGGTGCACGAAAAGAATTACACCACCCATGACTTGGAGTTGGGTGCCGTTGTGTTCGCACTAAAACTGTGGAGGCATTATCTATACGGAATCAAGTTTGTGATCTATTCAGATCACAAGAGCCTTCAACATCTGTTCAATCAGAAGGAGCTAAACATGAGGCAACGCCGTTGGATGGAGACCTTAAATGATTATGATTGTGAGATCAGATACCATCCCGGCAAGGCGAATGTAGTCGCTGATGCCCTAAGCCGAAAAGAAAGGGTGAAACCCATCCGAATCAATGCTAAGAGCATTGAGGTCAAGAATAACTTGATTGAAAGGATATTAGCTGCACAGCGAGAGGCTGTGTTGGAAGCTAACTATCCTAAGGAAAAGTTAGGAGTAACTGAGGAGCAGTTAACTCTTGGCAAGGATGGAATTTTGCGCTTGAATGGGCGAATATGGGTTCCAATTTATGGAGGACTACGAGATGTTATCCTCCAGGAAGCCCATAGTTCCAAATATTCTGTCCATCCTGGGGCAGATAAAATGTATCAGGATTTAAAGGCAAATTATTGGTGGATAGGCTTGAAAAAGTCTGTAGCCGCTTATGTAGCCAAATGCTTAACTTGTGCGCAAGTCAAGGCTGAGCATCAAAAGCCATCTGGCTTGCTACAACAGCCTGAACTTCCTGAATGGAAATGGGAATGTGTAACTATGGATTTTATCACCAAGTTACCCAGGACGAGCAAAGGAAACGACACAATATGGGTTATAGTCGATAGACTGACTAAGTCAGCTCATTTCTTACCCATCAAGGAGACTTATAGCTCCGACACATTAGCCCAGTTATACGTAGATAAGATTGTAGCCTTGCATGGCATACCTGTGTCTATTATCTCCGATCGAGATACTAGATACACGTCTCATTTCTGGAAAAGTTTCCAGCAATCTTTGGGCACACGTTTGAACTTTAGTACGGCTTACCATCCTCAGACAGACGGTCAGAGTGAGCGTACTATTCAAACGTTAGAAGACATGCTGCGGGCATGTGCAATAGATTTGGGTGGTAGTTGGGATAAGAACCTACCACTAATCGAATTCTCCTACAACAATAGCTACCATACCAGCATAAAGGCTGCGCCCTTCGAGGCATTATACGGTAGGAAGTGTAGATCGCCTGTTTGTTGGGCGGAAGTGGGAGAGGTCCAATTATCAGGACCAGAGATAGTTTTCGAAACAACGGACAAGATTGTCCAGATTCGGGAACGTCTCAAAGCTGCCCGTGATAGGCAGAAAAGTTACGCTGATCCGAAGCGTAAGGATTTTCACTTCGAGGTAGGTGAAAAAGTGTTACTAAAGGTATCACCCTGGAAGGGGGTGATGCGTTTCGGTAAGAAGGGTAAACTGAGCCCGAGATACATAGGACCTTTTGAGGTTATCGAACGTGTCGGGTCAGTTGCCTATAAGTTGAACTTACCAGGAGAGCTCAATGGAATTCACAAAGTGTTCCACATCTGCAATCTAAAGAAGTGCTTCGCTGATGAATCATTGGTGATCCCACACACAGATGTGCATATAGATGAGAGCTTGAAGTTTGTGGAGAAGCCTTTGTCGATTGAAGACCGACAGGTGAAAAAGCTTCGAAGAAAGCATGTACCGATAGTAAAGGTCAAGTGGGATGCCCGGAGAGGTCCCGAATTCACGCGGGAAGTTGAATCCACGATGAAGGAGAAATACCCTTATTTGTTTGAGTAAATCTCGGGTCGAGATTTATTTTAAGGGGGTGAGGATGTAACACCTCGAAATTTTGTGTCCAATAATGTGTTGACACGTGTCTTCAGTTTACACGTGGCATTTAATATTAAATAAAGGACTAATGTTGACAAACCTTGAAAGTATGTAAATTCGAGGGTTATAAATATCAACATAGGGTAAATATACTGTATAGTAACCCTAAACGATGCTCGTACCTTCGAACGAATAAATCATGGATCGTACGGAAGCGAAACGCGGAAGAAAGTGAGAGATTACAAGCTGCAGGGGTTAACTGTGTCAACATGTTTAATTATACCTCTGAGTGACCCTTTGACGTACCCGAGGCTTTGTAACATTAAAATACGCTCACTAGAATGTACTATATAAATTCCGCGAAGTTCCGTTTTAAAACGAGAAAGTTATGATCAAATTCGTACGAGAAGGGTTAAAAGCGTCAACAATGAAAGTTAAGGCTTTCCGAATAATTGACAAACTAACCGGGGACTTAACAATGCGGGTAAATAACACGAGGCCCTTAGTTGTAAATAATCGAGGGCCAAATCGCAAAGTTACCCCTTCAAACCCGAAAGGTCAGGTTATTAATTACCGAAGATTTCGTTATTAATTACAAAGATTTTGGCAATGATTATAAAAGATTCAAAAATCTTGAAAAATAAACCTAACGCGGGCCGCGTAAAGATTACACATAAGTTAACGCGGGCCGCGAGCCTTCTGCAATTACGCGTTCTGTTATGAGAACTCAGGCGACCCGCGTACAAGGCTGCCTGATCTTCCATGCGGGCCGCGTGAACCACCCAGATGCAGAAACTTTGGACAGACTTGTTGTTTGAAGTTATGAACGATCAAAAGTGCAATAAGTGAAGCATGGGTGCCCCCTACTTGCCTCCTAGCATCAAGGGCCACCTGCTGAACATCCATACTCACTTGTAGCCTGAGTTGTAATGATCTAGAGGCCAATCTTTCACTATAAATAGGCCTACATTGTGCATAAGTTCACCACACCTCAAAACACATCTTCTGATCATTCCTGAAGCTCCCAAGTGTTCTTCTATAATCCTAAGTCGTGCACTAAGTCTCTGTAAGTATGCCAAACCTTCTATGGCCTTGTTTTTGCTTAGTTTAGCTTAAAAGTCAACCCGTCGTAACTAACGATTGACTTTGCGATAAATCACGAATGGTCCAGTGAATTGTCGAATCAAAAGTAGTTATGTGTTGGTATGTATGTGGGTAATAAACCCCTAAAAGGGTTCCCCCTGATCACCACTCTAACTAGTTCAAATGTCGAGTCAAACGTATACTTAAAAAGTCAACAGAAAGCCATTTTTACGATTCTTGCATAATCTGTAATATAAATGATATGAAACCTGTTTGAACACTCATAAAACATGATAATAAGTATACTAACTTGTCTAAGCTCGTTTGATTCGGCCATTTGCTATATTGACCCGGTTCGGAGCCGAATGTCGCAAAAGTTTGACTTTTACTTTGACTTCAGTTCTGACCCGTTTTAGTGCAATGTAGATATACCTTAGGACTCTCTTAGGACCAGGTCACATGATGGTATCACCCTCTGTGACCGGTTCGTTGTTTGTCCGAGTCTTTTACGCATTTCCGTTAATTGCTTAAAAGTTGACCGTAACGCCCTTTTCGAAATAAAACGAGTATTTCGGACATGTGAAGGGACCATAACCTTGCTTACTAAATTCTAAGCATGTCCCTAAAGTTTCACGCCAATCCGAGGTCTAGAATAGGAGTTATGCTAAATAGCGCAATTAGAAGAAACTTTTGTAATAAACGGCACGATTAGCATAACGCCTACCTAAACCAAGATTTCGCCACCAAACCTTTTACTCACTGTTGTAAAATAATATTTTGGGATTTTTAAAGATTTTTAATTAATTTTAACCTGCTCATAACCTGCGGTTATGGCTACGGTTCGGTAAATACCGAATATGCCCTTTTCGGCCAAAACTTGAGTTCTACAAGGTCTTTTGACCCGATTCCAGTTGCTACTGATTTTAAATAATAAATAAAGTATTTTGGACTTTATAAACTGAACGGGAAACTCAGATTTCCTGTAGAACTCTAAAACCTTTTTAAAAGTCCTTAAAATGACCGGAAAACCCCTACGGGGCGTATAATAAACTTAAACTCGTTACGGGCATCACGGAAGGTATCCTACTGATACCACAACCTCTTTAAGGCATATTGACTTGGGAAACAAGTGTAGGACTCTTACGGTTACCCGTTGCGCCTATTGCGCGCACGGTTCGGCTTATGTAACTAGTTTACATAAATTAGCCGATACGGGTCAAATCATATTATTTTGACCCCAAAATCCAGAGTGTGAATATTAAACCCATATAAAACAAGCCTTCGAACTTGTTGGGTCAGAATCACATTCCATTCTCGGTTTTCGCCTTTCACGCGATTAAACTGTATCTATCCCTTGAAACTGACCGGTCTAGGCTACGGCTAATATAAAGACCCGTTAGGATTCTAATAGGTTATTTTAAAACCTTCGTTCCAGAATAGGAGCCCCAGTAAAAGATATCTGTGATTTAATCAATTAAGGACAATACTTGCAAAGGTAAATACTTTTAACTTATTTTCCGTATTACGGGCTTGGGTTACGGTATATATAAAATACCGCTTGATCGAGCATCAAATCTTCCATCGTTTGGTGGTTAATTGAATAATTTGATCGGCTCGTTTAAACAGTCTTGTTACTTAAAAGCCTTTGGGGGGTTAATGACCATGTCCCGGATATCCTAGGCATCATTTTACGAAATGGCCACGACCTCGACATCCGGGTGTAGGCGTACACCCGGCATTATGTCTATATTAATAAAAGACGTAACCGTTGGTTTACCCACCTCGGTTTTACGCAATGTGGTGTGTCTATTGATCTTTAACCCGGACTAGATCCGGGCTACTGAACGCAAAAAGGAACATGTAATTCGTTCACAAGATTATAATATTAAATAATTCTCCCAAGTTATAAAAGAGTTTGTGCCGTGCATTCAAATCAATTTTTATAAACATTTTACAAAAGTGTCGGTTGAATGTATTTACCAGTGTAAACTGACGTATTTTCCCAAAAAGATTAACTGCAGGTACTAAACGTAATCGGCTGGCTGTAGCTCCTTAGCATCTTAAAGAGTCTCGCAAGCTTTTGATGCCTTGTCTGTTGAACAATACTTTTATTATTTTGATCCCCCTGTGGATACCATTCGACTATTTGTGATACATTCGATATTACAATCAATGGTTGGATTATATTTATCTTTATGCTTCCGCTGTGCATTCATATATTGTGGTTTGACTATAATGTTGCCAACTACGTCACGATAATCCCCCACCGGGCCCACCGATGAGACACGTGGAAATCGGGGTGTGACATAAACTCTCATGACTATGTGTTCATTAACTTTGCAAGCCTCCCCTAACAATGGTAGCGCTATAGGTTGAGAAACGCCCCTCTCGTTATGTTAACGGGTATTGTTAGGTTAATCTATGTTAAAACCACCCATACTCTTTTGGGTAGGCACGTTAATTGCGTTAAACTTTGGTTTGGACACGTAGAGTAACATCGTTTCGAGTATATACTGTCAATATGATATTGTATTTCACATTTGGATATGAGCAACATTTTAAACACGTATTATGCTATGTATGAAAACTTGTATACTCGCCAACATGCTTTTGTTGATTTATTTTAATACATATTGCAGGTTGATTGATCAAGATTCAAGAAAACAAGCTAGGATGGCTTTAGAAACCCATTTTAGCGATAAACTATTGTTCGAATTTATTTTTGAAACTTTGTATTATTCTTTCGAATTTAATAAAATGATTTAATTTATATTGTCACAATAGTGTTATGTTGTTTTGAGCAATTTGTTCGTCTCATCCCGATGTTTCCGCCATCGGTTGGGGTGTGACAACAATGAATAATGGTTATAAGCTGACCGAGAATATAAGAGGTGAAAGAGGTTCCTGCTGCCACTGGGGAATTTGTGAAGAAACGTTGAAGTTAGTTAGGGTTAGGGTTTTGACGCGAAATTGGGGGACTTGGGGACGGAGAACGAGCCACATGATGAAGATGATGATGCCGGTGATGAGGATGATGTCGATGATGAAGACGGAGAACGAGCCACATGATGAAGATGATGACGCCGGTGATGAGGATGATGAAGATGATGACGCCGATGGTTGGGTGGCAGGTGGTGGTAGTGGTGGCGGGGTAGCCGATGACTGGTCCGGTTTGTGAAAGGTAGGGTTTGTGGTTTGGGAGGGTTTGGGTTTGAACTTTAAAGAAGATGATGGTCTGCCATGTGTTTTAGATATTAAATTGTTGTAATAAAATTAAAATGACCAAAATGACCCTGAACAAAAGGACAAAACAATCAGCTTTCAACAGTCAAAATAGGGGGGTTTTGGATTTTGGACTAAAATGGCAATAAAAGTGAAACCACATGGACCCAGATTTAAAAAAGTTTGAGATTTGGACTAAAATGGCAAAAGTGTCCAAACCACAGGGACCAAAATGGCAGTTTACTCTTTTATATATTAAATAATAAAAAAAAGTTATATCTTTAAGAACCCCGTGTATTGTACGAGTTGAGTAAATTTAATTTTATATATTAAATAATGAAAAAAATTACATTTTTAAGCACATCATGTATTGTATGAGTTGAGCACATGTAATTTTATATTCCAATCAATAAAAAGTTATATCTTGTTATATCTTTATAAACACTGTGTATCATACGGATTAAATAAATCTAATTTTATATACCACATAATAAAAAAGTTATATTTTTAAAAACCCGATGTATTACACGAGTTGCATAAATGTAATTTTGTATAGTAAATAATAAAAACTTTATATCTTTAAAAAACCTATAAACATTTTTTATTAATGTTTTTGTTTACCCGTTATAAACATTTTTGAAATATGTTCTACCCTTAACTACCTTAGTTTAATAAAATAAATTGAACACGAAAATAAAAGTATAGAACCAATAAACATTGATTAATGTTTTTGTTTACCCCTTATAAACATTTTTGAAATAGGTTCTACCCTTAACTACTTTAGTTTAATAAAATAACGAGTTAGTTATATAGTTAGTCCCTGTGGTTTGAACAAAATAACATACTTAGTTTAAAATCACCTTCTAGGGTATTAACTTTTCATTTTGTAACGTTTGGAGGTATTAACTTCTAGGGTATTAACATAGTTAGTCCCTGTGGTTTGCACAAAATAACATACTTAGTTACTAATAGAATGTGATCTTAAACCTACAAATAACGTTAATACCTCCAAACTTAGAAAATGCAAAGTTAATACCCTAAATGTGATTTTAAACTATTAGTACCTAAGTATGTTACTTTGTGCAAACCACAGTGACTAACTATGTAATTAACTCTAAAATAAATAAATCATTTACATTATATTAATTTATATTTAGTGTACGTCTTTTGTTAATTTAAGAATAGTGGGAATGCCCGCGCGTTGCGGCGGGTGTCTCGACTCATATTAGATTCAGTTATGGTGTCTATCACAAACCATAACCCATTATGGGTTTGTAACACTTTGTTCCTTTGAACCAAAAATAACCTAAGTTTGTATTCCGGATATACATGTATTTCTAGTATGGACATAACGAGCATGAAGTTTTAATGAGTAGTAAAGTAATTATCATTTGCAGGGGGTAGTTACGGCGATGGGGTAGTGCGGCGCGACAAAAAACTCCAATGAACAAATGTTTACTGTAGAGTGTGACAGTGCTTGCGTAGATAACTGGAATCGGAACAAATTAATGATCAAACCTCATAGAAGCAAGATCAAAACAAAACGGGTAGACAATGATTGGTACGTGAATCGTGATCGGAGTACACGATTGATAATACTCATGGCGGTGGACGGAGGTGTGACGATGACCATCATCCTTCTAATATGTTCTACCTTGGCAAAAGAAATAGATCATCTAGTTATATAAACAACTCATAGCAATTGGTACATATGGAGGATATCAACGACAAAACTGAGGTAAAATCTAAATAGCATATATAAAAATATAATAACATTCACCATGGCTTCACACTGGTCCAAGTTGTATGCATTTCAATGGTTCCGTAGTGCATTTTGTTTACATTTGTCAATCCTAGATGTCAGTAGCAAGAAGTTTTCAGATAAGGTCACCTGCAAGAAAGAAAAAAAAAACCATCAGAATGTTCACATTGTTATACATTCAATTTATCCTTAGTTTTTTATTCATGTTGAGCCTATATAGGAATATGAATTGAAACCGATGGGGATGTGAGTCATGAATGTAATGAAGGAGCCCATAATTACAAATTTATGATGAGATTGAATTCAATTGATTGCATTGGTTTCAAACCCTTAAGACTTCTTCATTTTCTTTTGGTTTGGGTAGGTTACGGTTTGATATGTACTCACCAATAATAAATCATTTATGAGAATAATTATTTGTATTAATTAATGAAATTATTAGTGTCATTAATTAAAATTTTTATTTAATACATTTAATATATATAGATATAGATTAGGGTGCCGAAATCTCTAAAATGCCCCTAAAGTGTCTTAAATTTATGGACAATGTGCAAGTTTACCCCCTCTAAAATAGCTTAGCTCTCTTGTACATGTTGCTTCAAAGAGTGTACACAATGTAAAATTACCATAAGGGTAGAAAACCCAGTTCTCTTAATATAGTATTATAGATAAATAATTCTAAAATCTCATAAATATTTCAAAATATTATATTATCTCCTATACGAATTGTTTAAATTTATATTAAATTAAATTTTATAATTATCTTTTAATTAATATTAATTATCTATAATACTATATTAAGAGAACTGGGTTTTCTACCCTTTTCGTAATTTTACATTGCGTACACATTTTGAAGCAACATGTACTAGAGAGTCAAGCTATTTTAGAGGGGGTAAACTTGCACATTATGTAAAGTTTTAAGACACTTTAGGGGTAAAATTGGAATTATGTATTACCTGAGCTTTTAAAGCTTGGCGTCTCTTCCTTCCCCCTGAATGGAACTCTGGTATAATTTAGACATTTAATTGATATCATTTAAAATTAAATTGATATCATGTAACTGATACCCCTCTACCCCTGGTCTCCTTTGTCACCCTTCAGCTTGCGATCACAACCTCATCAATTAAGAATCATCAGTTACAAATCCATCACACAAAATGAAGACTTCAACAATACGAATCATCAATCGTCTCTTCCTTCCCCCAAGGAATCGAAACCCTAGCAATTTATAACCCCTGCTCATCGGCTCCAATTAATCTGTGATTATCTCAATTCTGCGTTGTTTTGGTTATGTTTTATGTCTCCGATATTGTCTCAATTCCTTCCCCCAACATAGAAACACTAGAAATCGATTAACGAGAGTAGAAATCGGTTAAATGGTACCTGTAATTGCACTGGTTCTGATTATCTTCTACAGTTTGAATCAGTTATTTAATGATGAACTTGTACAGGTTCGTTGCTTATCTTCGCATCCACCCTAATTCCAGGTACATCTACACCTCTAAATTTATTTGGAATTACTATAATATTTATATTTCTTAGTGTGTCTGGATATGTTATATGAAACCGTTATTTGATTGCTTTTATTTGAAGTTACAAAATTCAGTTTCATTGTTCAGATAAAGTGATTTGATTTGTAATTATCCTATTACAATCACATTCTGGTGAGTTTTGGCTTGAAACTTTCACATCTACGACCAACTTAGTTTTCCGATAGCGTAGCATGATATATTTTTAATTGTTCTCAGGTCATGGACATGCTCGGATCAACTCTTTGGGATGTTTGGAGTTCATTAGGCCAATCGTAAGATGAAGAAAATTTTGATTCCATTGTTGTGCATAATGTTTTCTTTTCGTTAATTATTTTCTTCTGCAGGATGACACCAAACTCGACAGCTTGTGCATCGAAAGCTTTGTTGTGGTTTTCGTTTTTGGATATAAAGTATCGGATCAGGTTTGTTTGATCTGTATGTTGCTATATTTTGGTAAATAAAGTTGAATTTCTATGCATTTGAGTGAACACATCACTTTTAAATGAATTTGTTTATTATAAGAAAATAATTATTTTTCCTCCCAAACTATGCCTTTCGATAAGTCATGTGTAGTATGATCCATCATAAATAAGTATGCGTGAACCATTAAAAGAATAACTGTTTTATCATGGACTATTGTTCGTTAGAATCAACTTGAAACGTGTTTTAAGCAGTCCTCAAACTTTTTACATTTTTGGCAACTTGAAATGAGTCAAGCAGTGGTTGGGAAGTAGTATGGTGTTTTATAATGTAGCAAATCTTGCTGAATTCATATCGGGTTTTAAGGGTATTTCGCTAAATCTTGATGCAGGTTGAACTGGGTATATGCTAAGCTAAACTATGGCGTAAGTTGAAATTAGCACTGTGGCTTTTGGAGTTGCAAAGGGTAATGCTTATATCATACAGGTACTCGATTCAGTTCTGTCAATGGGTGGGTTGGTAAGTAAATGTTCTAAGATGTGTTAGGTCTGGTCGGGTCGAGTTGACCTCAATTAGGGAGTGTCAAAGCAGGTACTTAATTAGGGCATTTCAGATTTGGTTTGAATTGTTGGGTCATTTCTTGTTGCGGATTACTCATGGTAAATCAGTACCCTCCTCCCCCGGCCCTCATTTCATTATTTTACAAAAAAAAATGCTATTTACATATAGAGTTGGATACGGTATTAGAGAATGATTGCTGGTGATCTGCAAAATATGGTGGTACTAAAAAGTAGTAAAACACTTTATTGGTGATCTGCAAAATATGGTGGTACTAAAAAGTAGTAAAACACTTTATTGGTGATCTGCAAAATATAGGTAAGGTGTAGAAAGATGGAAAGGTTAAGTGATAGTTCTGCTATACTGATTGTACGTGACGCGTTTAAATCTGTACAGTTGAAGACATATTCGCACATTTCTGTTTTTAAGCTCATGTTTCCTAGGCTTACTTTCTTACGTCTGTGCAGTGCCCTGATTTGAGAGGAGATCGGGTTTCTACTCCCTTCATTGACCAGGTACATGCGTTTATAGTGCTCGACATTGGTGAGTTCTTTAACTTTTGCATTGGCTCATTTCAATATGCAGAGAATGTTACGACTTGTGTTTCTTGGGATGGTAATGGGCACGGTTTATGCGTAGTCAAGAAACTTACCGTCATACATGCTCTTACACAGCCTTTGGAATGGCTTTGTGATCATAGATCTTATGACGTAGTTTTTCTCTTACATCTCATTTTTGCCATGTATTTTTCTACTTTTGTACAAAAATAATGTTTGGGATTAATAATTGATATGTATTTTTTTTTTATTTCAGTACAGAGGATAAGATCATCGTCTTGTAGCATTAGAACTAAACCAGACTGTCTCTAGGTTAGTTTGATATAAAAATATTGTCATTTGTTTATGGATCACAATGTAAATTTCCAGCACTATTTCTCAGCTTAATAGTCAAACTATTTATTAATATTACTCAAAGTTAATTAGTTTTACTGATTTGTTGCCTTCACTAGAATCTTTAATTTGTCTTTTAGCAAGAGAGTGTTTATTTTTGTTTTTGAAGGCTCGCATAAACTTAGCACAATGGTTCAACAACCTTTGAAGTCAAACATTTTGAACTGCAAAGCCCTTTTTTATTGATAAATTTAGCAAATTGCAGTTACAAAATGAGTTTTGGAGAAAAATGGTTCAAGTTAAACTTTAAGTGGACGAGTCTTTCATATCTACCAGTGAAACCGAACTTTTTTTTAAGACATGACAATCCATGAAATCTTGATTGTCTACAAACTTAAAGTTAGTAGGGGCGGGCCAATTATGAGTAGAGACAAGTCGTCCTCTTGAAAAAGAATTACTATAATTTTTAAGCAAAAATCTCAATTACCCCCTTAAAAGTTTGGTTAATCCGTCTATTGTCCCCAATCCGTCCTAATAAAGTGGTTAACCTCCCCAATTGTCCCTATTGAAAAATAACACTGGATGTTAGTAAGGTTTTCTACGCATTCTTGTCGTTAACGGTTTTCATGTTAGTATTTAGATTCCAAAAGTCACGGTCATTTACAAACTCACACATGGGGTTCATATGTAACTTTCATGATTCTATTTGATTACTATGTTTATGAATGATATTTCCCATGCGTGTGTTTGTTATTATTTAATTGAGATTTGTAAAACATAAATAGACTAAACCGATGCTACGAATAAGAAAGCTAGCAAACGTACTATACAATATATCACGAGAGAATTGATAATCTAACCGAAATGAGTACCGCATTGCAAATTGCTGCCCCCGCCGCATCGCGCGAGTGTAGCTTACAGAGGCGGACCTAGCAAGGGTGGTGGGTGGGCGGGCGCACCCCTTAAAAATCTGGTTAAACCCCTCATCCGCACCCGTTGAAAATATTATTGAGGCATCTGATGGTCTACAAAAGGCCGAGGTAAATTTTTCTAATTATTCACACTGTTAACATGTTTTAACCATCACAACGGAAAGAAGTATAGGGGTTTAAACGTAGTATTAAATTTATCTACATGAACACACACACATAGGTGTTGCTTAAAAAGAATGAAGTTTGATTTGTTTTTGTAATTTTTTTGTCCCACATTGCAGAACTCAAGGCCCATCTTCCCTTTCATGTGTCATTATCAATTCTTTGTTTATACTCAATTGCTATATTAGTGGTGTTAACGAATTGGTTTTAAAAATAAATCGTGTGAACTCGTTGGGCAACGTGCGGTAAATACCCGCAGCAACGCGCGGGCCTTCCAACTATCTATAATTAAGTAGGATGGAGAGGAAAAAGCTAAAAAAATAGTTGGTTCCAATAAATGGCATGTGTCCCCTCATTGGTTTCTTTTATTATATAGTACTAGCGGTAAGACCCGTGTTCAAACACGGGTGGTTTCTTAGAAATTCACGCATACCACATTTAATAAATTTTATTAAATGACGAATTATTATACATTTTTTAAGTTTGATTAAAAATGAATAACTCCTAATCCTATAAGTAATATGATACTTAAGCCAACAAAAAAAATCACAAAGTCAAAGGTTTTTGCAACAATCGAAGGCCACCATGCTCAATACGTTCTGAAATAATTAGATAATTCAGCACTGCCAACTAAAACTGGGCTCTGCTCGGCAACTTGAGATTTTCTCCGTTCAACAACTTGATCAGTAATGTGATTCTCCTCCACATGTAACAATACTGTGTAACAACCTTGGTTTCAAAAAGCGAGAGGTGTACATAAGCGATAGGGTCTAAACCGAGGCATGAAATACCAACCGAAAAGCGCCATAACAATACACAAAGACTTAGGTCTTATTGTTCACTTTGTAAAAAAAAAATCAGATAAAGTAAAAGCAGGCAATTAAAAAGTACACCTATGCACCCTTTCATGTCCATTATAATTCTAGCCTATATAGTTGTATATGTAACATGACCCTTTTTTCATTTTTTCTTGTAAAATATAGTTCTCAACATTAATCTCATATATCGTATGGAAAAAAATTGTATCCTAACTCAATAAAAATATTGTTTAGTATGCTAGTAGTTTATTTTAATAAGTATGCTAAAACATATTGATTAAGAAAATAGAAATTAGATTATTTTGGACATCTCAAAATTATGGTCATGGAGGAGGAGAATACATTGGATTGGCGTGTAAGTGGTATTAAAAAAAGTAAACATGCTTGTAAATAAAATATAGTCAAAAAGTGGTATTTTAGTCACTTGGCAAGTGATTCAAAACCTCATAAAATTCCCAACAAAAATATGATATTTACCTTCTTTAGAAATTTATACCATTTATTTGATATTCCCTAGAGACTTTGTATAATCCGTTCTAACCTCTGTTGACTAACCCTTTTAACCTCTGTTATGTAACACCCCGAAAATATAAATTCTTATATTAGAAAATTCAAAGAGTTAATAAACAAGAATTTACAAACTAGGAACTTAACCTAGTTAAATTCAAGTCTTGAAATAAATCACAATAGGAATAAAACACATAAACTTAAGAATAAATCAAAGTTGGGGGACTAAACTTGCCAAAGAACGAAAGTTAAATGCTGAATTGTGACAAAACTCACCAAACACACCATTTTTGGTGTGTCTGGTCGATCAGGAGCAAGAAAGGGGCGACCCCCATCCTCCAAACCCTAAAATCCACAAATCCCTTAAATTGGAGGTGCAAATCCTATCCAAAACGAAATCCGAGCTTAGAATTGTGATCCTCATCGCAAGAGGATTAAGAGGTATGTAAAATTTGATGAGAATTCTCTACTTGAAATCCTCATGAATTTAAGCAATCTGAAATTTGTTGATGCATGATAGTAATTTAGTTAGATTAATGATGATATAGTGTCTAGGAGTAAAACCTAGACAACTACATGTGAAATTATGCCCAAATTCAGGAAATTCCATGAATCCATGGAAGCTAGGTTATGGGTTTTATAAGATGATGATGAACACTAGGATTTTGAATGATAATTCTAGTATAAATTTCATTATAGGAGGTAATTCCTGTGATATTGATGCTAAAATGTGTGCAAGGTTTACTAATTAAAGTGAAATTTGAGGTTTAATTTGCAAGTCATGAACTTGGAGATGATGGTAGGAAAATCTGACCCGTTAGGTGTTTGTTGAAATGCCTAAGTGAGGATTTTGATGTTAAATTTGATGGAAACGCAGATTTTGATCATGTCTCATAAATGATGTGAATATGGTCATGAAAAGGATTCTAAACAAGTTAAAAACTGAATTTTCTAGGCAAAGAGTCCGGATCATCAAGCGGACAAGCCGGAGGGAATTCACGGGGAAAAGGCGTGCTCTAAAGGTATGAAATTTATCATTTCATTATATTATACTTATTGTTAAGTTTTATCTCATTAATCAAACACGATGTCTGAGAGTTACCTTTATGTTATGAACTCGACTAAAGTCTTGAACAAGTAATAAACATGGAAATTGGATGTCCGTAAGGTGCTTTATTTAGTACCCAAACGGGTCAAAACAAGTTTTGTATATAACATGAAGTCAGATATCATTACATAAAGTATGGTTATAATTATTGTGTAAGTTGTAAGCTGGACGCACTAAACTTGTTGCGAAGTTAAACTCTTCGTACAGGAGTTAAGGATCTGGATGGGTAAGCATGTCTAAGTAGTATAGTGATAAATACGAAGTCTTGGATTTATACATGCGTATGACGGCGTAAGCGATCCCTCATGGGAAAGCGAGACATGATAGCGAGTAATAATTCCAAACATGGGTAATTAGCCTTGGGTAGGTGATAAACCTGTTCAAGGTTATTTCCCTGCAAAACGGAACTAGAATGTCCAAGATCACAAAGCAAGAAAACATGTGCAGGGTCTACCGTAAGTTACGGTGACACCGTAACTTACGGTGGCCAATAAAATGCTACGGTGGGATTCTTCTGCTTTACGGCAGAACAATAAACTTCCAGGTGCCACCGTAACTTACGGTGGCTACCGTAAGTTACGGTAGCCCCCAGTTCCAAATGCTGAAATTCATAATTTTTGATTTCTCTAATTGGTTTTAACACACCTTTTCGTTTATATTATTGGTCAAGGACCATAATACTAACATTGGATTAAAATGCTCGGTTTTTCAGGTTTTCTAGCAGAAGGGTGATGATCAAGCATATGCATCCGAACCGAACACACTAACAAACGCTTCCGCACATGATCTTTAGTTTAAAAAAAAAAACTATGTAAACAATTGTAGTTATCGTTTTGAATATGGTTTCGTAAGAACAATACATGTTTGTTGTGTCTAGTTATGGTTTAAAATATTAAAAGTTTTTGTAAACTCTAAAAATATTTGGTATCAAATGCATGTTTTTATGTCATAAATCTAGTACTATAGACTGGGTGTTACAAGTTGGTAATCAGAGCTCAAGGTTGTCTATAAGTGTTCGGTTCAAGCTTGATCAAGTACCCGGTAAGAATTATTGTGTAAGTAAATTTTGATAAAATAGAAATAAATCACGAACAAATATGCATGGAAAAGAGTGTGTAAACACACTCAAACACAAGAAAAGCATGAAACAAGAACGATAGAATTAAGAGTGTGTAAACACACTCAAACACAAGAAAAGCATGAAATAAGAACGATAGAATTAAGAGTGTGTAAACACACTCAAACACAAGAAAGGCATGAAACTAGAATGATTGAGTCAAGTCACGAACTTGATTAAATCAAAACAAGTAAAACATGTGTTACAAGTGAAATGTTTAACAATGTATGTAAACATTTCAGTATTAAAGATGGCGGATGGAGGTGATGATGATACGGTGCCAAGAGTCACCGAACAAATGAGGATAGTGATTGCCGAAGAGGTTGGAAAGGCGATCGAAAACAGTTTGTCAAACTTCATTGATAAAATTCAAAACACGGTTTTATCAGTGGTAAAAGAGAGAATTAAGAAGCTAGAGGATAATTTGAATTTAGCAAAGGAAAAATCTGGAGGACGAAAGCCTTGTTCATACAAGGAATTCATGGCTTGTAAACCACCCATATATAATGGGGAGGTTGACCCAATTGTGTGCCAACGATGGATAGGCGATATCGAAGGAGTATTCGAAAGAACTCATTGCGATGAAAATGACTACGTAGCTTATGGTACGGGTCAATTAAGAGGTCAAGCAAAAGACTGGTGGGATAACAAAAAGAAAGAGATTGGAAGTGAAGCGGCTAAGACCATGACATGGGAGGAGTTTAAGACGCCGTTTCTTAAACACCATAGTCCCAAAGCGGTCATAAACAAGATCAAGGAAGAGTTCATGCAACTCAGACACAAAGGTGAATCCATAGACAAGATCACGGGGATGTTTATGGACAAGATGAAGTTCTGTGATGATTTGATAACGAATGAAGAGCAAAAGGTCTATTACTACCATAACATGCTAAGCGCGGAGTATAGAGAGTTCATAACCCCTTCAAAGTACGAGACCCTTACCGAGATCGTCAATGCTGCTCGGGAAAGGGAGATCGAACTGAAAAAGAGTATAGAACGGGGTGAACGGAGGGCACAAGATGTGAATCCAAGCCCTACCAAGAAAGCAAGAACGAATGAAACAGCGAAGAAATCAGACGCAAAAGGTAGTACACCAAGTTGCAAAATTTGTGGGAAGAATCATAAGGGTGAATGTCGCTTCAAAGATAAGCCTTGTCCCATATGTCGAAAAACGGGACACATGGCTATATCATGCCCTGAGAAAGTGACTGTTTGTTACAACTGTTACCGAACGGGCCACAAAAGATCAGAATGCCCGGAACTGGTTGGAAAGAAAGAAGGCCAAGACTCGAAAGGTGAAGCCTCGAAAGCAAAAGCAAGATCTTTCCAATTGACCGCTGCTGAAGCAAAGGTTGAACCTGACGTGGTCTCAGGTATATTCACTGTAAACTCTATTCCCGCACGTGTGTTATTTGATACGGGTGCGAATAAATCCTTTGTTTCGTATGGGTTTATTCGGCATCCTTCATTTGTTCTAACAAAATTACCTATGCCTTTAGAAGTAGAGATGGGTAATAACAAAAGCTTTATTGTTTGCGATGTATGTGAGAACTGTAAAATGAACATTGATGACGAGGAATACGCAATAGACCTGATTCCGATGTCGATGGGAGAATTCCAAGTGATAGTGGGAATGGATTGGTTATCCCGTCACCACGCGAAAGTGGTTTGTTTCCGAAAGGAAATAAAACTAATGTCTCCTAGCGGGAGGCCAGTTACGATATATGGTGAAAAAGGAGGTAACCCGGTGATATGCTCAATGCTAGAAGCCCATAAACTTATGAAACATGGATGCAAGGCTTATATGGTATACGCAAGCGAAACAGAAAAAGAGCTCCTTAAAATTGGGGATGTACCGGTGGTGCGAGATTATGAAGATGTGTTCCCGGAAGAACTACCGGGGATACCGCCAGAACGGGAGGTAGAGTTCGGAATCGAGTTGATTCCGGGCGCGAAACCCGTGGCCAAGGCGCCATACCGACTTGCGCCGTCGGAATTACAAGAATTGATGTCTCAAATCCAGGAATTTCTCGACAAGGGGTTTATTCGACCGAGTGTGTCTCCGTGGGGCGCACCAGTCTTATTCGTGAAAAAGAAGGATGGCAGTATGCGCATGTGTATCGATTACCGAGAGTTAAACAAACTCACGGTGAAGAATCGATACCCACTTCCAAGAATTGATGATTTGTTTGACCAGCTACAAGGGGCAAGTTGTTTTTCCAAGATAGATCTTAGGTCGGGTTATCACCAATTGAAAGTCAAGAAAGAAGACGTACCAAAGACGACGTTTCGTACGCGGTACGGGCATTATGAGTTTCTTGTAATGCCCTTTGGGTTAACTAATGCACCCGCGGCTTTCATGGACCTCATGAACCGGGTTTGCAAACCGATGCTAGATAAATCGGTAATTGTATTTATCGATGACATATTAGTATACTCGAAGAATGAAGCTGAGCACGTGCATCATTTACAAGAAATATTAGAGACACTTAGACAAGAAAAGTTATATGCAAAATTCTCTAAGTGCGCCTTCTGGTTACGAGAAGTGCAATTTCTTGGACACATCATTAGTGCCGATGGAGTACTAGTAGACCCATCAAAGGTAGAAGCTGTGTCAAATTGGAAACCCTCCAAGAAACCCCTCGGAAATCCGAAGCTTTTTAGGGCTTGCGGGATATTATCGGAGATTCATACAGGATTTCTCCAAAATTGCCTTGCCATTGACCAAATTGACTCGCAAGGAGGAAAAGTTTGTATGGGGCGTTAAGCAAGAAGAAGCCTTCCAAACGCTCAAAGAAAGGTTGACCCACGCTCCGGTGTTAACATTACCGGAAGGGACCGACGACATGGTGGTTTACTCGGATGCTTCTCATTTGGGGCTCGGGTGTGTTTTGATGCAACGAGGCAAGGTCATCGCCTATGCCTCGAGGCAATTAAAGATTCATGAAAAGAAATACCCAGTTCACGACTTGGAATTGGCGGCCGTGGTGTTTGCCTTAAAGATATGGAGGCATTACTTGTATGGGGTAAAATTTTCGATCTTTACCGACCATAAAAGCTTGAAATATTTCTTCGATCAGAAGGAATTAAACATGAGACAAAGGCGGTGGTTGGAAACGGTCAAGGATTTTGACTGTGAAATACATTACCACCCCGGGAAAGCCAATGTAGTGGCTGATGCGTTGAGCCGCAAAGCAGATTATACCCCAATACGGGTACGATCAATGCAACTCATTGTGACTTCGAGCTTACTAGAACAAATTCGAGAAGCACAGAATGAAGCTGTGAAGGCGGAAAATTTGAAAAGGGAAAGAATTATCGGTCAAGTCAAAGACCTCGAGATAGGCAGTCATGGCTTGAAGACTCGTTTCAATAGAATTTGGGTCCCTAACACTTGTGGGGTTAAAAAGCTTCTACTTGATGAAGCACACAAATCCCGTTATTCCATTCATCCGGGAGTAACCAAGATGTATAATGATTTGAAACAAAACTATTGGTGGCCCGGAATGAAACGAGACACCGCTAGTTACGTGGAAAAGTGTTTGACATGTCTACAAGTCAAGGCGGAACACCAAAAGCCATACGGTAAACTCCAACCATTGGAAATCCCCGTCTGGAAATGGGAACAAATCACCATGGATTTGTTGACCAAATTGCCCAAAACTAACCGTGGGTTCGATGCTATATGGGTAGTTGTAGATAGATTGACGAAAAGCGCGCACTTCATTCCAATTCGTGAGACCTATACATCTGAGAAGATGTCGGAAGTGTACACCAATGAAATCATAGCACGGCATGGGGTACCGATATCCATCGTGTCAGACAGAGATACTCGGTTTACTTCGAAGTTTTGGCGTGAGTTCCAAGAACAGATGGGAACTAAATTGTTCCTTAGCACTGCTTACCATCCACAAACGGATGGGCAGAGTGAGAGAATAATACAAACGTTGGGGGATATGCTGCGGGCTTGCATTATTGACTTTGGAGGTAGTTGGGATGTCCATCTACCCTTGGTCGAATTTGCATATAACAATAGCTACCACGCGAGCATTAAGATGGCCCCGTATGAACTGTTATATGGCAGAAAATGTCGAACTCCGGTATGTTGGGGAGAAGTGGGTCCGCGAGGGCTAGCACCTACTGATATAATCCGAACTATGAATGAGAAAATCGACATAGTTCGGGCACACTTGAAAGCGGCTCAAGACCGGCAAAAGGCATATGCGGATAAAAGGAACAGGCCAATTGAATTTCAGGTTGGCGACATGGTAATGCTAAAAGTTTCCCCATGGAAGGGCATTATTAGATTCAGGAAGAGGGGGAAACTAAGCCCAAGATTTATTGGGCCATTTAGAATCACCGAGCGGGTTGGTAAGGTAGCTTATCGACTTGAATTACCCGAAGAGTTGAGTGGGATTCATAGCACATTCCACGTGTCACATCTCCGAAAATGTTTGGCCGACGAAACTGCTCATATCCACTACGATGATATCGAGGTGGATAACAGCCTCAATTATGCAGTAAAACCAATTGCGATTTTAGATCGTAAAGAGAAAAGCTTGAGGAACAAGGTGATAAATCAAGTCAAGGTCAAATGGGAGCACAGAAAAGGGTCAGACACTACGTGGGAGTCCGAAGAGGAGATGCGACGTCTCCACCCTACATTATTTGGTACGTAATTCGGTTTCGGGGACGAAACCCTTTTAAGGGGGGTGGACTTGTAACACCCTGAAAATATAAATTCTTATATTAGAAAATTCAAAGAGTTAATAAACAAGAATTTACAAACTAGGAACTTAACCTAGTTAAATTCAAGTCTTGAAATAAATCACAATAGGAATAAAACACATAAACTTAAGAATAAATCAAAGTTGGGGGACTAAACTTGCCAAAGAACGAAAGTTAAATGCTGAATTGTGACAAAACTCACCAAACACACCATTTTTGGTGTGTCTGGTCGATCAGGAGCAAGAAAGGGGCGACCCCCATCCTCCAAACCCTAAAATCCACAAATCCCTTAAATTGGAGGTGCAAATCCTATCCAAAACGAAATCCGAGCTTAGAATTGTGATCCTCATCGCAAGAGGATTAAGAGGTATGTAAAATTTGATGAGAATTCTCTACTTGAAATCCTCATGAATTTAAGCAATCTGAAATTTGTTGATGCATGATAGTAATTTAGTTAGATTAATGATGATATAGTGTCTAGGAGTAAAACCTAGACAACTACATGTGAAATTATGCCCAAATTCAGGAAATTCCATGAAGCCATGGAAGCTAGGTTATGGGTTTTATAAGATGATGATGATGAACACTAGGATTTTGAATGATAATTCTAGTATAAATTTCATTATAGGAGGTAATTCCTGTGATATTGATGCTAAAATGTGTGCAAGGTTTACTAATTAAAGTGAAATTTGAGGTTTAATTTGCAAGTCATGAACTTGGAGATGATGGTAGGAAAATCTGACCCGTTAGGTGTTTGTTGAAATGCCTAAGTGAGGATTTTGATGTTAAATTTGATGGAAACGCAGATTTTGATCATGTCTCATAAATGATGTGAATATGGTCATGAAAAGGATTCTAAACAAGTTAAAAACTGAATTTTCTAGGCAAAGAGTCCGGATCATCAAGCGGACAAGCCGGAGGGAATTCACGGGGAAAAGGCGTGCTCTAAAGGTATGAAATTTATCATTTCATTATATTATACTTATTGTTAAGTTTTATCTCATTAATCAAACACGATGTCCGAGAGTTACCTTTATGTTATGAACTCGACTGAAGTCTTGAACAAGTAATAAACATGGAAATTGGATGTCCGTAAGGTGCTTTATTTAGTACCCAAACGGGTCAAAACAAGTTTTGTATATAACATGAAGTCAGATATCATTACATAAAGTATGGTTATAATTATTGTGTAAGTTGTAAGCTGGACGCACTAAACTTGTTGCGAAGTTAAACTCTTCGTACAGGAGTTAAGGATCTGGATGGGTAAGCATGTCTAAGTAGTATAGTGATAAATACGAAGTCTTGGATTTATACATGCGTATGACGGCGTAAGCGATCCCTCATGGGAAAGCGAGACATGATAGCGAGTAATAATTCCAAACATGGGTAATTAGCCTTGGGTAGGTGATAAACCTGTTCAAGGTTATTTCCCTGCAAAACGGAACTAGAATGTCCAAGATCACAAAGCAAGAAAACATGTGCAGGGTCTACCGTAAGTTACGGTGACACCGTAACTTACGGTGGCCAATAAAATGCTACGGTGGGATTCTTCTGCTTTACGGCAGAACAATAAACTTCCAGGTGCCACCGTAACTTACGGTGGCTACCGTAAGTTACGGTAGCCCCCAGTTCCAAATGCTGAAATTCATAATTTTTGATTTCTCTAATTGGTTTTAACACACCTTTTCGTTTATATTATTGGTCAAGGACCATAATACTAACATTGGATTAAAATGCTCGGTTTTCAGGTTTTCTAGCAGAAGGGTGATGATCAAGCATATGCATCCGAACCGAACACACTAACAAACGCTTCCGCACATGATCTTTAGTTTAAAAAAAAAACTATGTAAACAATTGTAGTTATCGTTTTGAATATGGTTTCGTAAGAACAATACATGTTTGTTGTGTCTAGTTATGGTTTAAAATATTAAAAGTTTTTGTAAACTCTAAAAATATTTGGTATCAAATGCATGTTTTTATGTCATAAATCTAGTACTATAGACTGGGTGTTACATGTTAACTAACCCTCTTTTAACCTCTGTTGACTAATCTGTTCTAACCTCTGTTGACTAACCCTGTTAACGTCTGTTGACTAACCCCTTTTTAACCTGTGTTGACTAACAGGATCCACACATTTAATTTGACTTAAAAATATCAAACTAATAAACAAACCTAACTAAGAACTGAAGTTACCAATTTCTACTCTTCACCACATCATTACTTTGTGATCCCTAACTAAGAACTGGTCTCAAGATCACATTTAGAATACCATTACTTTAATTAATAACTAAGAACCGAAGTTACCAATTTCTACTCTTCACCATAGAATTTAATTCACTAATCCTACATTAAGTATATGAATATGTTCAACATATAGGTAACTATACTATTTACATGTGTGTAAGTAAACAAAATTAGATACTTATACATGTTTATGTCACAAAGAAAATATGTACGAAATCTACATTAACTGAAACATAAATAAAATCAGAATTTTCACGTGGCTATAGGTAACCAAACATATGTTTACAAATGTACACGATCTTTTAAAAAATAAGTAGATTTCGGATCGGCTCCAACACTGAGCTTCTTTAGTTTCATAGATCGAGCAACCAACAGATTCTGTAAATCTCCAAATTCAGCTTCAAGCTTTTCTGCATACGTCTCCACTCCGTTACCGATTCCATTTAAAAACTCTGGTATACCTACCTTCATTATAAACAACAACAATATCTTTAAGCGAAAGATTTGCATCCTTTAAAGCCGTTTCAATTATCGTTTTAAGCCTACACCAAATCAGATTTCCAAAGTTCAAAATTTGAATAATCAGCTAAACAATTTAACCACCATTACTCTAAATCTTGATGATCAAAGTACCTGTCGAGTAAATCTGAGCACAATTCTTCGAATTTGGCCCTGGTTAATGTAGTGTCGGTATGAACTAATGAGCTATACCTGATATATCAAAATGAACGAATAAGAAACCCTAGAAATAGAAATTGTGCGAAACTGAAGACTTACCGGGGTACAAATTTGATTTGGAAGAATAATTAGCGAAAAAATGTGTTTGAATTGAACGGAATCTATGAAATTAGGTTTCCATAGAAATTGTTGATCAGAATGAACGAATCTGTGAATCTGTTTAAAAGAGTAAACCACTCTTTTAGTGGTTCAGAGGTGGTTTTAAAACACTGTTTTAACCCAATAGTGGTTTCAAACACTGCTTTGTTTTCTAACATCTGTTTGAACCCAAAACACTGTTTCTAACATCTGCTTTAACCCAAAACAGTGATTTCACTTTTTCTCCACAAAACACTGTTTTAACACAACAGTGGTTTCAAACATCTGTTTTCATCCATCTGTTGACCAAAGTCAACAGATGTATCAACCACTATTCTATTTTCTAACATTTGTTCACAACAAACAGAGGTTTCAAAACATAAAACAAACCTTTACCAAATACATGTTTCACAACAAACAGAGGTTTCAACTTCTTCGGTACATTGCCACCACTCTCACTCAACCTCTCTTTCCTCTTCTTATCACTATTCATCAACAGTTACATACGTTTTCTTGTCACATATACCTGAACTTAGAAACATTTAGTAGATCATATCACATATGAAAGTAAGCATATACCTGTGAAACAACCTGTTTACATAACTGATGCATAGTTTCATCATTCATTATGTCACACCCCTATTTTCCACGTGTCACCGGTGGGGAGTATCGTGACGTAATTGATATCATCATAGTCAAACAACTCAGTATATAAATGCACAGCGGAAGCAAAAGATAGATTTATTTCAACTGAATAGATTGTAATGTTTAAGTATCACAAAACAGTCGAAATAGATCCACAGGCGGATCAAATAAAAAGGAAAAACTGTTCAACAGACTTTGACATCTAAAGCTTGCGAGACTTGAGTAATGATGCCTGGAGTAGCCAGCCTATTTCGTCTAGTACCTGCACTTAGCCTTTTTGGAAAATACGTCAGTTTACACTGGTAAATACAACTTAACTGACTCATTTTGAAAAGAGTTTGAAAATTGATTTAAATGCACTTCGGCAAAAATATTTTATAACTTGGGACAATTATTCAAAATAATCTTGTATACAGTTTTACTCATTTTTCGTCCATTAGGGCCGGTTTGTAGGGTCGGACTTAAGTTAACTGACACGCCACAGGTATAATGCCCACAAGGTCGATTCCTTATAGTGGGATACCAGTTTTTACATAATGCAACTGTCAGGTGTACGCCTACACCCCGTGCTTAGGTCGTGGCCATTTCATGAATGATGCCAAGGATATCCGGGACATGGTCATTTAACCCCCAAGGGCCATACACCAAATAATACATATCAAACAGGTTATGTAAATACATCAATCACAATACGATTTAAATGACTACATACACCCGACCAAGCGGTACTTTTATAGTACCGTATCCCAAGCCCGTATAGGGAAAATAAGTTAAGGGTATTTACCTGAGCAATAGTATAATTCAAATGCAGCAAGTGCATGTAGCTTTTACTGGGCTCCTAATCTGGAACGAAGGTTTTTAATAACCTATTAGAATCCTAACGGGTCTTTAATTAAGCTTAGACTTAGACCGGTTAGTTTTCAAAAGGAAGACACGGTTCAAACGCATGATATAGCGAAGACCGGTTTAGAATGTGGTTTTGACCCGACAAGCTTGCATGCTTGTTTAATATGGGTAACTTAAACACATTCTGATTTTGAGACAAAAACGATATGGTTTGACCCGTTTCGGCTAATACATGCAAACTAGTCACATAGGTCGATCCGAACGCGAAACATGCGTAACGGGTAACCATAAGAGTCATGAACATGTTCCACAAGTTAATATGCCTTAAATATGTTGTGACATCAGTAGGATGTCTTCTATTATGCCCAACACGAATTTAGAACCAATTTATGCCACGCAGGGGCATTTTGGTCATTTAAAAGGTTATAAAAGGGTTTAAATATGTTTCTGAGTTTCGGGTCTGATGTAATCAGTAAAAATACTCAGTTTACTAAGTTATATCACTAAGGTATAACTTATAGGTGAAATCTATCCTTTATGACCAAACTATGCATCTTAAGGGCATTTTGGTAATTTCACATAAGCCTAAAAGGTCAAAATCGGAAATCTGAGCTTAAGACCTTTGCTTACTGTTAGAATGTAAATATTTACTAAAAATATCAGTAAGCATCAAACCTTATATTTATAAAATGGTTTTAATACTTACTATGCGTTAAAAACGCTTAAAAAGGCGATTTAGAGCCATTTCCGGGTTTTCAAAGGAAGGCTGAAAATTTTATTATTCCAGAAGGCTCGAAATACTTTATTTATCATATCTGATCAGTAGAAAAAGGTTTGGGGTCAAAAGGATTTGTAAAACTCATTTTATAGCCCAAAAGGGCAAAACCGGCAATTACCAAAACAAGCTTAGAACTCTAGGTTACGATCAGCCTAAAAATAAATAAAAATCTCCAAAAATCCCAAAATATTATATCACATTAGTGGGTAAAAAGTTTTGTATAAAAATTTGGGTTTAGATAGGCTATCTGCAATTTACGCCATTTAAATAGTAAAGAAGCTCTTAATTACGCTATTGAGCATAACTCTTAATCTAGACCTCAAACTGATGTCAAATTCTAGGTACAAGTTTATAAATCAGTACCCAAGGTTTCTACTCTTTCACTTTTTCAAAAATCACATTTTAAGGTCAAAAGGGCATAATACTCAACATTTAAGCATTTAACGGAATCATGCATATGAATTGGATAACCAATGAACCAAGTTGTATAATCTCAGAGGGTTATACTTATAGGTAACTTGGTCCTATTAAAGCTCTAAGGCATTCCTAATTCATGCTCAAACGGGTCAGAACTGAAAGTCAAAGCATAAGTCAAACTATGCGACTTTCGGCCCCGAACCGAGCTTAAACTGAAAATTGTCGAGTCGAACATGTTTAGACATGTTCTTATATTAATTACCAAGTTATATGAGTGTCAAAACAGGTTTCATAGCTTACACATTAATAATTATGTGTTTATTTGCAAAATAGCTTCCTGTTGACCTTTTGTAACTACGTTTGACTCGACAATTGACCTAATTAGAGTGGGAATCAGAGGGAGACCTTTTAGGGGTTTAATGCCCACATAATCACCAACTCATAGGTACTTTCATATTGACAAAATACTAGAGCAATTAAGATTAATGACGAAGTCAAACCTTAATTACGACGGTTTGACTAAACGCTTATAAACTAAGCAAAACTGAATTAAAGGAGGTTAAGCATACTTACAATAGTCCTAAGCACAACTAGTGATCACTAAGAAAGATGCTTGAGCTCCAGGAACCTCCAAGAAGTGAGTTGTGAAGTTTACAAGTGAATGAGCAATCAAGAACCCAAGATCATGGCCCTTATATAGGTTTCTTGGATCAATTTGATCATGCCAAACAAGTCTATGGATGTTATGGGATCATCACAAGTGTCCCTAGGCCTTAATATACCAGCAAACAAGCCCATAGAATCAAAAACAACCATTTTAAGTCGGTTACAAGGCTTTAACAGGCAGCTGTCATGAATTTCTGCATCTGGCACCCTGACGCGGCCCGCATTAGATCATAAGGGATTCTCACGCGGGCCGCCTGGACCGGCAAAACCTGTCAAACAAGTTTCAAAGTTTGCATTTTCGGTCCCTGGTCCTTTGTAACGTGGTTTTAAGTCCCTAATTTGCATTTCCAGCCTTCTAACTTGATTTTTAAGGGCCTTGGGACTTTTACTAACTTGGTTAAGTCCTTGACTAACCTTGTAACCACTCATAAGGCCTTAGAATTCAATGTTGACGCTTTTAACCCCTCGTACACGAATTTGATCATAACTTTCTCATACGATAACGAAACTTTATGAAATTTTAACCACATATCCTAGTGAGTATATTTTATCGTTACAAAGCTTCGGGTCTGCCAAAAGGTCACTCAGAGGTATACTTTGCACATGTTGACACATTTAGCCCCTGCAGTTTGTACTTCCTCACTTTCTTTCATATTTAGCTTCGTATGATCCATGATTTATTCGTTGGGAGGTATAAACATTATGTAGGGCTATTTTAGAATATATTTATCCATTGTTGACACTTTGGACCCTTATATTCACATAGTTTCCCCATTTGTCAACTTTAGTCCCTCCAAAGTATTCTTTCTCACGTTCAGAGCTTATGACACGTGTTTATACATTATTGGACATGAATTTTCGAGGTGTTACATCCTCACCCCCTTAAAAGAAATCTCGCCCTCGAGATTTACTGAAATAAATGAGGGTACTTCTCCTTCATTGTGGATTCTAACTCCCACGTGTACTCGGGACCTCTACGGGCGTCCCATTTCACCTTGACAATAGGCACGAGCTTCCTTCGAAGCTTCTTCACCTGTCGATCCTCAATCGACACAGGTTTTTCCACAAATTTTAAGCTCTCGTCTATATGCACATCTGTGTGTGGTATGACTAGTGATTCATCAGCTAGACATTTCTTCAGATTGCAGACGTGGAATACATTATGAATACCATTGAGCTCTTCCGGTAAGTTTAACTTATAAGCCACTGATCCAATACACTCGATGATCTCGAACGGTCCTATGTACCTTGGGCTTAACTTACCTTTCTTGCCAAAACGCATCACCCCTTTCCAAGGTGATACTTTGAGCAAGACTTTATCGCCGACCTCAAACTTGAGAGGTTTTCGCTTTTCATCCGCATAGCTTTTCTGCCTATCTCGGGCAGCTTTTAGGCGATCGCGAATCTAGACAATCTTGTCCGTTGTCTCAAAAACTATATCAGGACCTGATAATTGGGTATCTCCCACTTCTGCCCAACAGATGGGCGTTCTGCACTTTCTACCATACAGCGCCTCAAAAGGTGCAGCCTTAATGCTGGTATGGTAGCTGTTGTTGTAAGAGAATTCGACCAAAGGTAGATGCCTATCCCAACTACCGCCTAGATCGATCACACATGCACGTAGCATGTCTTCCAAAGTCTGAATAGTACGCTCACTTTGCCCATCCGTCTGAGGATGGTAAGCTGTACTAAAATTCAACTGCGTGCCCAGAGACTGTTGGAAACTCTTCCAAAAATGTGACGTGGACCTTGTATCTCTATCCGAGATAATAGCCACTGGTACCCCATGCAGAGATACAATCTTATCAACATATATTTGGGCTAACATGTCAGAACTGTAAGTCTCTTTAATGGGCAGGAAATGTGCTGACTTAGTCAGTCTGTCTACTATGACCCATATAGTATCATTTCCTTTCTTAGTCTTTGGCAACTTGGTGATGAAATCCATCGTCACCATTTCCCATTTCCAGGTGGGAATTTCAGGCTGTTGCAGCAAACCTGACGGCTTTTGATGTTCAGCCTTAACTTGAGCACACGTCAAGCATTTAGCCACATAGGCAGCTATAGACTTCTTCAAGCCTATCCACCAATAGTTTGCCTTTAAATCCTGGTACATCTTGTCAGCTCCAGGATGAACGGAATACTTGGAACTGTGGGCTTATGTCATGGCCCCCGACCCGGTTTGACCCGTTTCAGGAGCCGCGGGACAAAAATCCTGCGGTATTTGATTTAGGTGACAGCGGAAGTCTTTTTAAAACAGGATCTTTCAATAATTCAAACTGCCCGTTTCATAACTGAGGGATAAAATCCCATATTTTACAATAATGTGATTTCTCATGGAAATCTTTATTTTCAAAACATGTTTCTTTATTTATTTACATTGAGCCACTTTTCTAAGCTAGGAGTGCTTCACGGCACTTTTCTTTGCTCACAACAGATCACCTGAAACATGTTTGAAAAAGGTTTTGTCAGCGGGGAAATACTGAGTGAATCATTCATTTTACTAAAACGACGCAATTGTTATAATTCACAGTATTAAGAGCGATTACAATGTTTCTGATATCAAACCAACTACCCACGGTACTTTGTCACTCGACCCATTGGCCCACCTGTCCAATGGTGTCTGTGATTATGGTCATATCACCCATTGGCTACCCCAATGTTGAAGATTATCAAGTAATGTATACAAAACCCCACATACCGGCTGTAACTTGGTGATTACAAAGACTTAATCACTGTAATTATAACTTTGGAAAATAACTTGGAGTTTTGTAAAACAGTTGATAAAAAGAGAATGACTCACATCGCAGATTTTACGAGCAGAGTATAAGCCTACTGAATAGCCCTGATTAACCTAATTTAAATAACAATGCACACACAAACGGGTTAGTAACCAATACAGCATTTACGTCAATTCACGAGATTAAACCCTCACAACGATTAATAAGTGCAATACTTAACAATTCAACGGATTCGCAACGAATGACAGAGTATAGTCTGAATTCGAACAGCACTCAAACATTCAAGTCGAAATCACAATGAATAACAAAGTATCAGCTCAATTTGAGCAGCACTCAAACAATCGTTGGATAGTTATAATCGATCGGACGTTGAATCGTAATAGCGATCGAGTTAATACCCTGATTGCGGCAGTGATTCGAGACCCGTGTGTGTTAATCGTACGGTTATTGCTCTAATTCGACGTATACAGTGAGTTTGGACGTCGTTCTAAACACAGAATGCAAGTGCCAATGTCTG
Source organism: Helianthus tuberosus (assembly GCA_030545235.1). Classification (NCBI taxonomy): domain Eukaryota; kingdom Viridiplantae; phylum Streptophyta; class Magnoliopsida; order Asterales; family Asteraceae; genus Helianthus; species Helianthus tuberosus. Next base: position 185,799,002 of record CM060432.1, on the reverse strand, counting down.
CTATTTATACTGATTTTTGGACACGCTTACGGACCGTAAGCCATATCCCTTACGGTCCGTAAGGGATGCAGTCTACTTATAGGCTAGCCAGGTTCGGGACTAGCTATGCTGAGTTGACAGATTTATAATTTAAAATTTTGACAACGAGTAATTTGGATAACCGTCAACTAGGTTTTACCCCCCCCCCCCCCCTGAGTTTTAGGGGCCCTGATCCTGATTCCGATTGTTCTGAAAATTTTAGGGTTAATGCGGAATTACTTGGGTGTCTCATTCGTTTCTTGTGGAATCTCCAAATTCCATCCTTCCCTTGTTCTAGTTCCTTTATGTAACCTTTCATTCCTTCGGCATCGTCCTTGATTGTCGTTTCCTGAACTTTCTTCAATTGTTCCATTAAATCTAATTGTAGATTTAACCTAAGAGCACGGACTCGCTTTTGCTTTTCATGATACTTACGACTTAAGGCATCTGCGACTACGTTCGCCTTTCCTTCGTGATATTGAATATTACAGTCGTAATCGCTTAGGATTTCCATCCACCTTCTCTGCCTCATATTTAACTCTTTTTGCCCAAATATGTACCTTAAACTTTTATGATCTGTATAGATAGTAAACTTACTTCCGTACAGATAATGTCTCCAGATTTTCAGGGCAAAAATTATGGCTCCTAACTCTAGGTCATGAGTTGTATAATTTTCCTCGTGCTTTTTCAACTGCCTAGAGGCATACGCAATTACCTTCTTGCGTTGCATCAACACGCATCCGTATCCTAATTTTGAAGCATCACAGTATACTTCAAAATCTTCTGTTCCTTCGGGTAAAGCTAAAATTGGAGCATTCGTCAATTTGTGCTTTAGAATCTTAAAAGCTTCTTCTTGTTTAGGTCCCTATTCAAACTTAACTGCTTTACAGGTTAGCTTAGTCAAAGGTACAGCTATCTTAGAGAAATCCTTAATAAATCGTCTATAGTATCCAGCTAAGCCTAGAAAACTTCTAACTTCCATAGCCGTTTGTGGGACCTTCCATTTGGTGATTGTTTCTATTTTAGCAGGATCTACGTGAATTCCTTCGTGATTCACCAAATGTCCTAAAAATTGTACTTCCTGTAGCCAGAATTCACACTTTGAGAATTTGGCATAAAGTTTTTCCTTTCTTAACAAAGTTAAGAGTGCATGCAGGTGCTCACAATGTTCTTCCTGACTTTTGGAATAAATGAGTATATCGTCAATGAATACGATTATAAATTTATCCAAATATGGTTTACAGATCTGATTCATCATGTCCATAAATGCTGCTGGAGCATTTGTTAGTCCAAAGGGCATGACTGTAAACTCATAATGACCATACCTAGTTCTGAAAGCAGTTTTAAGTATGTCCTCCTCTTGTACTTTCAGCTGGTGATATCCAGATCTTAAGTCTATCTTAGAGAAATACCTAGCTCCTTGCAATTGATCAAAAAGGTCATCAATCCTAGGTAATGGGTATCGATTCTTAATTGTAACCTTATTCAGCTCCCTATAATCGATACACATTCTCATCGATCCATCTTTCTTTTTCACAAACAACACTAGTGCACCCCAAGGGGACGAACTAGGTTGTATAAATCCTTTGCTTAGTAATTCATCTAACTGTTTTTTCAATTCTAGCATTTCGGTGGATGCTAATCGATAAGGTGCCTTAGCGATTGGTGTAGTACCCGGAATTAAATGAATTCTAAACTCTACTTCCCTATCGGGTGGTAACCCAGGTAATTCTTCTGGAAAGACATCTGGGTATTCTGAAACTATAGGGATGTCCTGGAGTTCCTTACTTTTAGTGTTAATGATTACAAAAATCATATACACCATTTCTTGTTTCCTTGAATAACTAGCCAATCTCATTACTGAAACGAATTTCAGTGGCTTCCGAGGTCTATCTCCTGTAATTAATATTACTTCTCCTGTGGGGGTACGGATTTCTACGGAATTCTTATCACACAGGATTCGAGCATGGTTGGCGACTAACCAATCCATTCCTAATACTACATCGAATCCGGCTAAGTTCATAGGTAACAGGTTTGCAGAAAACTTATGACCTAACAATTCTATCTTTCCTTCTTGCAATACCTTGTCTATGTTGACAGAATTCCCTTCTGCCGTTTCGACTGTAAAAATCTGCTTAAGGGTAGTTAGGGGTAAATTAAGAGCTTGGCAGAATGAAGTATTGATAAAACTTTGGTTTGCACCAGAGTCAAATAATACTTTTGCATAGACGTTATGCACTAAGAACGTACCCGCTATCACGTCTGGAATGAGTTCGGCTTCCTGAGTAGTCAGTTGGAATGCTCGGGCATTCTTCTTAGTAGCCCCGTCAGCTGGTTTGCTTTTGTTATCTGCTGGTTTAACCAATTTAGGACATTCTGTTTTGTAATGTCCTGTTTCTCCACAGTTATAGCAGACTATGGCTTTCTTTTTGCAGTTTTCTTCACTATGTCCCACCGATTTGCAAAAATTGCAGGTTATATTGCATCTTCCAAAATGCTTTCTTTTGCAATTCTTGCAGAATGGCGGGGTTGAGGATTGCCCTGTTCCTCTTCTTTTGAAGCGGTTATTATTACCCGTACGAAACCCTTGGGTAATCTTCTGAGCTAATTCCTTCTTTCGATCTTCTTCTCTTGTGCGTACTGTAACACCCCAAAACCCGAATGTTTATGTTCGTTAAATGTTATGCTATGGTACATTAAGAAATAAATGACTAGGTTATTTAACCTAATAAAGTGTATGATAAAAACTATTTAGAAGATGAAAGTTGTGCCAAACATGAGTAAGTAATAAACATGAGGGGCCAAAGTTGAAAAAGGGGAAAGTTATGTTAGTAAATAAAAGATCACACACACACACACACACACTTTCGTGTGTGTTCTGGATAGATCGATCAGGGGCTCTCAAGAGCCCCAAACCCTAGTTCATGCAAAAGCTTCAAATTGAAGAATGAATCAAGGCCCAAATTCACAACCGAGCATGAATTAGTGATCACCTTCACAAGGGGATCGTAAGGTATGTCTTGAATCAAAGATTGATGATCATGTGTGAAGTGGGTTATGTTCTAATCCGTAAGTTAATGTGAAATTGATCATGTATAAGTGTTAGAATCATCATATAGAACATATGTTATGTATGGTTTGTGTTAATTTGATGTGTAAAGGTGAAACCCAATTGTTGGGGTAAAGATGATAGCATGGATATATCATCAAGGTCCAATTCTTGTCCAAAATTGATGTATCATGTTATGTATGATGGATTCTTGTTAGAAGGATTGGAAGAAATGTGATGATTATATGTTTGATGATTATGCATGTATGATTCGTGTTGATTGGAAGGAAGAAATTGATGAATTATGTATGAAATTAGAAGATTGTGCATGAATTAGTTGTACGTTATGCTTAGAAGGTAGTACGCACACCAAGTGTTTGATGAAACGCCTAGGTGAGCTTAATAGATGAAATTGTATGTAAGTAAAAGATGATATGTATATAGTGATGTCCGTATAGTCGATTATAATGTTACGGGTATTTAACGAAAAGTCAAAAGTTAAAGTAAATGGACCGTTGACTTCTAAAAGTCAACTGTCATGTTGTCATAATTGTAAGACTAAAGTAAGTTATATGATGCGTGTTAGACGTATGTGTGTCTAATGCGATGACATTACGGACTCCACGAGTTGGAAATGATATGAATTTGGTTACATGTATTATGCTTGTTAGAAGTGACTATGAACGTCAAATATGAATTATACGATCGATATGATCGTTAGCTTGTACAATTATGTATGTTAATAAGAATGTCATTTGGTGACATGAAAGTATAGGAATCATGTCGAGAAGGACTCAAGCATGAAAGGCTAACGGGTCAAAAAGAGACAAGATAACGGACACGAACTCGGACGCACGAGGTAAGTGATTTCTGCAATCACTTCTTATGTTCGTTTAAGTTATAAGGCGTTTTAATTAACTAAGCATGATGGTTGAAGTCAATTATGTGTCGTAGCCTTTCGTCGTAAAGGATGGGATTAAAGTTGACCAAAATGCCCTTGATGGGTATTTTGGGCAAATGATCTTAATAAGTGGTTTAAGAACAAGTTATACGATTAGTTTAATGTTTTGGACAAGTATGGAAATGGGAAGTATGGTTTTGTTGTCATAAACCGTTTAATGCGCAAATACCCATAACGGGTCAAATAGTTAGAAAATGATAATAAGCCGATAGAGCGTAAGTTAAGAATTTCCGTAATCCGGATGTGGGATTTTAAGTTCATATGATAGAATGTGAATTTACAAGCATGTAGGAAGAAACGGGAGCTTAAAGCGGGATCCCATGTCCCAGGTAAGAATCCCACCTCAGGTTCCTGAACCTTAAAGCGGGATCCCATGTCCCAGGTAAGAATCCCACCTCAGGTTCCTGAACCTTAAAGCGGGATCCCGTACCCCAGATAAGAATTATTAATTTAATTCTCAAAGGTTTGTATGCATGTAGATGTGTATGTATGTATGTGTAAAGATATGCACGAGGGTATGTATGTATGCAATGATGTGGGAAAGGTTTGTATGCATGTAGATGTGTATGCATGTATGTGTAAAGATATGCACGAGGGTATGTATGTATGCAATGATGTGGGAAAGGTTTGTATGCATGTAGATGTGTATGCATGTATGTGTAAAGATATGCACGAGGGTATGTATGTATGCAATGATGTGGGAAAGGTTTGTATGCATGTAGATGTGTATGCATGTATGTGTAAAGATATGCACGAGAGTATGTATGTATGCAATGATGTGGGAAAGGTTTGTATGCATGTAGATGTGTATATATGTATGTGTAAAGATATGCACGAGGGTATGTATGTATGCAATGATGTGGGAAAGGTTTGTATGCATGTAGATGTGTATATATGTATGTGTAAAGATATGTACGAGGGTATGTATGTATGCAATTATGTGGGAAAGGTTTGTATGCATGTAGATGTGTATGCATGTATGTGTAAAGATATGTACGAGGGTATGTATGTATGCAATGACGTGGGAAAGGTTTGTATGCATGTAGATGTGTATGTATGTATGTGTAAAGATATGCACGAGGGTATGTATGTATGCAATTATGTGGGAAAGGTTTGTATGCATGTAGATGTGTATGTATGTATGTGTAAAGATATGTATTTGAGTACGCATGTATGCATGATTTAGACACGTTGAGGGTTAACGTTATTAATGGTGTACCTCGAGAATGAAAAGTAATGCAGGTACATTATTGAAGCCTCACCAGGAAATGGATATGCAGATGAAATGCTTAAAGCTTAAAAGATGACAAAGTGTGAAGTGTACGCGAATGAACTTTGTTTCTTTAATGTGTGCTAATGTTATGAATGCATGTGGTGAATGCAGGTTGTACGGATAATGAGCGATTATCAGAAGGATTAGGGATTGAAGACCGAGCCACTTGAGAGATTGTACGGGGACGTTGAATGTAAAATGTAGTAAACGTAAGCTATGTTTTTAATTAGTAAATAAGAGGATGACGGATTTATGAATAAGAATTATGTTAAAGTTAAATTTTAAATAAGTTGAGGTATTTATAATGGAAGAAATTTTATGGTTCGTGTTTCCGCTGCGACTTTTTGTCAAATACGAATTAGGGTGTAACAAGTTGGTATCAGAGCCCTGGTTTGAGAGAATCAAGTGTAAGAAGGTAAGTGCTTGAACTCAAACCTGTGTGCTCTTGTGATAAGAAACCCGTACAATCCAAGACTCGGTCAAGATCCAAAGGTAAAAGAGAATGTAAGTATGTACTTATGTATATGCATAAAGAAACTGACGGTTTTGTATATGCAAGGTAAGTATAAGCGTTTGAAGAGGATGATCCGCGAGTGCGGTCAAGTACCGACACCAAGGCATGAAATAAGATAAAGTTGAACCCAAGTACGTAAATTCAATATGTCGGTATATGAAATGGTAAAATGCATTAAGGGAAGAAAAATGCTAAATGAAGGACCGTGATGGTATAGTAAACATGTTTTGAAAAATGATACGCGTGCCGAAACCTAATTCTCCGGACATAAGGTGACAATTACACGAAGACACGAAACTAGTATGTGGATTGTGTACCTGGCCAATACACGTGAAGCATATGACGTTCGTGGGACCGTGATAATTAATACAGGTATGTCCGTTAGAATTAAGTAGTAGGTGGACGTGAGGGTGAGGAGAAATGTAAGACTCTCAAGAATGAGAGTATGAAATGCTATGCTAGAATCCGCGAGACGGATTCGAAACATGAAATGCTATGCTAGAATCCGCGAGACGGATTCGAAACATGAAATGCTATGCTAGAATCCGCGAGACGGATTCGAAACATGAAATGCTATGCTAGAATCCGCGAGACGGATTCGAAACATGAAATGCAATGTTTGAACCCGCGAGACGGATTCAAGGGATGAAAAGCGTATATGCAATGTTTGAATCCGCGAGACGGATTCAAAGAATGAAAGATATGAATGCAATGCTTGAACCCGCGAGACGGATTCAAGGGATGAAAAGCGTATATGCAATGTTTGAATCCGCGAGACGGATTCAAAGAATGAAAGATATGAATGCAATGCTTGAACCCGCGAGACGGATTCAAGGGATGAAAAGCGTATATGCAATGTTTGAATCCGCGAGACGGATTCAAAGAATGAAAGATATGAATGCAATGCTTGAACCCGCGAGACGGATTCAAGGGATGAAAAGCGTATATGCAATGTTTGAATCCGCGAGACGGATTCAAAGAATGAAAGATATGAATGCAATGCTTGAACCCGCGAGACGGATTCAAGGGATGAAAAGCGTATATGCAATGTTTGAATCCGCGAGACGGAATCAAAGAATGAAAGATATGAATACAATGCTTGAATCCGCGAGACGGATTCAAGGGATGAAAAGTGTATATGCAATGTTTGAATCCGCAAGACGGATTCAAAGAATGAAAGGCGTAAATGCAATGTTTGAATCCGCGACACGGATTCAAAACATAGAAGGTACGAAAGGTATGAATAATGTGTTCGAATCCGCGAAACGGATTTAAGATATAAAAGACGGAACTAGTCTACATAAGAAGAAGTCAATGGCTTGACCATGTATGCGTCAAACAAGTCATAAAAGTAATGTAAAGCAAAAGAACAAAAGAATGATAGGAATGAAAATATCCGAATGTGCAAGTAACGTGAGGATATGTATGGTACAAAAGATTATAGAAGCGTAGAATGATGTTAGCTACGGAGTTAAGCACGTAGGTGTGACTATGAAATGGTAGTTTTGTTATGATAACAAAACAAGGGTTAAATGTTATGCAATGCGTCTATAGAATGAAATCTTAAAGGATGAGATGAAGGTATTTAATCTGTTATAAAATGATCATATGAGTGTAAGCATTATTATAAGTTTGAATAAGAATGTATATTAACCTGTTTTAACGGGTCAAAGGAAATGAGAATGTTATATGAAAGTATGCCATGGAGAGCATAGACTTGTTAAGAAGAAGAAGCCAATTGATTGAATAATTATGAATTGAGATAGGATGGTTACTTATGATTATGATGCGACTATGAAGTCAAACATGAATGTGTGTGTGTGTAAGAGGAAATGAGAAAGGTTTCGGGGAAGAAACCTTATTTAAGGGGGGTAGACTTGTAACACCCCAAAACCCGAATGTTTATGTTCGTTAAATGTTATGCTATGGTACATTAAGAAATAAATGACTAGGTTATTTAACCTAATAAAGTGTATGATAAAAACTATTTAGAAGATGAAAGTTGTGCCAAACATGAGTAAGTAATAAACATGAGGGGCCAAAGTTGAAAAAGGGGAAAGTTATGTTAATAAATAAAAGATCACACACACACACACACACTTTCGTGTGTGTTCTGGATAGATCGATCAGGGGCTCTCAAGAGCCCCAAACCCTAGTTCATGCAAAAGCTTCAAATTGAAGAATGAATCAAGGCCCAAATTCACAACCGAGCATGAATTAGTGATCACCTTCACAAGGGGATCGTAAGGTATGTCTTGAATCAAAGATTGGTGATCATGTGTGAAGTGGGTTATGTTCTAATCCGTAAGTTAATGTGAAATTGATCATGTATAAGTGTTAGAATCATCATATAGAACATATGTTATGTATGGTTTGTGTTAATTTGATGTGTAAAGGTGAAACCCAATTGTTGGGGTAAAGATTATAGCATGGATATATCATCAAGGTCCAATTCTTGTCCAAAATTGATGTATCATGTTATGTATGATGGATTCTTGTTAGAAGGATTGGAAGAAATGTGATGATTATATGTTTGATGATTATGCATGTATGATTCGTGTTGATTGGAAGGAAGAAATTGATGAATTATGTATGAAATTAGAAGATTGTGCATGAATTAGTTGTACGTTATGCTTAGAAGGTAGTACGCACACCAAGTGTTTGATGAAACGCCTAGGTGAGCTTAATAGATGAAATTGTATGTAAGTAAAAGATGATATGTATATAGTGATGTCCGTATAGTCGATTATAATGTTACGGGTATTTAACGAAAAGTCAAAAGTTAAAGTAAATGGACCGTTGACTTCTAAAAGTCAACTGTCATGTTGTCATAATTGTAAGACTAAAGTAAGTTATATGATGCGTGTTAGACGTATGTGTGTCTAATGCGATGACATTACGGACTCCACGAGTTGGAAATGATATGAATTTGGTTACATGTATTATGCTTGTTAGAAGTGACTATGAACGTCAAATATGAATTATACGATCGATATGATCGTTAGCTTGTACAATTATGTATGTTAATAAGAATGTCATTTGGTGACATGAAAGTATAGGAATCATGTCGAGAAGGACTCAAGCATGAAAGGCTAACGGGTCAAAAAGAGACAAGATAACGGACACGAACTCGGACGCACGAGGTAAGTGATTTCTGCAATCACTTCTTATGTTCGTTTAAGTTATAAGGCGTTTTAATTAACTAAGCATGATGGTTGAAGTCAATTATGTGTCGTAGCCTTTCGTCGTAAAGGATGGGATTAAAGTTGACCAAAATGCCCTTGATGGGTATTTTGGGCAAATGATCTTAATAAGTGGTTTAAGAACAAGTTATACGATTAGTTTAATGTTTTGGACAAGTATGGAAATGGGAAGTATGGTTTTGTTGTCATAAACCGTTTAATGCGCAAATACCCATAACGGGTCAAATAGTTAGAAAATGATAATAAGCCGATAGAGCGTAAGTTAAGAATTTCCGTAATCCGGATGTGGGATTTTAAGTTCATATGATAGAATGTGAATTTACAAGCATGTAGGAAGAAACGGGAGCTTAAAGCGGGATCCCATGTCCCAGGTAAGAATCCCACCTCAGGTTCCTGAACCTTAAAGCGGGATCCCATGTCCCAGGTAAGAATCCCACCTCAGGTTCCTGAACCTTAAAGCGGGATCCCGTACCCCAGATAAGAATTATTAATTTAATTCTCAAAGGTTTGTATGCATGTAGATGTGTATGTATGTATGTGTAAAGATATGCACGAGGGTATGTATGTATGCAATGATGTGGGAAAGGTTTGTATGCATGTAGATGTGTATGCATGTATGTGTAAAGATATGCACGAGGGTATGTATGTATGCAATGATGTGGGAAAGGTTTGTATGCATGTAGATGTGTATGCATGTATGTGTAAAGATATGCACGAGAGTATGTATGTATGCAATGATGTGGGAAAGGTTTGTATGCATGTAGATGTGTATATATGTATGTGTAAAGATATGCACGAGGGTATGTATGTATGCAATGATGTGGGAAAGGTTTGTATGCATGTAGATGTGTATATATGTATGTGTAAAGATATGTACGAGGGTATGTATGTATGCAATTATGTGGGAAAGGTTTGTATGCATGTAGATGTGTATGCATGTATGTGTAAAGATATGTACGAGGGTATGTATGTATGCAATGACGTGGGAAAGGTTTGTATGCATGTAGATGTGTATGTATGTATGTGTAAAGATATGCACGAGGGTATGTATGTATGCAATTATGTGGGAAAGGTTTGTATGCATGTAGATGTGTATGTATGTATGTGTAAAGATATGTATGTGAGTACGCATGTATGCATGATTTAGACACGTTGAGGGTTAACGTTATTAATGGTGTACCTCGAGAATGAAAAGTAATGCAGGTACATTATTGAAGCCTCACCAGGAAATGGATATGCAGATGAAATGCTTAAAGCTTAAAAGATGACAAAGTGTGAAGTGTACGCGAATGAACTTTGTTTCTTTAATGTGTGCTAATGTTATGAATGCATGTGGTGAATGCAGGTTGTACGGATAATGAGCGATTATCAGAAGGATTAGGGATTGAAGACCGAGCCACTTGAGAGATTGTACGGGGACGTTGAATGTAAAATGTAGTAAACGTAAGCTATGTTTTTAATTAGTAAATAAGAGGATGACGGATTTATGAATAAGAATTATGTTAAAGTTAAATTTTAAATAAGTTGAGGTATTTATAATGGAAGAAATTTTATGGTTCGTGTTTCCGCTGCGACTTTTTGTCAAATACGAATTAGGGTGTAACACGTACCAATTCATCGGTTAAGGTATTAGCTAACTCCACAGCATCGTCAATAGTGCGTGGTCTTGCAGCCTTAACGATGTTACGGATTTCTCCGATTAATCCCCAAATATAACGAGAAATGAGTACCGGTTCTGGCGAAGCCAGGGTAGGTACCACTCTCGCATATTCGAAGAATGTCGAAGTATATCCTCGACAATCTACGCCTATCATACGATGACTCAGGAACTTGTTCGCCATTTGTTCCTTTTCGTATTCGGGACAGAATTTTCTTTCTACAAGACTCTTAAATTCTTCCCAATTCATCGCATAGGCCATCCTTCTTCCTTTTGCTTGTAACACGGTGTTCCACCATTCTAGCGCCCCTTCTTTGAACAGATTTGACGCATACATCACCTGATCTTCTTCAGCACATTTACTTATTGCAATTACTGCTTCGGTTTTTTCTAACCAACGCAGTGTTGCAGTTGCCCCTTCATTACCTGCAAATTCTGCTGGTTTACAGGCAAGAAATTCTTTGTAAGTGCAACCAGGCGTTGCAGCTTTCATTTTCTTAGGGAGTGGGGCCTGTTGCGGATCATGATTGTCATGATTGCTGCCTCCATTTATGCTGTTACTGCCGTTATCTTCCGGAGTACGTTTACTAGGAATTAATTGTTGTGGTTCGGCAGGTTTCTGAGCAACAGCCATAATTTCTGGAATAGCATTGGCTATCCCTTGAGCAACAATGTTCTCGATATCTTGCCTAGTCATATATTGATTTTCTTGATTTTGCTCAGATTGATTCACTTCATTAACTGGTTCACTATTAGCGTTTTCCATCTGCTAATTAGTATTGATATGGACTATTAGTATCTAATTATTGATAACAAAATAAGCACATATAAACACATAAATTCTTACAACACGCAACTGTAACCAAAATTGTCGATGCCTCGACTTCTGTTTTGTTTTATAGATTATATCTGCTTCAATACACACTTTTTATCTTACACTGTTTTATTTCCCTTTTTACAGAGTTAGATTTTTACTATCATGGTTATAATACAAACATGCTTCCCGGCCCCCCTATTCTTTGATCAACTGGCAGTTCAGTAATGACGCTCCCTTTCGTCATATTTCCAGGAAATTTGCTCCCCTATTTCCCGGATCCTATTCCCGGTACCTATCAGTTCTTCACCAAACTGACGAAGTTCAGCTAAGTTTTCATAGCTCATTGGCGGATTGGGGATAGGTTCTGGATCAAACTGTGGGAGAAAAGTATAAGGACTATTGATCATATTTTGGAATTGCCAGTCATTGGTCCACCATTCCTCCATTTGGCCTAAAGGTTGTGTGTGGACTAGTGGGTCCGGAATAGCTGGTTCTAAGTTTATTGGGAGTTGGGCTGTGGCAGGGTAAGAGTAGAGATTATTGTTGACAGGTTCTATGACATCACAATTGGCCAGTAGACGGTCTATTTCATCCTGGAATGTGATCTCCTCAGGTTGTTTAGAGCTCTCTCCGATCTCTATTCCCTTTTGCTTTATGTCTCTCCCTATTTCTGTTCCTGTTTGTTTGGAACTCTCTCCGGCCTCTATTTCTTTTCCTTTGCTTACAGGATTTTCTATTTTAGGGAGTCTCCTAGTTGTGGGTTTTCTCCTGCGTACTTTCCAGCGGTGGAGCTTGGAATTCCAGAGGTTCCTCTATATCAGCAATGTAACCAGTGAAGTTGTGGGAGACTTCAATTGGCACTGGATAGAGGTTGAGATTCTGAAACGCTTCAGATAGCTCACTCATGTTGTGTAGCATATATGCAAAATGCACAAAAATGCTAAGTTAAAACTTTGGAACAAAGTTTAACAAATAAACATTGAAGTTTTATTGCACACTACTTGACAAAATAACAGGAAAGAGAACACACTCGGATTTATTTATTTATTTACTGGGAAGTGCTATTACTAGACTTAGGGTGTTGATAATTTAAAGATTTGCATGTTCTACTACAGTGGCTAGCATATACAGGTTTGCCCATTTTTCATCTAATTTGTTTTCCCCTGGTGGATTATTGCCAAATTCCTGGATTTCCGGATTAAACCTCACTTTCTTGACTTGGGGTTTCTTTTTCTCTTGACCCTTCCTAATAATCAAATTCCTTTTCTCTGGGGTAAGAGGATTTTCATAATTTGCCTTACGGACAAAGATCCCTTCTTCTAGATCTGTTGGATATTTGGAGGAAGAGGTTCCCTTTTCTTTAGGTGTCCTATCTAGTTTGTGGTAGATAGCAGAAATCTTTTGTTTACCCATACTGTAATTTTAACAATTAATCAGTTAATGCACATATATTCACAAAATGGCAATTAGAATTTTCCTAAGTATTTTTCAATAGGCTTAAATCATTTAAAACAGTGAGCTTAATCAGTAAGCTTAAAACAGTGGCTCTGATACCACCTCTTTCTGTCACGGCCCCTGACCCGGTATGACCCGTTTCAGGAGCCGCGGGACAGAAATCCTGCGGTATTTGATTTAGGTGACAGCGGAAGTCTTTTTAAAACAGGATCTTTCAATAATTCAAACTGCCCGTTTCATAACTGAGGGATAAAATCCCATATTTTACAATAATGTGATTTCTCATGGAAATCTTTATTTTCAAAACATGTTTCTTTATTTATTTACATTGAGCCACTTTTCTAAGCTAGGAGTGCTTCACGGCACTTTTCTTTGCTCACAACAGATCACCTGAAACATGTTTGAAAAAGGTTTTGTCAGCGGGGAAATACTGAGTGAATCATTCATTTTACTAAAACGACGCAATTGTTATAATTCACAGTATTAAGAGCGATTACAATGTTTCTGATATCAAACCAACTACCCACGGTACTTTGTCACTCGACCCATTGGCCCACCTGTCCAATGGTGTCTGTGATTATGGTCATATCACCCATTGGCTGCCCCAATGTTGAAGATTATCAAGTAATGTATACAAAACCCCACATACCGGCTGTAACTTGGTGATTACAAAGACTTAATCACTGTAATTATAACTTTGGAAAATAACTTGGAGTTTTGTAAAACAGTTGATAAAAAGAGAATGACTCACATTGCAGATTTTACGAGCAGAGTATAAGCCTACTGAATAGCCCTGATTAACCTAATTTAAATAACAATGCACACACAAACGGGTTAGTAACCAATACAGCATTTACGTCAATTCACGAGATTAAACCCTCACAACGATTAATAAGTGCAATACTTAACAATTCAACGGATTTGCAATGAATGACAGAGTATAGTCCGAATTCGAATAGCACTCAAACATTCAAGTCGAAATCACAATGAATAACAAAGTATCAGCTCAATTTGAGCAGCACTCAAACAATCGTTGGATAGTTATAATCGATCGGACGTTGAATCATAATAGCGATCGAGTTAATACCTTGATTGCGGCAGTGATTCGAGACCCGTGTGTGTTAATCGTACGGTTATTGCTCTAATTCGACGTATACAGTGAGTTTGGACGTCGTTCTAAACACAGAATGCAAGTGCCAATGTCTGCTATTTATACTGATTTTTGGACACGCTTACGGACCGTAAGCCATATCCCTTACGGTCCGTAAGGGATGCAGTCTACTTATAGGCTAGCCAGGTTCGGGACTAGCTATGCTGAGTTGACAGATTTATAATTTAAAATTTTGACAACGAGTAATTTGGATAACCGTCAACTAGGTTTTACCCCCCCCCCCCCCTGAGTTTTAGGGGCCCTGATCCTGATTCCGATTGTTCTGAAAATTTTAGGGTTAATGCGGAATTACTTGGGTGTCTCAATTAGGGTTTTCTTATTGACTAATTATCATCCTAATTATTACTTTTAGTAAGAGTTGTTACAGCTTCCTTGAGGATAACATCCCGTAGTCCTCCATATATAGGAACCCATATTCGTCCATTTAATCTCAACATTCCGTCCTTATCGTAGGGCAACTGTTCTTCAGTCACTCCTAATTTTTCCTCAGGACAGTTAGCTTCCAACACAGCTTCCTTCTGTGCTGCTAACAATCTTTCATTTAGGCTATTCTTTATCTCAATGCTCTTGGCATTGATTCTTATAGGCTTTATCCTTTCCTTTCGACTTAAGGCATCAGCAACCACATTTGCCTTGCCTGGATGGTATCTTCTTTCACAATCATAGTCATTTAAAGTTTCCATCCAACGTCGCTGCCTCATATTCAAGTCCTTCTGATTAAACAAATGTTGAAGGCTCTTGTGATCAGAGTAGATTACACACTTCGTTCCATACAGGTAATGCCTCCAAAGCTTCAGTGCAAATACAACGGCACCCAGCTCCAAGTCATGGGTGGTGTAATTCCTTTCGTGCACCTTTAACTGACGTGAAGCATAGGCAATGACCTTGCCTTTCTGCATAAGCACACATCCCATCCCGGTGTGTGATGCATCACAATATACTATAAACTCATCAATTCCATCAGGCAACGTCAAAACAGGAGCGTTTCTCAACTTCTGCTTCAAAATATCGAAGGATTCTTGCTGCTTAGGCCCCCAATTGAACTTATTATTCTTGCGTGTCAGCAAAGTCAGGGGTGCTGCAATTCTTGAGAAGTTCTCGATAAATCGTCTGTAGTACCCGGCCAATCCTAAGAAACTGTGAATCTCCGTGGGCATCTTTGGCTCTTGCCAGTTCATGACAGCTTCAACTTTAGCGGGATCTACTTGGATACCACGCTCACTCACAACATGTCCAAGGAATTGGACTTCACGAAGCCAAAATTCACATTTTGAAAATTTGGCATAGAGCTTTTCCTGTCGAAGCAGTTTCAAAATACAACGGAGATGCTTCTCGTGGTCAGCTTGACTCTTTGAGTAGATGAGGATGTCATCGATGAAAACAATGACAAATTTGTCCAAATAAGGCTTGCATACACGATTCATGAGATCCATGAATGCGGCTAGTGCGTTAGTGAGCCCAAAAGGCATCACTAAGAACTCATAATGACCGTAGCGAGTCCTAAACGCAGTCTTGTGTACGTCTTCATCTTTAACCTTCAATTGATGGTAGCCTGACCTCAAATCAATCTTGGAGAAGTAGCTTGCCCCTTGAAGCTGATCGAATAGATCATCGATCCTGGGCAAAGGGTACCTATTCTTGATAGTAACTTTATTAAGCTCACAGTAATCAATGCATAGACGCATCGATCCATCCTTCTTCTTGACGAATAAAATTGGCGCTCCCCATGGAGACGAACTAGGTCTAATAAAACCCTTTGCTAGCAAATCATCTAGTTGCGTCCTCAACTCCTTCATCTCTGTTGGTGCCAACCTATAAGGTGCTCTAGCAACAGGTGCTGCTCAGGGGATGATATCAATTCTGAATTCCACTTGCCTATCCGGTGGCAAGCCAGGTAGTTCTTCAGGGAAAACTTCAGGGTATTCAGAAATGACTGGAATATCTTCAATCTTGGGCTTTTGCTCATCGACCGTTACTTGTGCCATATAAATGACACAACCCTTCCTCATGCACTTAGATGCCTTGAGCATAGACACTTGCTCAGGCAATCCATGTTGGGTATCTCCTTGAATGGTAAGTGACTCACCATACGGAGTCTTAATTACCACTTGCTTCTTGTTGCAGATGATCTGGGCTTGGTTATGCGATAACCAATCCATGCCCAATACTATATCAAATCCGGCTAACTTCAAAGGAAGCAAGGACAAATGAAAAGAGTGGTTCCTAAAAGATATCACACATCCCTCTAACATGGTTGAGGTGGTTTCTAAGGTTCCATCAGCTAACTCCACCTCGTATTTCACACTTAAGGTTTTAACAGGCAAATTCAGCAACTTACAAAACTTGTCATCTATGAACGACTTATCAGCACCAGAATCAAACAGTACTCTAGCATATACATCATTTATGAGGAAGGTACCTGTGATCACGTTGTCATCCTGAATTGCCTCCTGTACATTCATCTGAAAGACCCTAGCATTGGTCTTCCTGGCTTCCTCGGGTTTCTTGGCGTATTTAGGGCAGTTAGTCTTAATGTGCCCTTTCTCGTTGCAGCCGTAGCAGGTAGCATCTTTAATCCTCTTGCAGTCAATAGTCTTGTGCTCTTTAGACTTGCACAACCCACATGCAGGCGGTCCAGATTGAGACTTGGTCTCAAGCCTGCATTTTCCAAAGTGGCGTTTTTGGCAAGTTGCACACTTGGGCTTCTCCTCTGAATGCTGACTATTCTTTCCAGACCCAAACTTCCTGGAATCAGTGTTTCCTTTGTGCTTCTTCTCCGACCCTCGTGAGTTATCCTCCTCACGCTTCCTCTTACTCTCTTCAGAGTTCCTGAGCGATCTTAACCTGACCGCATCTAAGGTGAGGGATAGAGATAGATCAGCAGCTGATCTAAAAGTAGCAGGTCTCGAAGCCTTAACACTGGCTTTGATTTCTGGGGCTAATCCCCCAATGAAGCGAGCAATCCTCTTGGGCTCTAGTGTCACAAGGTAAGGAACCAGTCTAGACATGGTGTTGAAACTGGTGAGGTAAGTTTGACAATCTAAGTTTTTCATCACCAGTGATAAGAAATCTGATTCAATCCTTTCCACTTCATGCTGTGGACAATAGTTCTCCTTAATGAGAACAACAAACTGCTCCCATGACATATTGTAGAGCGGGATCTTCCTAGCAGCTTGAATGAGAGACTTCCACCATGCAGTGCCTCTCCCTTGAATGATTGGGATACATATTTCACTATATCCTTTTCAGCACAACCGCTTATATCAACTACAGTGTCCATTTCATCTAACCAAGTCATACAATCTATTGCCCCTTTCTCCCCAGTGAAATCCCGGGGTTTGCAGGAAACGAAGTACTTATAAGTACAAGACTTGGTACGTGGCTCATCATCGAACACTATTTTATTACGTGGAACACTGTGTTGGTTTGAGGAATGTTCATCATCCTCTTTCTTAGGTTCATCTTTCTTAGAGGGTGGTTTGCTATGAGCTTTTGAATGAGTCTTACTAACAGACTTAGAGTGAGACACCGAAGAGGTCCTACTATGAGTTCCTCTGTATTCCTTGAATTGCTCCTCTACAGCTTTAGATACAGCTGTATTAACCAAGTTACGGAGCTCTCCTTTGGTTATATTAATCCTATCATCATCATCATCGTGATTTTCCAGGGAATGACTGTTCACTTCCTCCGACCTCGCCATGTAGCTTAATTGCTACATAAAATCAAACAAGGACAAGGTTTATACAGGAGTTTATATAGTTTTATCGTTTTTAGACGATTTATTAACCATGGTTTTTTTTATACCCATTTTAGTTAATTATACAGGATTTTTATCATAACCCTATATTATAAATAATAGCACAAAGGGCCTAGTCACGTAGACAAGCATAATTTATAACCAGGATTCTTACAAAATCGGGGTATTTAAGGTTTGAATCAAAGTTCATTACCTTTTCTAGACAGGGAGTTGTAGGCTACCACCGTCTTTAGTCCCAGAGGACATTAATCATAGCCCGTGGGCACTTCATCCTTAAAGGATGATTATATAAATAAGGGAATTTAGAATAACCCATTTTAATAATGACTTATGTGATTTTATCGAATCACATTTGTCAAGCATATCATTTCATGCTTTCTAATGTTAACAAGGTTTTGAATCTTTTGAATAGGTTGTACTATCTTGGCCATGTCTGTAAATGACAATTAGGCTAGGTTTTACCATCTTGACCATGTCTACAAATGACAACTAGGCTAGGTTTTACCATTTTGACCATGTCTGCAACGACATTTAGGCTAAGTTTTACCTTTAAGATTCTTTTAATATTAAACGCAGAGCAATCCTAATTTGAGATGTTAACGAGGATCTTAATCTAATTTGAGGAACTACCATCTTGGCCCGGTCTTTGAGCTAGGTTTTGTCCTTTTTTTATATTTTGCCATTTTATCACAATGGTAGATCTTATAATATAGGAATCTAATCGTCCCATTAAAAATTTAAACAAGTACATGGTTGCCCTAAACGGGACTTCTAACAAAAATGACTTGCCCATGCAAGGGCTAATCAGAAAAATAACAAAGGAAACAAAATATAACTAATTAGGATTAGTCCTATGTTCTTGTCTAGACTCAAGAGTGTGCAATTGTGTAACTGAGATTAAACACAAAAAAAGCTAGTGTTTAATTCACTCAGTGTTGGCTCTGATACCAACCTGTCGCACCCCTATTTTCCACGTGTCACCGGTGGGCCCGGTGGGGAGTATCATGACGTAATTGATATCATCATAGTCAAACAACTCAGTATATAAATGCACAGCGGAAGCAAAAGATAGATTTATTTCAACTGAATAGATTGTAATGTTTAAGTATCACAAAACAGTCGAAATAGATCCACAGGCGGATCAAATAAAAAGGAAAAACTGTTCAACAGACTTTGACATCTAAAGCTTGCGAGACTTGAGTAATGATGCCTGGAGTAGCCAGCCTATTTCGTCTAGTACCTGCACTTAGCCTTTTTGGAAAATACGTCAGTTTACACTGGTAAATACAACTTAACTGACTCATTTTGAAAAGAGTTTGAAAATTGATTTAAATGCACTTCGGCAAAAATATTTTATAACTTGGGACAATTATTCAAAATAATCTTGTATACAGTTTTACTCATTTGTCGTCCATTAGGGCCGGTTTGTAGGGCCGGACTTAAGTTAACTGACACGCCACAGGTATAATGCCCACAAGGTCGATTCCTTATAGTGGGATACCAGTTTTTACATAATGCAACTGTCAGGTGTACGCCTACACCCTGTGCTTAGGTCGTGGCCATTTCATGAATGATGCCAAGGATATCCGGGACATGGTCATTTAACCCCCAAGGGCCATACACCAAATAATACATATCAAACAGGTTATGTAAATACATCAATAACAATACGATTTAAATGACTACATACACCCGACCAAGCGGTACTTTTATAGTACCGTATCCCAAACCCATATAGGGAAAATAAGTTAAGGGTATTTACATGAGCAATAGTATAATTCAAATGCAGCAAGTGCACGTAGCTTTTACTGGGCTCCTAATCTGGAACTAAGGTTTTTAATAACCTATTAGAATCCTAACGGGTCTTTAATTAAGCTTAGACTTAGACCGGTTAGTTTTCAAAAGGAAGACACGGTTCAAACGCATGATATAGCGAAGACCGGTTTAGAATGTGGTTTTGACCCGACAAGCTTGCATGCTTGTTTAATATGGGTAACTTAAACACATTCTGGATTTTGAGACAAAAACGCTATGGTTTGACCCGTTTCGGCTAATACATGCAAACTAGTCACATAGGCCGATCCGAACGCGAAACATGCGTAACGGGTAACCATAAGAGTCATGAACATGTTCCACAAGTTAATATGCCTTAAATATTTTGTGACATCAGTAGGATGTCTTCTATTATGCCCAACACGAATTTAGAACCAATTTATGCCACGCAGGGGCATTTTGGTCATTTAAAAGGTTATAAAAGGGTTTAAATATGTTTCTGAGTTTCGGGTCTGATGTAATCAGTAAAAATACTTAGTTTACTAAATTATATCACTAAGGTATAACTTATAGGTGAAATCTATCCTTTATGACCAAACTATGCATCTTAAGGGCATTTTGGTAATTTCACATAAGCCTAAAAGGTCAAAATCGGAAATTTGAGCTTAAGACCATTGCTTACTGTTAGAATGTAAATATTTACTAAAAATATCAGTAAGCATCAAACCTTATATTTATAAAATGGTTTTAATACTTACTATGCGTTAAAAACGCTTAAAAAGGCGATTTAGAGCCATTTCCGGGTTTTCAAAGGAAGGCTGAAAATTTTATTATTCTAGAAGGCTCGAAATACTTTATTTATCATATATGATCAGTAGAAAAAGGTTTGGGGTCAAAAGGATTTGTAAAACTCATTTTATAGCCCAAAAGGGCAAAACCGGCAATTACCAAAACAAGCTTAGAACTCTAGGTTACGATCAACCTAAAAATAAATAAAAATCTCCAAAAATCCCAAAATATTATATCACATCAGTGGGTAAAAAGTTTTGTATAAAAATTTGGGTTTAGATAGGCTATCTGCAATTTACGCCATTTAAATAGTAAAGAAGCTCTTAATTACGCTATTGAGCATAACTCTTAATCTAGACCTCAAACTGATGTCAAATTCTAGGTACAAGTTTATAAATCAGTACCCAAGGTTTCTACTCTTTCACTTTTTCAAAAATCACATTTTAAGGTCAAAAGGGCATAATAGTCAACATTTAAGCATTTAACGGAATCATGCATATGGATTGGATAACCAATGAACCAAGTTGTATAATCTCAGAGGGTTATACTTATAGGTAACTTGGTCCTATTAAAGCTCTAAGGCATTCCTAATTCATGCTCAAACGGGTCAGAACTGAAAGTCAAAGCATAAGTCAAACTATGCGACTTTCGGCCCCGAACCGAGCTTAAACTAAAAATTGTCGAGTCGAACATGTTTAGACATGTTCTTATATTAATTACCAAGTTATATGAGTGTCAAAACAGGTTTCATAGCTTACACATTAATAATTATGTGTTTATTTGCAAAATAGCTTCCTGTTGACTTTTTGTAACTACGTTTGACTCGACAATTGACCTAATTAGAGTGGGAATCAGAGGGAGACCTTTTAGGGGTTTAATGCCCACATAATCACCAACTCATAGGTACTTTCATATTGACAAAATACTAGAGCAATTAAGATTAATGACGAAGTCAAACCTTAATTACGACGGTTTGACTAAACGCTTATAAACTAAGCAAAACTGAATTAAAGGAGGTTAAGCATACTTACAATAGTCCTAAGCACAACTAGTGATCACTAAGAAAGATGCTTGAGCTCCAGGAACCTCCAAGAAGTGAGTTGTGAAGTTTACAAGTGAATGAGAAATCAAGAACCCAAGATCATGGCCCTTATATAGGTTTCTTGGATCAATTTGATCATGCCAAACAAGTCTATGGATGTTATGGGATCACCACAAGTGTCCCTAGGCCTTAATATACCAGCAAACAAGCCCATAGAATCAAAAACAACCATTTTAAGTCGGTTACAAGGCTTTAACAGGCAGCTGTCATGAATTTCTGCATCTGGCACCCTGACGCGGCCCGCATTAGATCATAAGGGATTCTCACGCGGGCCGCCTGGACCGGCAAAACCTGCCAAACAAGTTTCAAAGTTTGCATTTTCGGTCCCTGGTCCTTTGTAACGTGGTTTTAAGTCCCTAATTTGCATTTCCAGCCTTCTAACTTGATTTTTAAGGGCCTTGGGACTTTTACTAACTTGGTTAAGTCCTTGACTAACCTTGTAACCACTCATAAGGCCTTAGAATTCAATGTTGACGCTTTTAACCCCTCGTACACGAATTTGATCATAACTTTCTCATACGATAACGAAACTTTATGAAATTTTAACCACATATCCTAGTGAGTATATTTTATCGTTACAAAGCTTCGGGTCTGCCAAAAGGTCACTCAGAGGTATACTTTGCACATGTTGACACATTTAGCCCCTGCAGTTTGTACTTCCTCACTTTCTTTCATATTTAGCTTCGTATGATCCATGATTTATTCGTTTGGAGGTATAAACATTATGTAGGGATATTTTAGAATATATTTATCCATTGTTGACACTTTGGACCCTTATATTCACATAGTTTCCCCATTTGTCAACTTTAGTCCCTCCAAAGTATTCTTTCTCACGTTCAGAGCTTATGACACGTGTTTATACATTATTGGACATGAATTTTCGAGGTGTTACACATTACAAGCATAATTGCTTCATTTAAAGTTTAAACCAACGAAATTCACCTTCTAAATTCACAATTACTCACAATATGTACCTAGAAAGAGCACTGCTGGCAGAAACCAACCATCGAGCATATTCATGGCGTGAGCACAAGTCACCAGACTGAACATCACCTTCAATAACCTAACATCAATCATACTTGCTTGTATTAATTTCATTCTTTACAAATTTGTGTTCAGGTAACTCCTCTTGTAACCCCGGTTGTACAGAAATGTTGTCCGTCACATCGCTGCCTTCGATGGTGGTACTATGGTCTGGTTCATTATCATTTGTAATTTCATTTTCTTTTTCGTTGGAAACATAGTTATCGTTTTTGTCTCGGTTCCTTAATCTTCAACATTATCATTTTGATCAGAGGTCAATGACCCTTCCTGATGTTTCGTCAAAGTTTCCATTTTCTTTTTGGCCCTGAAATTCGTTTTTAGTTTAGACTATTATGAATTTTGAGAAAGCATTAGAAAATTTATAATAGAAAACTAAAACATACTTACCAGGTGCGCATCTATTTATAGATAAAGTTGCGAAGGCGAGTCCGCCGACGAGAACAACCCCTGCTACTGCAGCTCCCACTATGCCTGAAAGTAAGCTACATGAGCGTTATTAATAAACAGGTTGTCACACCCCGATATTTCCACATATGTCCGGTGGGCCCGGCGGGGAGTATCGTGACGTAGTTGATATCATCATAGTCAATATACACAATATAATAGCACAGCGGAAGTCTGGGTGAATAAACTATTACAAACCATACTGTCTGTGTGTTCGAGTTTATAAATGTACAGACTGGAATGTAATGAGATCCACAGGCGGATCATAAACAAATACAAAAGAAAACAAAAGACAGACTGCAGGCATCTTATGGACTTGCAAGATCCTTTAAAGACACCCTATAGCTCCAGCCTATTTCGAGAGGTACCTGTCAAATCAGTCTTTAAGAAAATACGTCAGTTTACACTGGTAAATACAATTTAACTGACTCTTTTGAAAAGGTTTAAAAATTGATTTGAATGCACGTGGCACAAAATCTTTTATAACTTGGGACAATTATTTAAATATAATCTTGTATACAGATTTATATGTTTGTCATACAATTGGGGCCGGTTGGAAGCCGGTCACGATTAACCGACTCACCACTTGTAGAACCCACAAAGGAGTTATCCCCAACATGTGGGTTTATATTTAGCATTTTGCATCTGTCAGGTGTATGCCTACACCCCGTGCATAGGTCGTGGCCATTTTTAAATAAATGAGCCGAGGATATCCAGGACACGGTCGAATTAACCCCCAATGCTTATGTTATCAAACAAGACAGATTAAAACGGGTTATGTAATTTATTAATCACAATCCGATTAAATGATTTCATACCCGACCAAGTGGTATTATTATAATACCATATCCCAAGCCCGTATAGGGAAAATAAGTTAAAAGTATTTACCTGATGCTAGCAGTAAAAATCTTAAAGCTTTTCAAAGGCACCTTCTACCGGAAGCTACTAATCTGTATTAGAAGGTTTAATAACCTATTAGGATGCTAACGGGTCTTTAATTAAGTCAGAGACTTAGACCGGCTAGCTAGAAAGAAACCTTATGGTTCTAAACGCTAGATTAAGCGGAGAATGGAACAGAATGAGATTTAGACCCGACAAGCTTGGATACTTGTATAATGTGGATAAACTAAATACATTCTGGAATTTGAGGATTAAATGACAAGGTTTGACCCGTTTCGGCTATTTTATGTAAACTAGTCACATAAGCCGATCCGAACGCGTAAATGCGTAACGAGTAACCAAATAAATTATATACAGGTCTTAATCATTATTATGCTTAAAATATGTCAATACTTCAGCAAAATATTAACATATATGCCCAAAAATTTATTTAAACCATAATAAGTCCCATAAGGGCATTTTGGTAATTTTAATGCCCATAAAAGAGTTTAATTATGCAACTGAGTTTCAGACCTGGTTACATCAGTAAAAATAAGTATTTTTATAACTTATATCAGTAAGATACTTTATATATGTGAAAATTACATTATTTAGCCAAACTATGTCCCGTAGGGGTATTTTAGTAATTTTACATAGGCTTTAAAGGTAAAAATACATTTCTGAGTTGAGAAACTTTAACTTACTGTATAATTATATAAATTAACTTAAAACATCAGTAGGTAATGAGTTTTATATGTCCAATATAGTTTTGACCCATACTATGTACTGAAAATGCCTAAAAAGTGGTTTAAAGGGGTATTTGGGTTAATATTGTAAATCTGAGTTTTTAATCAGTTTGTAAAGCTCAACATACTTTATTTATTATAAGAAATCAGTAGTAAAAGGTTTGGTACCAAAAAGATATGTAGAACTCATATTATGCATGAAAGGGTAAAACCGGTATTTACCGAAATTAAGCTAAAATCTTATGTTATGCTCAATCTAAAAATAATTAAAAATCTTTAATATTCCCAAAATATTATTTCTCATCAGTAAGTATGAAGTTTGGTGATAAAAATAAGGTTTAGATAGGCTTCATACTAATTATGTCATTTAATTACTAAAAAGTCCCTTAATTCCGCTATTGAGCATAACTCCCATTTTAGACCTCCAATTGGTGTCAAATTCTTAGGACATGTCTAAATATCAGTAGCAAAGGTTTTAATCCAATCACATTGTTAAAAATCTCAGTTGTAAGTAAAAAGGGCGTTTATGGCATTATTAAGCATAATTACGATCAAGTGCATATAATTCAACCCATTAGGTACAATGTAATATAATTCCAGGGGATCATACTACTAAGTAATGTGGTCCTAATGGAAGCTTAAAACATGGGTGTATTAAGCTTAAACGGGTCAGAACTGAAAGTCAAGCAAAAGTCAAACTTTTGTGACTTTCGGTTAATAATTGACCTTAGACTATTAATTGTCGGGTTAGGACTGATAAAACATGGTTTAATATTGATTACCAAGTTATTAGAATGTTAAAATATAATTTAGAACCTTTGGTTTATTAATTAGAAACATTTTTGTAAATTCTGTCCAGTTTGACTTTTTGTCAAACTACTTTGACCCGACAATTGATCAGTCAAACGAGATAATTAGGAGGTGCCCTTTTAGGGGTTAATCACCTACACTAATGTGGTCTTAAAACCACTTTCAATTTGATCAGTGGTTAAGCCACATGTAATTAACACGAAAGTCAAACTAATTTTAAGATAAGTTTGACTTTTAAGTAATTAAGCTAAATTAAACGACTAAACAAGTAATTAGAAGCTTACTTAGGGTCCTAGCAACCTTTTCTACACTTCAAAGTCTTCTCCAAGTCCTTAGCAAGCTCCAGGGATGAGTAGAATAGCAATTGTTGCAAGTGAGCAATGAACTCAAGAACTAGCATCCCTTTTATAGCCAAATTCATGAGTCTTGATCATCACCAGGTGTTATTGGGGGCTCTAAGATCGACCCAGGTGTCAAATCTATTAAATGTAACCGACTTATAGCGTGATAGGTCGTTAAAAACTAGACTAAGGCGGTGGAACAGCCTGAACCCGCAGCTGGCATGCAGTTTCTGATACTGGGGACCTGAGGCGGCCCGCTTTGTATTAAGCTTGGTCTAATGCGGGCCGCCTGGGACTTGATTACTGGCAAAACAAGTTTTAAACCTGGCAGAAACAGTCCCTGGACGTCTTTAACCCTTTTTAACCTTATTTTTGGCATTTGAGACCCTTGTAAATATTTTCTTGGAGCCCAAGGATATCTAAACAAACTCCGTTAGGCTCGGGTTCGTTAAATATCATCATGATAGCAAGTTTCGTCAAGTTTACACTTTTGGCCCAAAGTCTTGAAATCACGCCTAACGATATCGAAACCACATGAAATTTATACCACTTATTCTTAAGAGTATATTTGAATGTCTCGAAGCCTCGGTTTCGTTAAAAGGTCATTCAGAGGTCAGAATTGACATGTTGACACGTTTAACCCTTGTAATTTAATAATCTTTCGATTATTTTTGTATACGGCTTCTAACACCCAATCAATCACTCATTCAAGAATATATTCATCGTGTTAGGTCATTCAGAGGCACAAGTTTGGCATGTTGACACTTTTAGTCCCTGTGGTTTCATAGTTTCGTTATTCGACAACTTTGGCCTTTCAAATGAAATCTTTCACACCTTTGGAGTTTATGACACGTGTCTATATACAATTGGACACGTTTTTCCGTGGTGTTACACAGGTAAATACGAAAAAGGTTGCATAAAGGGTCTAATTTCATGTGTAAGCAAAGATGCACTTTGATCACTATTGAAAATTCGGTACTTTTCCTAGTGGATGTAGTTGCAAATTTAATTCGGGTGATAAGCTTATGCTAGTTAACTCTTTTCAAAACAACTTTGAAATTAAAATGTATTTTGACATAATATGCGAATTGTTTCAATCCAAAGCTTGACTACTCGATGCATACAAAACGCCTCTATGTCAAGCCATGACTCAAACATCCAAGCTAAAAGTCGTGTCTAAAGCATGATTTTCGCAACAAAATTTCATCCGCCAACCTTCAAGAGGTGACATCGTGATGATAAGCGCTGAATTCGAATTAGAAACATTTAGCCAATCCTAAAGTGCTGACATCGTCAAAGAAGTGAACTCTTTTCGACTAACATCAGCTGTTTTATTGCAAGATACCTGATTATCTCTGTGGTGCTCATTATGAAATTTCATTGTTGGTGACTGCACAAGTTCCCCGGTTGGCGTGTGAAAAATCAAGCGCGTCACAACACGGTCTATAGGATTTGTCTTTGTTTCTGCATCTGGTGTTTTTGCTAAGCTGTCAATGTCAGGTAGAGAGTTAGTTAACATTTACTTGTTCCGATGCACCAACCTCATATTTAGTTATAGCATAACATGTTATAAATACTAATTATCTTCTTGTAGATTATCATCCTAACATAGCTTCTTGTATGGCATGGCAGATTTAGAAGATACACTATCCCTACCTTTCGTTCTAATATATGATGCACTCCGATTATTGTATAATATCCTAGCAAACATGTTCAAATTTGAAGTCCAAACAGATAACATGGTAAATAAGCTTATTAAAGTTCAGTAGCTAAGAAGATAAAAATTGGAAATCTAAGATATTTTAGTATCTGTCAGGCCTTCAATTGATTATCACCAGTACAGTCAGTGTCTCTAGATTTATCATCTCTATGGTCAGCCTTAAATTACAAACAATTGTCCTCTAAATCTTGTCATTTAAACAAAACCACAGTATGATGCTTCATATAGTTCATAACTAATTTGCAAAAATTTATAATTTGGTCATTGAACTTCAAAAATAGGGAATAAATAGACACAAAATTGAAAATTAAGAACCTATGGAACAAAATGT
Source organism: Helianthus tuberosus (assembly GCA_030545235.1). Lineage (NCBI taxonomy): Eukaryota > Viridiplantae > Streptophyta > Magnoliopsida > Asterales > Asteraceae > Helianthus > Helianthus tuberosus. Next base: position 185,771,148 of record CM060432.1, on the reverse strand, counting down.
ATCAGCGACTGTGACTGCAAATTCTCAAACTGACGAAACAACAACTCATGTTCACGTTCCCTCATCTCTCATCTCTCATGCACATCATTCAGAAAAAAATAACCAATAAGGATTTAAGATCAATTACATATTACAAAACTTAAAAAGATGCATAAATAGATCGAAAATTATAACAAAGCAACAATCATACAACAACAGGTTACTACAAAAAAATTATGTATAATTAACACAATATGAGGAACATATGAATTTAGATGAGAGGTGAGATGGAACCTTGAAGAAAGAATGAAGATGATAGAATAAGGAGGCCGATGATGAACAAACCCTAATTTTCGTCATTTTGGGAGGAGGAAGAGGAGAAGATTCAATAGCGATACAATCGAGTGGTGATTTTCATCATTTTCGTCATTATAGAAGTATATCTTTCTTTGGAGAAACCATTGAAGCTCCATGTTCTCTGCTAATTACCCATGCCTTTTTTTTCTCTGGTTCTCTCTACAGATGGTGTGATCTGGATTTGAGAGAGAGAAAATGAGTTTTAGAGAAAGAGTTGAGAGTTGATAAAGCATAGAGAAATTAAAAGACCCTTTTATACGTATGTGATTTGAATTATGAATCTGGAGCCAGAATTTTGAATCTGGCCTGAGATTTGAATTTTGAATGAAGGGCAGATGTTTGAATTTTGAAGGAATGGCAGAGGTTTGTATTTTGAACGAGTGCAGACCTTTGAAATTTGAATGTAGGGCAGTGGTTTGGATTTTGAATGTGGGGGCAGACCTTTGAAATTTGAATGTAGGGCAGTGGTTTGGATTTTAAAGTGATTTTAAATTAAGATTTATGATGTAATAATGACATAAGAAAAACATTGTTGGACAACCTCTAAAGCTGTCACATCAGCTTTTCTTATGTCATCGAGTTTTCTCCTTTTATAGAAAGTATAGATAGATTGAAAATTTTCATATATACTCAACAAAAACGAAATTATCATATATGCCTTTGAAAACTAAAAATATCGTATATGACGTTACAAAATAGTTAAAATATTAAATATGCCAAATTTATTAAAAACAATCTAATAAATAATCATTTTACACTTATTTTTTAACTTCTAAGTTTTCATATATGCTTATCTTTTAACTTCATATTTTTATATAACACATTTTAAGCTTAAATTTATTTGGGAAAATTGGTCTGTAATAATCCAACCTAGACCTTATTTGCCATTAATAATCCCACCTCATAATATTCCCTCCACTAGTCCTACCTTTCACCTATTTTTCCTACAATTGTCCCCCATTAAAAAACTTAACGGAGTTAAGCTTTTTTCCAAATTACAAATAGATTTTTTAGGGCTTTTGATTAAAACGACGATACGAGTCCATTGATGTAAAACTTGCCTCGAAATGGTGCTCCAAATGATGAAAACAGCGCTTCAATTCGGGTGTTTTAATTTCCAATTAACCAAAATCAAGTCACTTGGAGCACCATTTCGAAGTAAGTTTTGCATCAATGGACTCGTATCATCGTTCTGATCAAAAGCCCTAAAAAATCTGTTTGTAATTTGGAAAAAATCTTAACTCCGTTAAGTTTTTTTAACGGGAGATCATTGTAGGAAAAATAGGTGAAAGGTGGGACTGGTGGGGGTAATATTCCGAGGTGAGATTATTAATGGCCAATAAGGTCTAGATGAGATTATTACAGACCAATTCCCCATTTATTTTTACCTATTTTTGTTTTTTTTTTATTTTTTATGTTTCCATAGACAATAGTATTCTCCATATATATAATATTTAAGATAAATAAATTAAGCTAGAAAAAAGTAAATATAATATTTGAAGTTAAAAGTCATATATGAGATTTCAAAGTTATAGAAAAATAAACGTAAATTGTCTTTTATTAAATTGTTCTTAATGAATTAGGTATATATGATATTTCAACTACTTTATAAAGGTATATATGATATTTATAATGTTGCAGGGGTATATATGATATTTTGCAAGTTTGTAGGGGTATATATGAAATTGTTAATTTATTTTATTAATCGATCAGTTTTCGGTTAATCAGTCTGGTTTATTAAGATTGTAAAAGTCGGGTCAATTGAAAAGAATTCTTTGACCATAATATTATCAATTGAAAAAAACCCTTTGACCATAATATTATCAATTGGAAAAAAAAACCCTTTGACCATAATATTATCAATTGAAAAAAAATTCCTTTGACCATAATAAAATTGTAAAAGTCGGGTCAATTGAAAAGAATTCTTTGACCATAATAAATTTGTTAAAGTGGGGTAGCTAAAGATAAATTTGTTTATTTTGTTTGTTTGTTTTTTTCATCCCGCGTGTATGTGAAACTAGATGCCAGTTTGTTTAAATTCTATAGATTATAAATAACTTTTTTTATATATATTTTAAGAATAAAAAAATAAAATATGATCAACAATGTGTAACTTCGAGTAAAGTTTTTAGAATTTTACCAATAAGTTCTAGATCAATTGGTTTGAGAGGAGGTAACCCCATGACCTTCCAATGTGAAGATCATGAGTTGGACTCTCACTTAGGCAATTTGTTTCAGGTGGGCCAGGGGTTTTACCACAATAAGCCTTCAGGCGATATGTTACTCCTGAAATAGTGGGCAGACCTAATCACTAACGTTGTCAGCGTACTTAAGGCTTGGACGACCTTTCACCAGTGAATTTTCCTGGGTAGCCGGGCTTATATAGCATTTGTTGCTCGTTTAAAAAAAGTTTTTAGAAATAGGATACAAAAGAAACTACCCCTATCAACGTTGAAAGACAAGTTAGCCCAAATTATAAAACATACTAACCTGGCCTTCCATAAAGCCCAATTTATAAACCAAGAGTCATCGGTCTAGGGGTGTTCATGAGCCGAACCGAACCGAACGGAGGTCTGCTCGTGCTCGGTTCGGTTCGGATTTAGGTAATCGAGCGGAAATGTTATGCTCGTGCTCGGTTCGGTTTAAAACCGAGCCGCTCGGTTCGGTTCGCTTTTGCTCGGTTTTATTAACAAAAATACAAACATAAAAAGTCTCACAAAAATAAACACAAAATGTCATCTAAATGTTTAATGTTTAAGAACATCCAAAATGTAAAATAACTTCCAAAACACGCGTTGAAGTCATTCCAAACATCTTCAATCAAAAACTGAATTCAAAACATAAAATTTTATAAAGCAACATCAATTCAAATCCATAAAAAACCCCTCTTTCGGCTCTTTCAGCTGCAGAAATTTGTCCACATATCTTGATCTATCATGTAATCTTGATCTACCTGTAAGTCTGCCCGTAGTGGGGCGTTTTTTTAAATAAAAATTCAAAAAAAACGCCGGAAAACGCCCACTCCTCCACTACACCCGGCGTTTCCGGGCGTTTTTTTTGAAAAAAAATGGGTTTGGCGTGATTTAAAAAACGCCGGAGCTTCATTTGGTTGTCCAATGAAAGCTTGCCATGTGTGTATAATATTTGTGTGTGTTTATAATTAGTTTTATTTAAAAAAACAAAAGAAAAGGAAGAAGAGAATGGTTTTTTTTTTTTAAGTTGCAGGTGATGGGGAAGAAGAAAGGAAGAAGAAGAAGAAAGGAAGAAGAAAGTGGGACCTTTGGTGGGGAAAAAAACAAAAGCTAATTTTCTTGTTTTTTTTTTTTAACAAAAGGCACCGAATTATTCTTGTTTTTTTTAACATTATTTTTTTTTAGGTTTTTTAATTTTCTGTATTTTTATTTTCTGTTTTTTATTTCGGTTTTTTTTTTCAAGTAGTGTAATTTTAATTTTAAATTAATGAAGTTTTTTATGTTTTAAATTAAAAAAAATAATTGGGAAATGATTGCATGGGCGTTATTGGAATAATGCCCCACTACACCACTTTATGCTATAATGCCCCATGCTGACTGGGATGACACGTGTCGCAAAACGCCCCATGGTGGGGGCATTATTCTTGTTTACCACTACGGGTGGTCTAACAAGGAGTCAAAGAAATTGAGAAATTGAAAAAGGTAATTCATGTCCTATAATCAGCTTTGCCATTAATTCCCTAACCTTCACTGGGTTAAAACCCCCACTTGACTCTTCATCAATGAAAACTGTTTTGTCACTTCTGTTTGAACCAAAATTTATAAACCCTTTACTGTTACCTTGTGCCTTTTGGAAATAAGTACAATCCTTGAGGTGTCGCGTGAGACTTGTCGTGGTGCCCGAACTATTTGCTACATAGCTATGCTTGCAATAGATGCATTGTTTCTTTTTCACCATTTTGCCTTTATACATAGCTTCAATGTCTTTAAAATGTTCTTTAGCATCAGAAGCATTCTTTCGTTTCCCCTTTGCACCAACATCTTTAGAAGATTCGTCTCTCACGCCTTTCATTTCATCTTCCAACTCAACACTCTCCCCATCACTTAACTCAACACTATTCTCCATTACATTTGATGCCTTATGAGAAGACATCCTACAAATTAATAAATTAAAAAATTAGTTAAAGCTAGAAGATTTACAGGTTCAACAGTAAGTAGTAACTAATGACTCTTCAGTCAAAATAACTTTTCAAACAAATTAAAAGTTACACAAAACAGTTATATAACTCTAAAAGTAAACACTATACTTATGTAATCGAAAAACAAATGAACAAAGTCAACACAACTTAAAACTGAAAATGAACAGCAAAATCAAACATGCGAGAAACAATTTCAGGTCCAACAACAACAATTATTCAACTATACTTATGTAATCGAAAAACAATTTCAGGTCCAACAACAACAATTATTCAACTAAATACAAAAATTGAACGGTTCAATCTGCTCATGTAACCATTAAACATGCGAGAAACTGAATGTAAACAGAAAATCAACAAAAAATCAAACTTTGATGAAGAATATTCTAGAAAATCAAACCTTGAGGCTGTGCGTTTTGTGACGGGCTGATGGTTGATAGCCGACGGATGGGGAAGCGACGGCGGACGAGGGATGGTGAAGCGACGGCGGACGAGGGACGGGAAGCGACGGTGGGACTGGATAAGCGAGGTCAGCGGCTTGAGAGTTGAGACTTGAGAGAGAATGAGAGATAAGATATTAGGGTTTTGTTTCTTTTTTTTTTTAACTAGATATGAAGACCAGAAGACGAGGTGAGGATTTAAGGGCTGGAATGTGTATGGGCTCCTCCTACATCTTTATTATATTTAAAAAGAGTTAAATGCTTGGTTGGTCCCTGTGGTTTGCAAAAATTGCAGACTTGGTCTCAATGGTTTACTAATTACACGCGTGGTCCCTGTGGTTTTCAAAAATGCACTCGGTTGGTCCCTAGCCCTAACATCAGTTAAATTTCTCAGTTAAGTCCATGTTAAATGACCAAAATACCCTTGCTTATCATCTTCTTCAACCTGTAACACCACCCTCATCATCTTCTTCAACAACCCCCTTCTCTCTCTCAAACACCAGTAACCATCATCTTTGGCCACCACAACCACCACCTCCGAACACCAATACCCGACCACCACCACCAGATCCGTCAACCATGGCCGAGTCAGTCCAACTTTCTCTCCTCTAGTCTCTCATTCGTCCCCAAAATTCTCTCAATCCAACTGCAAATTTCTCACAAAATCACAAACTCCAAAACCCAAATCAATCATGGAAGATCGTACCCATAAAGTGTGAACAGAAACTCAAAATGTATAACATTGAGTGAACAGAAACTCAAAATAATGACATACTTCAGCTATGTGTAAATGGCACATTAATTTCAAGCTAAATTTGATCATGATCTTCCAAAAGGAACTCTTTGCTTCCAACAATCATTTCACAGTTTGAAAATAAGTTCTAATATTTTAATTAAGGTCACCATTATTTGAATCATTACCTTCTTTTTACTAAAAGGGTTGCCAATATTGCTAGTTCCCCCACTATTAACCTGCAACACCAATAACGAATAAATTGAAGATGTAAAATGGAGTCGACAACATAGATCACAAAAAAGTCGAATACCGATGAAGGTGCCATTGTAAGCAGGGCTTGCTCAAGCTTTGTGGAGGCTAAAAGCGAATAAAAATTTGGGGCCCTTTTCCGACTTTCGTTGTTTACAAATTTGGGTCCTTTTGAGCTTATGTCTGAAATTTTTTGAACCTTAAAAACTAAATTGAACAGATAAATTCTAAGCGCGACAATACTTACAAGCTAAATCAAACAAATTAAAACCATTTTCTTCAAACCAAACCTACGAAGAGAACCCACAAACAGATTTTGAGATTGGGGCGGGTTTGTGAAGGTGACGATGGAGGTGGAGATGGAGGTGGTGGGTTGAAGGTGACGGCGGTGGTGGTGGGTTTATGGCAATGAGGAAGCTCCGGTCGTAGGGAAGGTGGAGGCGGTGGTGCTGGGTCGAAGGGAAGGTGGAGGCGCTGGGTTGCAGGATGTGTGGATGAAGATGTGTGGATGAAGATGAAACCCTAAATTGCAGGTTTGTTTGGGGAAGATGATGTGGTGAAAGGGATAATTTAAATTATAAAGAGAGTTAATAAGCAAGGGTATTTTGGTCATTTAACATGGACTTAACTGAGAAATTTAACTGATGTTAGGGCTAGGGACCAACCGAGTGCATTTTTGAAAACCACAGGGACCACGCGTGTAATTAGTAAACCATTGGGACCAAGTCTGCAATTTTTGCAAACCACAGGGACCAACCAAGCATTTAACTCATTTAAAAATATAATATATATTTAATAAACATAATATATATATATATATATATATATATATATATATAATAAATTCGATCGAAACCGAACGAGCGACGAGCAAGCGTACCTATGCTCGTGCTCGGTTCGTTTTTAAACCGAACCGAGCTGCTCGGCTCGGTTTTAACCGAGCAATGAATCGAACGAGCATATTTCCGAGCTTTTCCGAACGATCATCGAACGATCTTCGAGTGCCGAGCAGTTTGGACACCCCTACATCGGTCCAGTCCAAAAATATCCAGTCATTTTAATTGAAGTTGCGAGTCCGGTGCCAGGTGTAATATTAACTAAAAGAGTAAATTACGATTTTGACCCCTGTAGTTATATCACTTTTACCCTTTTAATCCAAAAAAATCTTTTAACATCTAAGCCTCCAACGTCTTTTTTTCTAATTCATTTGGCCCCTAAGACCGTGGGGTATGGGGATTGGGTTGGGGGAAAACGCCCAAGCCACCACCCCGGGTGGGCTTGGGTTTGGGGCGTGGCCCTTGGGGCTTGGCTTTCAAGCCGGGCGTGGGGCGGTATGGCCATGCTAGTTGGCTGAATCTCATTGGCTCACCCGCCACGTCAGGCGGTCTTTTTGAATTTTGAATTTTAAAATTCAAACGGTCCCCCCATCTTCTCTAACCGCCACTCGGGTCCCCCAAAGGCCTCTATATATGGTAACCCTAACCCACTGGTCCCCCCATCCCACGAACCCAACAACCCCACCGGCTACCACTTCTGTCCAATCCGCTACCCCACTGGTCCACCCCTTCTCGAACCCGCTACCCCACTTCTCTCGAACCCAACCCCGCTATGGCATCCTGGACCCATGAAGAGGAAATTGCTCTCGTCACAAGCGTCGTTGGCGTTATGAAGGGTCGGCCACGGCCACCGGGCCAAACAAAATATTGGGTGGAAGCATTCGGAGTCTACCAACATAACGTCGGTAACGACCGCCACAACCTCAACGGGTGCCAACATAAATGGCGCGAGCTACGGCCCAAGCTCGAGCGTTTTAAGGCTTGTTACGAAGCCGTTCCCGGTGGCGAGTTAAGCCACGAGGACCGGGTGGCGGTGGCTAACATAGAGTTTCGTGGCAAGGAAAAAAGGCGTTCGACAAGATCGACCTTTTTGAAATTTATTTAACGCTTTAGGTTTGTTATTTTGTAATTTATAGAAATTATGTAATTTTTAGAGTAAATTGCCATTTTAGTCCCTGAGTTTTGTCCAAATTTGCCATTTTAGTCGAAATAGTTTTTTTTTTGCCTTTGGGTCCCTGACTTTTCCCTTTTGTTGCCATTTTGATCACATACACTAACTCCATCCAAAAACTCCATCTTTAACCAGGGGTATTTTGGGGATTTTCATTTTAAATGTTTTCAATTGTCATTTTAATCCAATTCCAAAAAATCAAAAAAATCAAAAAAATTCCAAAAAATAATAAAATATCTAAAAAATAATAAAAATTCTAAAAAATCATAAAAATTCTAAAAAAATACAAAAAATCCGTTTCGGCGTGAACCGTTACGAACCCGAACCGTTTCGAGCTGAACCGTTTCGACGCGAACCGTTTCGACCCGTACCGTTTCGACCCGAACCGTTTCGAGCTGAGCCGTTTCGAGGCGAACCGTTTCGACCCGTACCGTTTCGACCTAAACCGTTTCTAGCTGAACGGTTTCGACGCGATCCGTTTCGAGCTGAACCGTTTCGAACCGAATGTTTCAAGCCGAACCGTTTCTAGCTGAACCATTTCGAACCGAACCGTTTCGAGCTGAACCGTTTCGACGCGAACCGTTTCGACCCGTACCGTTTCGACCCGAACCGTTTCAACCCGAACCATTTCGAGCTGAGCCGTTTCGACGAGAACCATTTCGACCCGAACCGTTTCGACCCGAACCGTTTCGACCCGAACCGTTTCGACCCGAACCGTTTCGAGCTGAGCTGTTTCGACGCAAACCGTTTCGACCCGTACCATTTCGACCCGAACCGTTTCGAGCTGAACCGTTTCGACCCGTACCGTTTCGACGCGAACGTTTCGAGCCGAACCGTTTCTAGCTGAACCGTTTCGAGCTGAACCGTTTCGACGCGAACCGTTTCGACCCGTACCGTTTCGACCCAAACCGTTTCGAGCCGAACCGTTTCGAGCCGAGCCGTTTCGAGCTGAGCCGTTTCGACGCGAACAGTTTCGACCCGTACCTTTTCAACCCGAACCGTTTCGACGCGAACCGTTTCGACCCGTACCGTTTCGAGCTGAACCGTTTCGACGCGAACGTTTCGAGCTGAACCGTTTCGAATCGAACCGTTTCGAGCTGAACCGTTTCGACGCGAACCGTTTCGACCCGTACCATTTCGAACCGAACCGTTTCGAGCTGAACTGTTTTGACCCGTGCCGTTTCGAGCTGAACCGTTTCGACCCGTACCGTTTCGAGGCACGGTTTGCGTCGAAACGGTTCAGCTCGAAACGGTTCGGGTCGAAACGATACGGGTCGAAACGGTTCGCGTCAAAACGGTTTAGCTCGAAACGGTTCGGTTCGAAACGGTACGGGTCGAAACGATTCGCGTCGAAACGGCTCAGCTCGAAACGGTTCGGGTCGAAATGGTACGGGTCGAAACGGTTCGCGTCGAAACGGTTCCGCTCGAAACGGTTCGGGTTCGAAACGGTTCGGGTCGAAACGGTTCGGGTCGAAACGGTACGGGTCGAAACGGTACGGGTCGAAACGGTTCGGGTTCGAAACGGTTCGGGTCGAAACGGTTCGGGTCGAAAACGGCTCAGCTCGAAACGGTTCGGGTTCGAAACGGTTCGCGCCGAAACGGATTTTTTAGAATTTTTTAGATTTTTTAGAATTTTTTGGAATTTTTTTGATTTTTTGGAATTGGATCAAAATGGCAATTGAAAACGTTTAAAATGAAAATCCCCAAAATATCCCTGGTTAAAGATGGAGTTTTTGGATGGAGTTAGTGTATGTGATTAAAATGGCAACAAAAGGGAAAAGTCAGGGACCCAGAGGTAAAAAAAAACTATTTGGAATAAAATGGCAAATTTGGACAAAACTCAGGGACTAAAATGGCAATTTACTCTAATTTTTAGTATTATGTAATTTTTAAAATTTTAATGAAGTTGGAGGTTTTTTTATAAATGTTGTGTGATTTTTTATAAATTTTTTGTATATATATTTTTTTAATTATTATGCCACGCGGTGCACCCAACCCACGCCTCGCCATACCCCGTGGCCACGTAACCAGGCGGTAGGGGGCTCCCATTCCACGTGTCAGCATATGCCCCAACCCAAGCCCCACCATACCCCACGGCCTAACATTAACTCCATCCATTTACTTTTATGGGCCAAAAGGGTTGGAAAAAAAGACATTGAGAGGCAAAAAGAGTTAGAAAAAAAGACGTTATAGGCTCAGATGTTAAAATATTTGTTTAACTAAAAGGGTAAAAGTGATATATAAACACATGGGCCAAATGTAACTCAAATAAACTTTTCAACGAAAGGGACCTGATCGCACGTAAAAGTAAAAGTGATGCTAGTTAAATTCAAGTACCTTTTACGTGTCTCTGATTCCGACCCGTTCGACAGCTGCAGATTGCACGGAAGGTGTTCGACGAAATGTCTAACAGAATTTGATTCCGATCACGCTAATCCATAAGCTACTATCTTCAACTGTACTCATCTTCTTTGAATTTGCAATCTCAACATACCGGAGTGCGTACGGATTGTGTTAATACGAGAGATGTTGAGGCGTGTTAGTCCACTGTCGAAGCTGATTTCTGCGGCTAAACCTTCGCTGCTTAATCAGGTACTGAAATTTCTTGATTAGCTGTCAGATTGCTTCACTTTTGTTGCTTATTTTTTGTTGTACATGAGTTGATTCGGTTCGTTGTTCGTAAATCTGATTTAGTGCTGTTTATATCTATCATTTAACTGAAAAAATAGTTTAATCTGATAATTTGTATAAGCTTGATTTATCATGTTATGGCTGAATTAGGGATTGTGAATGTTAAGATCAATGCTGTTGTTATTTATTTGTTTGTGTTCTCTTGGAGATCAAGAGTGTGTGATTCGCAGCTCATGCCGATTCATCGGTTTCGTATGTGACTATGTTCTAGGTGTTATTTTCCTCTATGTTGTTGACTTCTTTAGCTTGAGAACCAACCTGCATTGAATTGAAAATGTGTCATGTGAGTTCGTTGATTCTTCTGTGCATATGAAGAATCGAGTGAATTTATTTTAGTTACAAGATCAATCTGAGGTCTAGTGCCTTCACTTAAGTCGTGTACATGTATGTTAAATGTATGAGACAATTTGGTGAGCAGGCTTCTGTTCATTTTGCAACCTTCAAAAGCATGAACAAATGCTTTTACCGTGAGTGAACAACTTATTATCTCTTCTTGGTGATGTCTTTTTTTCCGGATTAGTCCATATGACGCCTACATATGTTGCAATTAATTTGAATCAAATAGTTTACATGAATTTAGATCAGGTAGTAGTATATTAAGATTAATTGGTTATATTTTTCTTAATCTGACTTCGAGTGTTGCAATGAAAAAGGGGGCATATGGATTGAATTTTCTGGAAGCATTCAGCACAGATGCCTTGAAGCCGGTATGTAACTATTGGCTGTCGTTTTAAGTTCTCCTTTGATAATTATTTACTTATTTAGTGAAGCATGATTAAGTTTTTTTTTTTTTTTTTTTTTTTTTTTGCTGAATTAAGGATTCTACCACTTAATTGTCAATATCATGACTGATTGACCAAACATAAAAAAATACTGGCACTTATTGAATGACTTTTGCTCTCATAGATGAAAATGCTTCCATACATGTATAGCTAAACATACCTATAAGTGATTGATTCAGTATTCTACTTCCTTAGGTCATTTCTCGGTTTTTATATCAGGTTTAGATATTCGACTTCATTACACCATTTCTTAGATTTGATATCTCGCAGTCTAGGAACGTGATACATAGGATTATTCGAAAACATTAGAAGAAGCAACATTGCTGTTTGAACTTATGAAGTCATTTACTCCTTCCGCTTTTAAAACATTTCTTAAAACTGTAAACGATTTTAGGCTCCTTATAGTGGAAACTTTTCATCTTTATTCCATCTCTAACTTTCTAAAAAACTGAATAGGTTTTCTATCTCCAGAAAACTATTGAGAATTTAGAAAATGTGTTTAAATGCCTGCTGTTTTTCCTAGTGTAGAAAATTGGAAAACATGCTAAAATTTGTCAGGTTTTATCAATTTTTTTCATAAGGTGTGTTTTAAAATATTGACCAGCTTCAGATGAAGACATATCTGTAAAAATACTATTATGTAATTTTAAAATAAACAAGTATATAAATAACCAATATACAAACTTCACTACCAATTATCAAATAACAATGTTATCTCATACTATTATGGTATTTTAAAATAATAAGTATATAAATAACCATTATATAAATTTCACCATCAATTTTCAGTTAACCATGTAATCTCATCGTAGTAAATAAAAAACTATAGTTTATTTATTTTTCTATTACAAGGCAAAGAACGTTAAGATAACAACCAAACCAAGACAAATGTTATTAAGATCGTGCATTACCTGATCCGTGGGTCTAAAGTCTAAATTGTAGTGAATAAGTTACCTGTTGATACTAACCAACATATTGAAGAATCCAGTAAACATGTTTTCCAATCTGGTAAAAATAAGTTACATCATATTCAATCAGAGTTGAAAAAATAAGGCTAGAATTTAGGTTGCATTTGACAATAAATTCTAACAACCTCAATGACTTGGGAACTTCTTTAATATAGCATATGCAGCGTTCGGCACAATCTTGTATTGTTTTGTTTTATAAGTTTTCTGCCAAACATACAACATATGATCATTCATAGAATACCATTCCATACAGTCACACAATGTTGGTGATTTTATCAAGATACTGGCAGCACTCAAATAGAACAAAACAAAAGGATTTGGAAATCATAATATTGAAATACATGCATGAGATTGTATTTTATACACCCTATTGCAACTTTGCACGGCTCAACCGTGTCAAAAGGGTTACTATTATAGTTAACGTATCAAACTAGAATATTTACCTAACCTTATCAAAAACGAATGCCAATGACAATGGGTTTGACTTAATGCCAAAATCTATATTCGTGATGAAACTCTATGGATTGTAGTTCAAACTGTAGCTTCCTCGTTTTCTAGAAATTTTTCAATCAGAGCTGTTGGAATTAAACATCAACTGCAACAAAAAAGAAATGACATCGAAAGAACACACACATAGTTCTGGACCAGTATTTGTGTGAACATTGATTCAGTTTTGCGCACATGCAATTTATTTATATAATTGAGTCTCTGTTGTTTATCAAGAATATAGATTATTTATATTCTGTATTTTTTTCTCTGTGAATGCAGGCTGAAGCTGGAATCATGTCAAAGGCAAGGACCCCAACCATTAATTTTGTATTAGGTAATGAATTAACAATACCAATCAAACAGCTGAAAAAATATGTTGAGCTCTGAAAAAAAGCTATAGATACATAATTGCATATTGTGGCAGTTGCATATATAATTCCTAAGCTCAGTCATGAATATTATTTATAAAGGCACACCGCACATGGTTCACCCTCTTTGGTGAGGAAAGTAAAGTTCCATATGTATGTGGCTGATTACATGTCTTTTGTGATATTTTGGTATAACATTTTTTCATGGAGTATTATTATTGTATATCTTTACCGTTATGATTATTGTTTTGGATGCTTACCCTTGATATGTCTGTGACGCTCTTAGGAGGCCCTGGTGTTGGAAAAGGTACACAATGTACACTGATTGCGGAGACTTTTGGATTCACACACCTAAGCGTTGGAGATTTGCTCAGAAAAGAAATCTCTTCCAACACTGAATACGGGTATTGATTCCTAACTTCACCGTATTTGTGTCGATGCACTAAACAACTACACGTCTCAAAACGGGTGGGTCAGTGAGTTGGTAAACAGATCAAAATGGAAAAATTGTAACTGTTTTTATGCTCTCAGTGCCATGATTCTTGAGACAATTACAAAAGGAAAAATTGTTGCATCAGAAGTGACGGTCAAATTGCTCAAAACCGCTATTGAATCTAGTGAAACCGATAGATTTCTAATTGATGGTTTTCCAAGAAGCGAAGAGAACCGTGTTGCTTATGAACAGATAGTGAGTTTTCATCAATCCTTTGTATTTCCAATTTTGAGTAAAAAGCCATTTTCATCCCTGAGGTTGGCCAGTTTTGCTACTTTCGTCCAAAGGTTTGTTTTTCTGCATCTGGATCCAAAAGGTTTGAAATCTTGACATTTTCATCCGACTCGTAAAGTCCATCCATTTTTACGTTAAGTCAGGGGCATTTCCGTCATTTTAGCTATTTGTTTTATTTATTTATATCAAAATGGCAAGATTAAATGACGGAAATACCCCTGACTTGTCATTAAAAATGGATTGAGTTAACGAGTCAGATGAAAATGGCAAGATTTCATACCTTTTGGATCCAAATGCGAAAAAACAAACCTTTAGACGAAAGTCGCAAAAGTGGCCAAACCTCAGGGACGAAAAGGACACAACCTTTAGATACTTTGTTCTTGAAGTTGACGTTGTAGATGTGCATTACCTCTGTATGAATATCTCATGGTTTCAATAGATAGGAATAGAACCGGAAGTTGTGCTTTTCTTTGATTGCAATGAAGAGGAGATGCTGAAACGAGTACTGCATCGTAACCAGGTGTGTTGCCTTAAAAAAGTATTATATAAAATTATGCATCATCATACTCGGTAAATCCCACCAATAGCAAACCTAAGGTATATAAAATTATGCATAATAAGTTAAACTCTAATGATTCTGATAGGGGCGAGTGGATGATAACGTTGATACCACCATGCAACGCCTTAAAGTGTTCGAAGCTTATACTCTTCCCGTTATTAGATACTACTCTCAAAAAGGGAAGCTTCACAAGGTTTTACTTTCTTCTTATTGACAAATTCTTTTTTTTTATATTATTATTATTTAACAGTTTTAATGGACTTTTAAGCATATGCTGGATTTTGCAGATCAATGCTATAGGAACAGAAGACGAGATCTTTGAACGAGTGCGACCTATATTTGCCAAATAGACATCAAGGTATACAACTACACCATTTTAATTGAATCATCTCATGTTAAATTTCATGTATTATATGTTAACTAATCTCTACCCATTGTGGTTATTATGCAGGTTTATAAACCTAAAGATGTTAATGGTGGAAAAATCGCCATATAATGTGAGTTATAATATGTTTTCGGCTTTTAGAAGTTTGAACCTGCAGAAAGCCACACAAATTAGACCTTTTTGTTTTTTGTTTGATACTTGTTGTTTTTTATTATCAACTATATAGCCATTGTGTTGTAGTCATAGACTGTAGCTCAAAGGTACATTATATAAACAATTTGTGGCGACCATGCCAAGATGTTTCTTATTCAGCAAACCAAAAGGATGAGTTGAACCTACATGATTCAAAATATTGAACTTACGAAGATGGTCCAGAAACCACTATTCGTTTTATTTTGTTACCATGAAAAGTATTGTGACATTTGTGTCAATCTTATCATAGGTCAAAGTATTGTGACATGTGTACAAAAGCTTTTCGGACTGCCTAAACGTTAAGCACCTGAGATTGTTCCAGATGGACTTGAAACTTCTGTCATAAAGATCGATAATCCGGATATATATTTTCTTTGCTTGTTGAGACATGCTACTGTCTTAAAAGTCATTGAACTTGGTACTTGCATCCATTGAGTAATTCCAGAAAAACTTATACACAGAAATGTCGGTGTTTCTGCAAAACTACTTAAGATTATATGACTCTAATGGCTATATCGAAGAAGCCTGCCAAGTGTTTGATTATAAGTCCGAGTAACAAAGTGGGTGTTCGACTGTTCGATCAAATGCCTAGAAATGAAAAGGATTTGGTTTCTTGGACCACCGTAATATCTGTATACAACAAACACCCAAATGCCCTTGTATGCTTCCAGCAATATAGCGTATGTGACGGTCCTTTGGATGCCCTTACGTTTGTTTTTGTAGTAAGTAGTAACAATATGTGCTCGTTAAAGATTGTTTACTACAATGACAGACATAATGAATAATTCCTAGTATGCAACACCATGCATGTCTAGTGAATCCTGAAGGCAGGGTTGGATTGATAGGCAAAGCTTATAAAGTGATCACAAGTAGAATGCAATGCAGTTTATAGTGTGGGAAGCATTATGGGGGGTTGGGGGGGGGGGGGGGGGGGGGATAGTGCACGGTCCTCCCAACCGCCGGAGTGATCCCACTCCGGGAGCCGCTACCCGACCAAGCTAGCTCCGCGGTGACTTCCCCTTGCCGAGTTCTTACCCTGGGCGACATATACCACTCCCAAGACTCGAACCCGGTACCTCTGGGAAGAGGTGGGTGTCGGTGGCCAACTGGGCTACCCCAGTTGGTTGTGGGAAGCATTATTACATGAGGAAATATGCAGTCATACTGGTAATTCAAATATGTTTGATTAAATTATAATAGTACATACGGTATATGCTAGTGATTCTAGTGTCTCAAGCTATTTTGGGTAATTGACCTTTATGTAAACATCAAATGAGAAATCATATAAACATTGGTATGATTTAGGATGTGTGTGATACATGCTCGATCAAGTTTGTTATGATTGCAAGCACCATGGAACCTCAATGGTTCTTAAGGGTGACGGCGTGACGCCCTTAGACCATGTGAGTTCCAAGGGGCACCGCTATGGTGGTGGGGTTTGAGGAGGCCCGATGACGTCTAAGGGGCAACAACCTTTAAAGAATTTTTATTGGATATAATTCGGATTTGCATGATTGGGTAAAAGTTGCTTGAAAAATTATCTTTAGAAATAGTGTATTTCAGTAACATCAATGGTCAATGAAGATCCTAACAAACGATCGTCGATGGAAAACTGTGAATCTAGTAGCAAGTGATGGTTGTGGCAACCGGGTAGTTAGTGATAACATGTTTACTGAATTTCCCACTGATGCTTCAAACTGGTAGGATAAGAGTCCAACTCTTGTTGACAGTTGTAACTACTAACCCTATAAGAACACCCGTAGTGGGGCGGTATTTTTTTTTTTTTTAAAATTGAAAAAAAAAACGCCCCAAAACGCCCCCCCCATTACACCCGGCGTTATAAGGCGTTTTTTTTTTTAAAATTGCATGTTGGCGTTTTATTTAAAACGCTGAAGTGGTCAAATGGAAGGGGCATGTGGCCAATGGTAGTGGTCCAAGGTTTGACTAGCCAATAAGCAAGTGGTTTGTTTTTTTTTTTTTTTTTTAATGATTGGAAGGGACATTATTAGGCATAATGCCCACTACACCACTTTTGCAATAATGTCCCATGCTGACTGGGATGACACGTGTCGAATAATGCCCCATGGTGGGGGCATTATTTTGTTTAACCACTACACCCGGTCTAACCACCAACTGAAACATTGTGATGATTCAACCTTTATATAAAAAAATCATTTTGTCTGTTTTTTATACAACGAATTACATTTTTATTTCACATAATAGAACATCTCATTTTTTAAAAATCATTTTTTTCTTATACTATTATTAATCTTGTGCACACACAAAATACTTTAATCTGAAACTGATCTTATACACGGTTTAGAAAACTATCTAATAATTTAAATACGAAACCTACAGGACAATCTATTATAGATTTCGTTTTAACTTTTAATAAAGTTTGATAATTTAAAGGATGTCTCAAGTTGTAAACTACTCATTAGTTGAAAAAAGTTTGCCATCACCACTTTGGTGCGGTCTGCGGTGGTAAAGGCTTTATGTCTTTTGGGAAGAGACCAGGGTTTAATTCCTGACATAGGGTAAAACTTGATGTAATTTAGGAGTAGTGTTATGTAACCTTTGCCGTTAAAAAAATTGAAAAAAGTTTAATCTAAAAAGTCTATTTCAGGTTTTATCCAACTATGCCAAATTTGCGTTTAGTTCCACTAACATTAGAAAAAAAAAAAAAGGAAGATAAACGATAATTTATTCAAACTAGATAACGGCATTTCTTATCATGTCATTTTTATTAAAAGAGTAATTTTACTTAAAAGTGTATGATATGAGTAATAAAAAAGTGTATGATATGAGTAATAAAGAATGCTTCAAATAAAGCAAATAATCTTTGTTTAACTTAAATAAATAATAATACGCATATATATTTATTTTTTTTTTCTTGACGTTTTGGTTTATAAAATTTGTTGAAAACGAATTATACTATTTTTTTGGTATCATAAGATATAACGACCCATACCGGTACTATGACAAAT
Organism: Helianthus tuberosus; assembly: GCA_030545235.1. Classification (NCBI taxonomy): domain Eukaryota; kingdom Viridiplantae; phylum Streptophyta; class Magnoliopsida; order Asterales; family Asteraceae; genus Helianthus; species Helianthus tuberosus. The sequence continues at coordinate 185,753,064 of CM060432.1, read as the reverse complement.
GAACCGATATCGACATCGGTACCGGTATTAGGTATTATCGGAACTAGTATTAGTATTCGTTTTTAACCTTTCATAGTTTTCGATCGATGTAAAACATGTGTCGGTAATCTTTTGGGCATATCACGACTTTATTCGTTATTATTTTCAAACGATTTAAAATGTATGTCGATATCATTTTGAGGCATATCACAACTTTTTTTCTTGGTTTTTCTTTCACTTGCTATACCAAGTCCCGGTACGATAACGAGTCGAATCAGATACCAACGAAAACCAAATTCTCACCGCATCTTGTAGTAGAATACCACTAATTTTTATTAAATAACTAATTTACTTATAAGTGTAATCAAGAACGTTCCAAATAAATCAAATAATCTTTGTTGTATCGTTTTCTTTCTTCCAATCAAAATATTGTCTCGTTTTTATAGCTAATTTGATTAAACATACTTATACTCTATTAGGTGCAATTAATAAGACTAAGGTGGTATTTGTTTTTTCTGAAAAGCTCTTTTTGTCCTCTTATATCTGCGTCACGCAGATCATACGCAGACGTTTGGGTCTGCAGAGTGTTTGTTTTCTCGAAGACATTTCATTAAAAAACTTTGTGTGTCCTTTTTGTGCAGATGTGGAATAGTCTCTTCTAACCTCTTCTTCTATTTTTTCTTCTTGTCCTACGATCACAAAACACAGACATTTCTTCCACCTCTCTCCTCCATCAAAACCCTAGCACCTCTCCTCCACTCCTCTCCTCCTCCCAGCCACCACCGTCGCTGCTCTCTTCACTGCCGCCGTCCCCCACTGCCCTCCTCCTCCCAACCGCCGCAACTTTCATTCTCTTCCCCCTACAGTCGTCGTTCTTCCACCACCACCACCGCCATCGTCCTCTTCCCCTACCGTTGCCATCGTCCTCTTCCTCCACAGTCGAAAATCAGGTTAGTTTTATGATTATTTGTTGTTTGTTTTCTGCTTTTAGTTCTATGTTTGTTATGATTATGTGAATTTTTGGTGTTTGTTATGTGAATTTTTTGTGTTTGTTTTTTGCAGAAGTTAAAAACTAAACAGTCTTCTTTTTATAGACTGCAGAGGTTTGTCCCACCTCTTTTGTTACAGATGTTGTCCACAGACTGCAGACATTTTACCTCTGAAAAAACTAACAACAACTAATTAATATGTTAACTTCCAACACCCAATTGATTTCGCTTGGATGGTAAGTATTATTATTGTTGGAATTAAATATCATAACTAGAAACTCGTATGTTATATCGAGCCAACGAAAATGAAAAACCATTCACGTAAGCATATTTAAAAAAAGGATATCGGTTTGAATCCGGTCTCAACTGGGTTTTATTGCAATGAGCTTCGGGCGACTGGTTTTTCCCCTAAATTGAAGATCGTGGGCTTGGGCTACCCAGCACTGTTTGCGATCGCGGATGTATGAGGCACATTTTGCCACTGGGTTACCCTGGGTGGCCGAGCTTTTATTCCGTTGGCCGTTCAAACAAAAGAAAGAAGATTGTAGTCGGCGATCTCCATTGATTTAACAAGCAGACAATTAGGAAATTTTTTGAACGAAAATTCGAGGAATGGGTGTGGATTACTTAGCATCCACCTCAATCAGTACAAGGGGTAACCTCTGCGCTATTATGTGTTGAGACAGTAAAGGATCTGACTAGGTAAAAGACATTGAACAAGTAACAATATGTTGATATGGTGGTGGTGGGTTGAAGTGGTGGTGCGTGAGTGGCCGAGTAGGGTTTATGAACACAAATGAAGGACAAAGGGGTAAAATTTTCATTCGATGTCGTTTTAAAACTAAACATTAAGAGACTACGAAACAACCCTAAGGTGCTGTTTGTTTTTTCTACGGGAAAAGGTCTGCAGTCTGCGGACCACATCTGCAGCCATCTGCAGGAGAAGAGGTGGACCAAATGTCTGCAGTCTGCAAGGAGAAGAGGGTTTGTTTTTTTTTCTTCTACAAAAACACTTTTTCACACACACACACAAAACACACACTGCCTCAACTCTCTCTCTCTACTCTCTCTCTCTACAAGATAGCACCACCACCGCACCACCTCCGCCATCACACCACCGCCATCATTTACCGTCAAGAACAACCACAACCACAACCACCCACCCCGTCTTCGTCGTTCAACCCCCGTCGTTCAACCACCACCACCGCCACCGCCTCCAATTTGGGGGTTTTGTTCGATTTAGGGTTTTTGGTTCGATTTGGGGGTTTTGTTCGATGATGATGGTCTCAGATTTCTCTCTCTCTCTCTCTACGGTATCTCTCTCACTCTCTCTCTCTACGGTATCTCTCTCACCGATCTCTCTCTCTTCTTTCTCTCTCTCTCTACGGTATCTCTCTCACCGATCTCTCTCTCTTCTTTCTCTCTCTCTCTCTCTACGGTCTCTCTCTCTACAGTGGTGGCAGGGATGTGGTGGTGATGTATCAGGTGGCGGTGGTGGCAGGGATGTGGTGGTGGAGGTGGTGGCAGGATGTGGGGGTGGAGGTGTGGAAGAAGAGCCAAGAAGAGGTTTGTGTCTGTGTGGTGAAGACATGGGAACATGTCTGTGTGGTGAAGAGGTCTCGCAGACCTTTTTTAATGAAAGGTCTGCGAGAAAACAAACAATCTGCAGCATCCAAACGTCTGCCCGCGTCTACGCGGCGCAGACATAAGTGGCCAGAAGTACTTCTGACCAAAAAACAAACAGAACCTAAATCATCTATATTTACACAGTGATATTTCTCCTATTTCAATATATTTGTGTGTAATAAAAAAATTAAATTAACCAACATATATTTCAAACGGAAAATATTTCTTTTACATCGTAATACTCAACTCTAAACGTTTATAAACATCGGGGAAGGTTCAAATGAAAATCATTAATTATTGTGAAAACTAATTAAAAAAGCCAAAAAAACATATCAATTTTTTTTTCATACAAATTTTCGTCATTTTTTATATATAAAAAAACAATTTAAAAAAAATTGTAGTGCACATGTGTAATACTTACTACACATGTGTATGTGTACTACACATGTGTAATACAAAAAAAAAAAAAAAATTTAAATTGTAAAAAAAAAATTGGTGTGTTTTTAGGCTTTTTTAGTTAGTTTTCGAGTTTTCACAATAAAAGTGGTTTTCATTTGAACCATCCCTATAAACATACGCAACTACAATAGTATTTTAATGATTCTTGTCTATAAAACAATGACGAGAAGGAAAAACATGTAAAATTGAATGTTTATGGGTTGCAACGGGTGTTACAAGCCCTTTCCCTATTTATTTACTTCACAAATCAAATAATGAACAAAGAAAAATGATGAAATAAGGATCAACTAGATTTTGAATATTGCCTTTTTTATTCAACTATGTTTTTCGTAAATTATAGTTTCATGTGATGTAGGGGCACGATAGAAACTTCTTGAATATTGTGTCCAAAATAAGGATCAACTAGATTTTGAATATTAATATATGTTCCTGGTTTGAAATCTAATTTCATATCTCATATTTATATATTTAGACCTTCTCTATTGATGAGGGCACCCGAATATATTGAACGACCTTTACACAGTTGCTCAGTTCTTTGTTTCTCGTCCTTTCACAAACAAAACTAGGGGGTGGAAATGAGTTGGGCCGAGCTCGGCTTGTTATGTTTCTATGAAGCTCGGGCTTGGTTTGATTCGAGCCTACTTATTTGAGCTCAAGCTCAGCTTGCGAGTAAAATCCAAAGCTCGATTTCGGCTTAAGCTATTTTGAGAACAACCTCAAACGAGATAAAAGCTCGGCTCGAGCTCATTTCAATATCGCTTAAACGATCCAAAGCTCGGCTCGTCAATGTTGTCATCATTCTTATTAATATATTATAAATATAAAATACTAAATTTTGTTTGAGCAATGAGCTTTGTATTCCATGCTCGAGTTTGGGCTCGATAACTAAGCGGACTCTATTTCAGACTCGATAACTAAGCGGACTCTATTTCAGGCTTGGGCTCGTTAAGGCTTGACTTGTTCGAGTTCTTAACTGAGCCGATTACGAGTAGCTCTCGAGTCACTGGGCTAGTGGGCTTATTTACACCCCTACATAAAACTCATTCAAGGGTGTCCTTGCATACGGGCTCTCCTCCAAACAGGCTTTGCTTAGGTCACTACATGAACGTCTCGTATTAGAGATGGTCGTGTGATTTCTCTCCAAAATGTATTGTAAAATTCATTATATCATTGATTATTGTATTTGAAAATCATTTTATAAAAATACTAAAAAAGATAAATATTAATAAAATTTATTTTTTTCTTTTTTTTTCCGAACACAACTTTTGTAAATGTATTAAACTAAATAATAAAAATTATTTTGAATGATTTGAATAATGTATTAAACTAAACAAATACATTATTCAAAACGTCTTTTTTACAAGCTTTGCATAGTACTTACAGAAAAATATCATAATTTTATCGTATATAGCTTGTTTAAGTTTGTATTTTATTAGTGACGTGTCAAAGTTAAAAAAAAAAACATTAGTTATAGATGAACGACTTAATAGATAAAAATGTCAAAACATCTTAATACCCTAACACTGTGCTCCCGGGTTAAATTAAAGAGAGAAAAGAAATGATTCTTTCATTTTCTTTTCTTTTCTCTCCAGTTCTTTCCAAATTAGAAAGATTAATTTTAGACAAAAAATCTCTCATTTTCTCTTTTTTTCTCTCCTTTAATGAAACTCTGGAACACAACTAAAAATTATTTCCTTCCAAATCTTTTCTTTTCTCTCATTTAATGAAACTCGGGAACATAGCGTAAAAGACGAATACGCCTGTTTATTTTTCTATGAAAAAATAAGTATACATGTTACATTAAAACCCTTCTAAGTAGAAAACATATATGAAGATGCCGTTAAACAAATAAATACAGGTGTTTGTGAATTTTTAATAAAATGACGTGTTAACTCTTGAGTTACTCAAAATTTAATACGATGACATTTAACGTTTATGAAAAAAAAAAAAAAAAAAAAACTATATCATCTTCTTTTGACCAATCAAAAGAGTTTACAAGTCTCATTAGTTACAAAATTAATAATCAAAACTACTTGTATTTTAGCCTTAAGATCTTTAATATACATAAGAGTTAACTGTCATTTTCGTCCCTGTGTTTTGTTTACTTTTGTCATTTAAGGCCATCGTCCCTGTGTTTTGTTTACTTTTGCCATTTTAGACCAATTTTCAAAAAAGCATCAGATTCCTCTCTGACATACCGGAAACGTACCAGTTTAGTTCAAAAATTAAAACTCAGTTAAGTCAGAAGGGTTAAATGAAGGGTATTATGGTCAATTCATATATATTTTATTTTCACCTTATTTTATGAATTGACAATAATACCCTTAATTTAACATGTCTGACTTAATTGAGTTTTAATTTTTGAACTAAAGTGACACGTTTCCAGGAATCTGATGCATTTTTTGAAAATTGGTCTGAAATGACAAAAATGAACATATCACATGGACGAAATGACAATTACCTCTATACATAAAGTAGTGTAGTGGTGTTTTCTTGTAATATTTACAAATAGACGGGTTTTAATATAACAAATTGTATTAAGTAATTTTTCAAATTAAAAATAGGAAAACTTACATATTCGTTTTGTATGATGTTATACATATCATACCATGATTTGTATTAGGACCCATAAAGATTTGGGGACTTTTTATATCCGTAGTTTACTACCTTCCAAAGGCGTAGATAGTCAAGCCAAGTGAAATCTTAAATCTAAAATATCATAACATGATAGCTCAAACATTTAAATATCATATATTATTGTAACTATATTTATAGAAGCAACAACATGCTATAAATTTATACAAAAGGAATTATAATGGATTTTGGACCAAACCCACTACTGGAGACTGGTTAATATAGGCAACGAACTTACTACTCAGTGTCGGCAACGGCCCATAATTTCACTTCTTTTCTAGTATTAAATTATTAAATTAATTGCCGCCTGCGCCTTGTATTATGTTATATTATTGTAACTACATAATTCCACTTTCAACCTAATATATCGACCGCCAGGGTCCGCAAATAAATTTCAAATTCACACTAGGGAGACAATTTTACAATTTTAAATTTCAATTATATAAAAAAATTTCAATTATATTCTTAAGTATGTGTTGTGTTGATAAGGCCATCCGTAGTCATAACGCCCCTTTGTGGGCGTTATGCGACACGTGGCGCGCCACGTCAGCTTGTGGGCGTTATAGGGTCTTATGCATTTAAGCCCGTAGTCATAACGCCCCTACCTCATCATTACCCAATTAATTAAATAAACCCTTAAATTATACATATATATGTATATATATATGTCTGTGTGAGTGGAGGGAAAACAAACAAGCAGCATGGCGCCGCGATACACATCGCGCCTCCCCCATTTTTCCGACTGATGGCGCCCTCCGTGGCGGTGTTCCGGCGCTATGCCGGCGCTATGAGGGCATACCGCCCAATTATGCCGCCCCACTACGTTCGGACTAATAGTTCATCAATTAAATTTGCATAAGCTAAAAAATATATATAATCCATCTCTCAACCAATTTAAAACCTTTAAGGTGTCCACAAACACATAGGAAAAAGGATATGACAGTTTAGAGGGGTTTTTATTTAGGGTTAGGAAAGCCAGATAAATTCAAATTTCATAGTCTATACTTTTATATTTATCGAGAAAGAGAAAGTGAGCGATTCCTTGTAAAATTTGGTTAAAGCCTAATTTTTCGTGCTTGAGGGGGTGCATACCAGATCATATACACAAGTTTTTCACGCGAAAGAGAAAGTGAGGGATTCCTTGTAAAATTCGGTTTAAGCCTAACTTTTCGTGCTTGAGGGGGTGAATTACAGATCATATACACAAGTTCTTCACGCGATACATTTTTTGAAATTAATATGTATTTCCAAACAAAAAGAATTTGCAGATAACGGATCACGTGCACGTTTGGATATTCATCACATGATCCAAATTTTGAGTTGTTGATATTCTTCCTTATTTTCCTCATTTGTGTAACTTGCGAATTGATAAGCAAATGTCTTAAAAGGGATTTGGTTTTTGAAGTATACTAGTTTTTTTAATATCGCCGCGTTGCGGCGAACGTCTTTTGTTTTTTAGTCTGTATTTACATGTGTTTTGAAATCACTACGAGCGCGTTGCGCACCGCTGACAAGAATAAAAAGAAAATATAGAAAACAACACTAAAAGATACCAAAAGAAAACCAACCAAAAAAGTTGTATGGTAATAATGTTGTTCGTATGAAACCTGTGGTCAAAGATGTAGGAAATGATACTGGGTACCGGTACCGAATTTCCCGAACCGAAAGATCTTAAGTACCAATTCGGTACGACTTTTGGCGTTCCTGGTACCGGTTCTCTACCGTTTTTTACCTTCATATACAGGTACCGTAATTGGTATTTTCGGTACCAGTACCGATTTGGTATTGGTTGGCACCGAGCTCATCCCTACCCCTGAAACTAAAAGAAGAAATCATTAAAAGTTGAAGAAAATCAACAAAAAAAGTTGCACGATACCGTTGTTCGTACGACACCCGTGATCAGGGACGAGCAAATGGTACCGGGTAGCAGTACCGAATTTTCCGAACTAAAAGATTTTCAAAATCAATTCGATACCGACTTTTGGTGTTTTCTGTACCAGGCTGGTGTCGGTTTTTACCTTTATGTACCGATAACCGTACTAGTATTTTCGATACCAGTACCGATTGACAAAAACTTATCTAACTTAAAAAGTAAAGAAGATAATAGAACTATTAAAAAAACCATATATATTATTAAACCATATATATTATTATAACTTTTACTTATTTCTACTGTTCAAATCATTGGAATATTAATATATAGGAGAATTTGCATAAAATATGACCAAACAAGTCACATGTTCCGTAAATTCAGAACAAAATTTAGGCTATGGGGTGTGGGGGTCATGGATTGGAACATTATTTCCACATAGGACCATTAATTAAATGGTATATCACCCCCCTCCCCCCCCCCCCCCCCTCCTTGATTAATGGTGGTTTCCATGGATTAAACCACGATTGCCACAACCCTTCCATTTGAAAATTTTAAGACAAAAATAAATTAAAAAAATAAAGGGGATAGTGGTTTGGGTCATGACCACACCCTTAGGGTAGTGGTTTTAAATGATGAATTAAAGATGGATGACATGGTGCCTATGTGGAGGATCATGGTGGTTATGAGGGTCATGACCACACCCTATAGCCCTATGGACCTTTTTCTTGCTTTACGTGTGTGAATCGTAAAAGGTTGTTACAACTGTCTGCATTTTGCAAAATAGTAATTAACTAATAATTACAAGCTCTTTTTGCGCCGGCCTGTTTCTAATAAAAGTCGCCTTTCAAAGATGAGGATAGTATTAGATCTAATTTTGAAAAGGAAGTGGTTGAATCGGAGGACGGTAATGTCAACAAAGATGAGGATAGTATTAGATCTAATTTTGAAAAGGAAGTGGCTGAGACATTGAAGTTTGGTGCGTGCCTGGGAATTGAAGTGATTGGGTTCGAAAATCAAATTAAAAAGATAGTCGCTGGGAATTGAATGAGATTAGGTCCCAATGAATTTTTTCTCTGTAAACATCAATGGAGTCTTCGACTTCCGTAAGGGGTCTTGGATGCGGAGTATAAAGGCCAGATTGAAAGCGGATTTTGTTGCCATCCAAGAGTCTCATCTGGAATCTGTGTCGGATTTCTTTCTTCGTAAATTCTGGGATAATTCGAAGATGTGTTTTGACTTTGTAGGGGCGGTGGGCCGCTCGGGAAGTCTAATCTCTATGTGGAATCCCGACGTCTTCTCGGTTTCCCAGGTATTTAAAAACAATCGATTCCTCATTGTTTCGGGATTCCTTTTGGGGGTGGAAGGGTTGGTGAATGTTGTCAATTTACATGCCCCTAATGATCCGGGTTTCCGGAGAGCTTTCTGGGAGGAGATTTCTGGGATCATTAACCATGATGGTTTTTGGGTGATCCTTGGAGATTTCAACGAGGTCAGGGAAGCCAACGAGCATCTGAACTCTAGATTCGACAGTGCTTCTGCAGAAGTTTTTAACAGGTTTATTGAGTCCTCTGGTTTGTTGGAATATTCTATGGTGGGGGGTTCTTTCACTTTTATTTCAGGCCATGATGAAGTGAAAATGAGCAAAATTGACCGTGTCCTGGTCAATGACCGTTTCATGTCGACTTGGCCTATGGCTAAATTGGAGGTTCATAAGCGTAGCCTTTCGGACCATTGCCCTATCTCTTTATCTTGCAATGTTGCGGACTTCGAGCCGGTGCCTTTTAAGTTTTTCAACTCCTGGCTGGGAGAGCAGCAGTTATTTATTTTGGTGGAACAGGCTTTCGGGGTTAATAATTTGGGGAACAGGTGGGACTTAGAGCTGGCAGGGAAGTTAAAAGATCTGAAGATCGCTACCAAAAGATGGAGATCGGATAAGGTTCAAGCTGAAAACTCTGAATTGGAAGCGTTTTATGTCACAATTGATCGGTTGGAACATAAGGCCACCATCGGTCCTCTCTCGAGTGAAGAAAAATCTGCCAGGATAGAGTGCAAACTGAAAATAAAGAAGGTGGAGTTGGCCAAGACGAAAGACTTGCAGCAGAAAGCGAGATGCAGATGGATAAAATTTGGTGATGAAAATAGCAGTTTTTTTCACAAAGTAGTGACGATTAATGTGGCAAAAAACCGGATTAATAGCCTGATTTTCAACGATGTGGCTGTTTCGGACCCTGTGTTGTTGAAAGAAAACATTTGGAGATGGTTCAGGAAGCAATTCTCTGAGCCCATTAGAAGGAGGCCTGATTTTGCTAATCTGGGTCTTCCAAGTCTTTCGGATCAGTGGAGGCAAGGCCTTTGTGAGAGATTCTCGGAGTCTGAAATCTTTATGGCTATCAAGAGTTGTGATGGAAGTAAATCTCCCGGCCCGGACGGTTTTTCTCTAAAGTTTTTTAAGGTATTTTGGGACAGCATAAAACCATGGATTTTGGGATTGATGAATGACTTCTTTGATTCGGGTTCGATAAGTATTGGTTGCAACTCCTCGTTCGTGGCCCTGATTCCCAAAATTCGGGATCCTCAACAGTTGGCCAACTTCCGACCTATTTCTTTAGTGGGGTCGATTTATAAGATTATAGCTAAAGTCCTGGCTAATAGATTGAAACCGGTTTTAAATGATATTATCTCGCCAAATCAATCTGCTTTTGTGGGAGGTAGAAATATTTTAGATAGCCTGCTTATTGTGGAAGAAACTGTGGCGTGGGCTAAAAAAGTCAAATTCAAGTTGTTAATTTTTAAAGTGGATTTTGAAAAGGCATATGATACCATAAATTGGAAATTCCTGTGGAGGATAATGGAGAAAATGAAGTTTCCTGAAAAATGGATCAGATGGATCAAAGGGTGCCTATCTTCGGGAATTGGCTTGATTCTTGTTAATGGCTCTCCTACAAAAGAATTCAAGTTTAAGAGAGGATTGAGGCAAGGGGATCCGTTGTCTCCTTTCCTTTTTATTTTAGCTATGGAAATTGTTTCGATGTTTATGAACCAAATGTGCAATTTGGGCTTGTTTCATGGGTGTAAACTCCCTAATGATGGCCCTACTCTCTCTTACCTATGTTACGCGGACGATGTTTTATTTTTAGGAGATTGGTCGGAATATAATTTATTGGCTCTCAACCGATTATTGAGGTGGCTTTCCTTGGTGACGGGCCTAAAAATTAATAGAAGCAGGTGCAAAATTTATGGGGTGGGTGTGCCTAGGGATGAGGTCTTATCATTTGCCCGGATGGTTAATTGTGATGCCGGTTCGCTCCCTCTTTCTCATTTAGGCATCCCGGTTGGGGTGAACATGAAAAGAATTAAATTCTGGAAGCCGGTCATTGATAAGCTTACGGCAAAACTGTCTAGTTGGAAAGCCAGACATTTATCTTTTGCGGGGCGTTTGACGTTAGCTAAATCGGTTCTTGGAAGCCTTCCTTCTTACTTCCTATCCTTGTTTGCGGCTCCTAAAACCATTATTGAAAGGATTGAGAAAATTAGAAGAAATTTCGTTTGGGAGATCTCGTCTTCGGGTCAGAAGATGAGATGGATTCGATGGGAGTTACTGTTGAAAGCTAGGAAAAAGGGAGGCATGGGGCTTGGTGGAATAAAGTCTTTTAACTTGGCTATGCTCACAAAGTGGTGGTGGAGATTTCTAGTTAATCCGGAGGATCTTTGGGCCAAATGTAACGCCCCTAACTTATCATTTTCAAAAGACCTTAAAGTGGTTAACAGATGTTAGAAATTTCGGCATGAACCGTACGTAAATAGACCACTAACACCTGTTTTATACGGTAAACCATTTCAACATAAAACATCCTTGACAAAAACCCAAAACGGAACGTTTAAGTTGTTTACAACAGGACTACTACTAATACGTTTTTAATCAAACCATAATGACTTCAAAATACTACTCTATTTAAAGTACATAAGACCAAAAGTTTAGACCACGTTATATTAACTTATGACGGAAGCGTGTAGTGGGCGTAGATCAAGTGTGCTCATTCCAAATCGTCCGACCACCTAGATTGAGAATTTACCTACATACAACATAAACAAATAAGTTAGTATTTCGTCACTAACACATTTAATTAATAAACCGATTCGTCTCGTTCACGGTTTTGCATCATTCAATTACTTTACTAACCGTTAAACGGTTCATTACATGTTTGCCTCAGGTAGAGACTAAGCATACTTTTCTTATCATACCCGCTAACGACGGGTACTAGTTTCATTAACATAACTTCCATTCGATTCGTTCATAACGAACAAACATATCCTTTACATTCTTACCTCATACTCCGATCCGAGAAAGACGGATCAAGTAGACTTTCGTTCGTTTCATACTTAACTTCTCATACCCGGTTCGACTAGAACGAACCGGTTATGTTGCGTTCTCCTTCTTAACGTATTCATTTCTCACAATCCATATATGACGGATCTTACTTTTTTACTTCCAAATAACCAAAGATTCAAATACCATAATTTTAACATACAACACAATACAATTGAAATAGCATACATAATACATATGACAACATAATAGAATATGGTGTACATGAACGTACCTCGATCTTGCGAGTCTCCCGTTTTCCTAGTGTTTGAGCCTTCTTCTTTCACGCCTACATTAAACGCATTCGTTCATTTAGCCCAACACTTTCATTTCATCATTTACATAGATTTCTCATTTTCAAGTGGCAACATTATCACTAACTTTCCAGATTTTTACACATTTATTCTCTTAAGCATTTCATCGAACACTTAGTGTGCGTTACATTAATAAAGCATAATGTACAAGCATTCAAAGCATGACTTTACTAGTTCATCTTGCATATCATCAACAATCAATCTAGTACTTAAAATACTCAAGGTTTTCATCAACTTATCTAACATTCTAGTATTACAAGCAAGATCATATATCAAGATTACATAAGATTACCATCCCTATGTTCATCCCATTCATAACACAATTTCACAAGGTGGGTTTATAGAACTTTCTTTCAATTAATCTAAAATCAAGCATGATTTCTACTCTAGGGAGTAACCCTAACATCTAATTAACACCATTCATACCACGAATCCATGATTGGGTTGAAACCCTTTTTCTACAATTCACCAAATCCAGAAATTCGACTTACCACTTCACTAGATATGCTTAGATGATCGAAACTTTAGAACATGCAGCCGATTAACATTGAATTTCCCTTGTCAATTGAAGAGTTTTGCAAGAACAAGGGTAAACCCTTGTTTCTCTGCTCTTGATCGATCCCAGAACACGCACCAGGAGGGTGTTTGGGGTTTTTATTTCTTTCAATCCTTTCCTTTTGAAATTTTCTACATGTGGCCCCTCTAGTTTGTTTGTTATTTAAATTTTGGCTTTTCTCATTATCATACTAGAATTTGAAACATTTACATTTACTTAGCTAAACCTTTAATAAATTTAGCTTGTATGTCTAACGGTCATTTTTGGGGTGTTACACCAAAGTTGTGGGCTCTATTCACAAAGGCAATGCTAATCTCTCTCAGTCTCTAATTCCGGTAAAGAAGTCCATTACTGGAATTTGGAGGGATATCGGCTCAGCGGATTCCATGTGGCTCAAAGTTGGGCTTAGTTTACAAGACAAACTAATTAAATGCGGAGAGAGGTGGCTATGGAGATCGTCGAAGGATGAAGATTTTTCTGTCAAACAGGCTCGGAGAGACTTTGAATCGGCTGTAGATGTCTCGGCTGGGGACTGGGTTAATTACAGGTGGTTACCTGGGCTCCTCCTAAAGTGAATTACTTGGTATGGCGTGCTTTGCTTGGGAAGGTTGCTTCGATAGCAGGGTTGGCTCGAAGGGGTGTTCCCATTTCGGATTCTTCTTGTCCAAGGTGCGGCCTGTACATGGAGGATTCGGATCACATCTTCTTTTCTTGCCTTTGGTCCCGTAGTATCTGGTGGAACATGCTGACTTGGATGCGGATCAGCTTCCCTCTGGATTGCAGCAACATTAAGGAGCTCTTTGATTTCCTTCATAATAGGCTGGGCTCAACTCTTTGGAAGAAGGCGATGTTAACGGTTGCCTTGGCTACATGTTGGGGGATCTGGAAAGCTCGTAACGAAAAAACATTTGAAGGAATCTTTATTCCTGTTAACAAATCAGTTGATCTTATTAAGGAGGAAGCGTTTTTATGGATTCGTAACCGTCCAAGTTTAAGCATTTGGAGTGGGTCAACTGGAGGATGTTTGATGTTTCCGCTCTGATGTAACTTTCGTTAGTTTCTTTTTTTGGTTTGTTTTCTGTTTTCGGTTCTTTGTTGTTTGTTTTCAGCCTCTTGCTGGCTCTTTATATATATATATATATATATATATATATAAAGTGAATTGCCGTTCAAAAAAAAAAGTCACCTTTCAAAAAAAAAAATTAAATAAAAAAAAACTAATTACAAGCTCTGTTTTCTTTTGCTTGCCATAACTTGATAAGTTATCAATGAGGCGTGCCCTTTTGATTTTCATGTCATAATCATGAAAGTAATTACGAATTATGACACTATGAACAATGTATATTTTATCTAAGACTGTTTTTAATTGAGTAAATAAAGAAAACTTGTTTCTATTGTATAAGGAAGAAACTGGATAAGACCATGTGTAGTGATAATGTGTTATAATGCCCCCACCATGGGGCATTATCCGACACGTGGCGTCCTAGTCAGCGATGGGGCATTAGTCCATATGTAGTGGGGCGTTTTTTTTTTTTAAATTCAAAAAAAACGCCCGAAAATGCCCAACCTACCATTACACTAGGCGTTCTTTTTCAAAAAAATTTCTGAAATTTGGTTTTGGCGTTTTTAATAAAACGCTGCACTTACCCATTTGATTCTTGCATTGGCCAATGGGAGAAGAAGGTTAAATGCATGTGGCCACATGGTGGGGTCCAAGGTTTTGACTACCCAATAAGAATTTAGTTTTTTTTTTTTAATCCTTTTGCATGGGGGTTATTGGAATAATGTCCCACTACGCCACTTTTGCTATAATGCCCAACGCTGACTAGGATGCCACGTGTCGGATAATGCCCCATGGTGGGGGCATTATTTTTGTTCACCACTACGGGTGGTCTTATAGCAAAAGTGGCGTAGTGGGGCATTATGCAATAACCCCCATATTATTTTTAATGAAAAAAAAAAAGCATGTGGGTGTGTCAGAGTATGGGTAATTTGATTGGTGGGTCTTAGTGGTCCAAGCTACCAACATCACATGTGTCAGAAACAATTTTTGCAATTCGGCGTTTTAAACATAACGCCAAAAACAATTTTTTTCCAAAAGTAACGCCCCAAAACGCCTAGTGTAGTGGGGGAGGGGGCGTTTTGGGGCGTTTTTTTTCAATTTTTTTTAAAAATAACGCCCTACTACGGGTGGTCTAAGGAAGAAAATAAGTAGTTTGGGAGTTTTAAAACCACATGGACGTAATTACACAATATTGTTGCTAAAATATGATTCGAAACAAAGTCACAAATCAAAGATTTTTACACTAATTACATGTTTAAATATTATTTAACAAACATAAACCAACACAAAATTACATGTACTCTTTTTCTTTTCTCGAACGGCATGTACTATTTTTATATAGTTGGATATTCATATATCGTGATATGCATCCACTTGATAGAGCCTTCCTAAACAGGATAAGAAGTGAAATAAAACTAACAATACCGACGAAAAATCTATCTTATGAACCGAGAGACGTTATCCATAACCAGACCACAATATGACAAAAGTAAAAGGGGTGTGGTTAGCCTCTTCACCCTTCAACCAATAATGTTTTCTATTTATAGGAGTGATATTGGATTTAAATAAACACAACTTTCATCAATTGTTCGATAACACTTCTACATCATTCTTAAACTAACTGAACACTAACTCACTTAATTTTGTGGATGTGGTACTTTGTTTGGTGACATGGCATATGATGTGGCCTTTTTGCTGACATGGCATCTGTCATCTGGTGTGGCACTTATTTGGTGACGTGGCAGTTGACATGCATCTGATGTGGCACTTGTTTAGTGATGTGGCATCTGACATCAATTAACTGGGTTAAGGTTCAGTTAGTTTGAGAGTGACAGAAGAAAATAAGTTGAAAGTTAGAAGTGGTGTGGTACAAATTGAAAGTTTGAAATGCTATCAGCCAATTGGGGAAAGTTTGGGTCATTTAAATCTAATATCCATTATAGAAGTGTCTTAACACCGTTTGGTTTCTAATAATTTTTACACTCAAAGTATTCAAATTTTAAATTTTGAAACTGAATTTAAATTTGGTTTAAAAATTATCTACTAAATTTGAATCGAATTCAAATGTAATTCCAAAGGTGAAGTTAGATTCGAATTTGATTCAAATTCGAATCCAACTTCAAAATTCTAGTGATGTTCAATTTAAGTTCAAATGAACTTGAAATCAAACAAAGTAACAAACCAAATGAACTCGAAATCAAGTACATAAATTCTAAATTGACTTACTCTACATCAATAATGGTTGTTAACTGGAGTGGAATTGTGGAAGTGACTCAAATGTTAAGAAATTAGAAATCTAATGATTTTTGGGTAATTGTTTATTGGGAAAATTACGGCAGTAGCCGCTTGACCAGGCACTTTACCAAAATAGCCATTTGACCAGGCATAAAAAAGCCTAGTCACCCTCCCCCATCCAAGTGAACTCTCATTTTTATGCACCTTTAATCCAGCCACAACCAAGCGGACACGTGTCCCTCTTACCTGAACCGGCTTTATGCCGCTACACATGTCAGCCGAGCCGCTTCAGGCCCAAGTCGAGCCGCTTCGCCCAAGCTCTGATTTTTGCCGCTTTGTGGTACTGCCAAGCCGAGCCGCTTCGCCCCATCCCAAGCCGCTACACCCTGGATCTAAGCCGCTTCAGCATGCCACCTACCCCCAAGCCGTTTCATTTGAATTTATGAGCTTTCAACCCATGCCCAAGCCGCTACACCCTGAATTTATGAGCTTTCAACACATGCCACCTACCCCCCAGCCGTTACACCCTGAATTTATGAGCTTTCAACACATAATTTTGAGTAATGTTTATTTGGCCTGAAAACAATAAAAAAAAATATGGAGAAAAGTATTACATTGAAGTTAAAAATAACCGAGAGCTAACAAAGCTAAGAAAAGTTGTTAAATACAAAAGCTTTTCTTTGATCCTAACCCACTACAAATATAATGAGTTTGAGATTTTAAAGCTAAGAAAAACGTCATAAAACCGAGATATTTTTGGATTTTGATATTTTTTTTTAAAATACTACTGAAATTTGACATATTTTGATGTATTTTGATATTTTTTTTTTAAAAATACTACTGAAATTTAAAAAGAGTTTTGAAACGGCTCGGCTTGGCCTTGAAAGGTCATGGCTTGTACTTGTAGCGGCTTGGCTTGTACTTGTAGCGGCTTGTGGGGCAGGGGGCGAAGCGGCTCGGCTGACATGTGTAGCGGCATAAAGCCGGTTCAGGTAAGAGGGACACGTGTCCGCTTGGTTGTGGCTGGATTGAAGGTGCATAAAAATGAGAGTTCACTTGGATGGGGGAGCGTGACCAGGCTTTTTTATGCCTGGTCAAATGGCTATTTTGGTAAAGTGCCTGGTCAAGCGGCTACTGCCGTAATTTTCCCTTGTTTATTGGGTCGATCACTGGATTAGATATTAAAAGTAATACTGAATTCGAATTTAACTCGAATTAAATTTGAGTATTCAAAAACCGAAATCAAATTCGAATTCCATTCAAGTCGACTAATTTGGCGCTTTTTGAGTGCGATTTAAAAACTGAACACCCTAGTTACGTGTATATCTATTTAACACATATAAAAAAAGTTCTATTAATGAATAATCAGATGAAAAGTTATAACTTGCAATGTATTCCTCTTCTAGGACCCATAAGATGTAATAGCTTGGCATTTTATATTAATTTAGTGATAGTGTTCAGATTTTCTTCTTTTACGTGTGAAACAAAATAGATGGTAGAAAACGACCAAAATCAGCCTACTGTACCCGCAATTTAATGCTGGATTGTTGCATCGACATTGAAGAAAACCTAACCTCTGCCTTAATGTCCATTATTAACAAATATATGTTTAAATAATATTTTCATAAAATAGTAATGACATATTTTTATATGTTTAAATAATATATTTTCATAAAATAGTAATAACATATTTTTGGAGTGAGATAAGGTTTAAGTACCATTAGATTCTGGGTTCGATTTCAAAAAGTGGGGTTTTCCCTTGATTTATTGGTTTCTTTCTAAATTGGTTTATAGTGGGGATGAATATGATCGATTGGTTCAGCTGGTGACACGATAATACTCTAGTCGTCTGTCAGTGATCTAAGTTTGCCGTTCAAAATAATAATAATAATAATAATAATAATAATAATAATAATAATAAGGGTGAGAGTTGGCTACAAAGTTCATTTTTCGTACAAAGTGTAAAAAGTCATAAAACATCACATTTTCAGCCATAAAACGTACTCAAAACCCACAAATAAAAAATTGAAGATTACTAAAACGTCATATTTGTGGGTTTTGTATTGTGTTTTGGATGATAAGGTTTTGATTATCGAATGATAATATTAGTGTGTTTTATGTTAATTATCATGCTATGTTTTATATTCATAGTTCTACGATGGTGTGTTTGAAGCTTTTATGAACTGTTAGGGTTTGGATATTGTGTTCACTCTGTTATTTGTGAGCTTTGAGTGTGTTTTATGGCTGAAAAATAGACTTTGTAGCCGAACCCCACCCTAACAACAACAACAACAACAACAACAACAACAACAACAACAACAACAACAACAACAACAACAATAATAATAATAATATAAGTTTCTAACTTTTTTTGTCCCCATCCTGAAAATCTACAAAACCGGTTGCCGTTCAAAATAATAATAATAATAATAATAATCAGTTTTTAACTTTTTTTTGTCCCCATCCTGAAAATCTATAATAATAATAATAATAATAATAATAATAATAATAATCAGTTTTTAACTTTTTTTTTTGTCCCCATCCTGAAAATCTACTAAACCGATCCGAACCCGACAGTCCAACACGGCTACACCACATTTCACACGGCTACAGCAATGCATAACAACCATTAACCACCTCTATAAATACCCCCTCAAAACACATATCTACCCATTACACCATACAACTCACTCCAACATAATGGCACCAAAGCTAGCCACATTACTCATCTTTCTAGCCATTTTCTACCTAGCCCGAACCACCAATTCCACCACCATCAAACCCTCCTCTAGCTTCATCAAGTCGTCTTGCGCCACCGCAACCTACCCAGCCTTATGCGAACAATCTCTTTCGCCTTTCGCCAAAACCATCCAAACCAGCCCGGCCCAGTTGGCCCGGACCGCGTTGGCCGTGAGCCTTAAACAGTCCCAAACCACCCAAGCCTATTTAAACAAGCTTAAGCAAGTTAAAGGACTAAAGCCCCGTGAACGCTCTGCAGTTGGAGACTGTTTAGAAGAAGTGAGTGATAGTTTGGACCGGGTCAGCAAGTCCATCAAGGAGCTTAAGAACTGTGACCGGGTTAAGGGTCAGGAGTTCATTTGGCACATGAGTAATGTCCAGACATGGGTTAGCTCTGCATTGACTGACGAGAACACTTGTATGGATGGGTTCGGGGGTAAAGTCATGGAGGGTCGGATCAAATCATCGGTTCGAGCTCATATCACTAGTGTTGCACATGTTACTAGTAATGCTCTAGCTCTTGTTAACAACTTTGCCCAAAAGCATTAGTTGTTGACTGGTGTGTAATGTTACTTACTAGTGCACCACCACCAATGAACCTTTTTTGTGTTATATGTTAGTAGCGTTGTTAACCCGTTTGCGCGTGTTTGGGTCGGGTTTGTGTAAGTTTTAAGGATATGGAAGATGTATAAATTAATAAATGCTATATATATAAATGTTTTTTTTTGTTTAGCATAAACAATGAGGTTGTAAAATTATTAAGTTTCCAATTTGTCCTGTTTTATTTTCTTCTTTTTTAGAAAAAATTACACCGTTGGTCCTTGTGGTTTCTGTCAAATTTCAGTATCGGGTACTAATAATTTTTTGTTGCAAAATCAGGTATTAATGTTCTAATTTGTTACAATGTTAAGTATTAAGACCAAGCGATGTTAATGTTAAAATTTAGCAGAAACCACAAAGACTAACAGTCTAATTTTTTCTCTTTTTTATTTATCTTTACATTTAGCAGAAACCACAAAGACTAACAGTCTAATTTTTTCTCTTTTTTATTTGTCTTACATAAATACATGATATCATGGCTTCGAATTTATTATTGTAGTGTTATGAGCTACAAGGGTCAATTTCGACCACAAATATTCTCGGATTGCGTTAGATCTGATGGATTATTTAAATAATTTTTTAATAAATTATGCTTATGATTCCCATTGTCGCATACTAATGGCTTTTTTTGTCTTTTAAGTATTTTATTATGTATCATAGTATTTTATTTTATCAAATAATGTAATTCAATATCTTCTGTATTATTTGAGTAGAAAGTTAGGCTAAAATACCAAAAATGAATATAAGAAGACGTTATAAATTAAACTCACATGGGACACTAGGGGTAGATACAACTGCATTGTAGGCTAATTAGTAATTACATTTTTCTTTATTTTTTAACAGCAGCTACTTTTCATAAAAGGGTGAGCGACTAGCAAAAAGCTATAGCAAACAATTATTTAAAAATACACACTCACCTTTTTGAACATGCTGTTAAATATATTAATTCAAAATTTTATATCTTGTCATTTGTATGCATATATCTTGTCATTTGTATGCATTTGTGGTTAATAAAAATGATTATAAGTATGTTAGCTTGCTATTAAAAAAATAATTAATATTAGTAATATTAATTAATTAAAATCTAAATTTATATCAACTGCTTAACTGAAACATAAATTTAGATTTAATATCTTTATATATGCTTCTTAAAATACTACATATATACAATTAAAAAACAGTGTGAATTTAAATATGGCCCGTGTAATAAGGAACCATGTCCATAAGGTACTATGTAATGCTTATTTTAAGAATAATATTATATTATATTATTTATACATAATATAACTTTTTTTATCTTGTAGAGGATAAATTTGCTTTTTGAAAAGCGCAATCTCATTGTGAATCTTATGGATGCGAATGGTACTCGTTTGGTACCGAACTGCTATCAGTATCGAAAGTGCTGGTACTGAAAAACGGGAAAAATGATACTGATACAGAATATACCGGTTCAATACCGATACCGGTATTTACCGAAGTTTTACCCGTAAAGAACGGTATCGAAAACGAAGAAAATGGATACCGATATCGAATATATATCAGGTAAAGTTCAGTACCAATACAATAATAGTAGTGCTACCTGATACCAAATGTTAATCCTAGTGAATATCACCTGTAACAAACAAATAAAAATAGGTGAAAAAAACAGCAGTCTAGATTAGAAAAACTGGAAGGCAATGACTAAGACTAATGGGTATGGGGGTCGGCTAGCCCCGGCTAGCTCCGGCGCCGAGCCCCCACACCGCCCCCCTTAGCCCCGGCCCGGCCCAAACGACTCACCCACGCCGATTCAGCCGAAGCACCTTTCTTCTCTCTCTCTAGCTTTGTCTCTCCTCTCTCTCTATCTCTCTCTAAAATTTTATATTTTTTTATTGTTGTGGGGCCTCATCCTCCATCCCTCTCCACCCCTCTAGGTTCATCCCATCCAAGCCACTCCTACGTGGCGCCTACGTGGCGGCTCAACCCATCCGAGCCCATCCTCTCCATACCCTTTAGTCTAATGAGTAAGTAGAAAGCGAGGGAACATAACATGCTGGCATGGTAAATCAAGTGGGGCCCGAACACACGTGATTGACTATGGGTCCCACCCATGTGGTGTTTATAATTGATGTCGTTTTGTACAAAAAAAAAATATCCATTTAATAAAATACCTAACTTATTGAGTATTTAATAATTATTATATTAATTCGGTAAAATATCCATTTAATAAAATACCTAACTTATTGAGTATTTAATAATTATTATATTAATTCGGTTGTTTTCAACAATTGAAATTTAGGAATTCGAATCTTCGAGACATATAACACTTAGCTACTGGTTAGGTAATATAAAATTTGAAAGCAACAAAAGAAATATAGCATTGTGAGGAAGTCACGTCAAAATTGGAAATCCAGACACTAACAATAGTTGAAATAGAGATGAAATGCTATCGAACTAGTGGTGAAGCTTGAGATTTCCCATCGAGAGGTCGAAAACGTATATATCAAAATATTTCTATAAAACCAGGGGGTCAAAAACGTATATACCCAAAAATTTATATACGAAAACTACATACTCTCCACTACTGAACGAAAAGTTCGGAGGGTCGGCCAACCCCTCCCGCCCCTATTATCCTACGCCCATGTATCGAAGAAGAGATTTAGTAGAGAATAATGTCGCATGTCCTCAAAGGCACCGTGAGGTGCCCTTGGTTGAGTTAGGGTTAACAGTTCCGTCTTGCTTATTATTACGAGTAACTGGTTTCATTTGAAATATATCAGGGGATTGACAACCAGTGATACGCGGAAATGCAGTTAGTTGTGTTCTTAATCATTGAGAGTTGAGACACCAACAAGTAAGATAATTTTAGTAGACAAGATATTTAAACATTTAGTACATCAAAATAAATAGGCATAAAAGCTTTAAAATCATTCTAATTTATGTTTAATGATATCTTCACAAAAACCAAACAAATTAGACTACCGGGTGTGACGGCATGGTTGAGATCCTTGTGTGGCAACCCCCCCCCCCCCGGGTGTGGCGATGACGTGCAATGGTGGGTGTGGCAAGTCTCACAGTGATGAGGGTTGGTGTGGAAGTATGGTGTGTGGTGTGGAGGCCAGCCATTGACCGAGCCAGGTAGGGGCAGACCTAGAGTGATAGAAGTGATATAAGGGGTAACCTCCGTTGCCTCTTGACGCTGCGGTGACGCTCCGATGGTAGTGTAAATTTTGAAAAGTTTTAACGTTTTTTCGATTTCGTTACCCATTCTTATTGAAACGTTACCCTTATGCGGATTTTCTAGATCCGCCAATTGTGAAAAGTGGAACCTCCACCTGATGAATGAAAACTGTATGAAATAATGTGACGTTGAGGTGACGTGCGTGAAAGTGAAACCAGACCCGAAAATGTTAATGTTGATGCTCCAATGCTCCATAATGTCAATTCATTTTAAAATCACATTAAATAAAACAAACAGGCAGCGGTGAAATGAGTGTTTTTTTATATAGGAGGTCCAACCGTTCTAGTAAGTAAGAAGGCCCGTCACTTAGGCTTTATCCTAATAGTCAAAAGGAATTATCTCTTGTGAGAAGATCAAGATTCAATTCTTGAATTAAAGTGCAACTATTTGGAGGAAAAACGTAGGTGTTAAAAAAGGGTCAAACTATCTGCACACCTTGGTTGGCTATCTACACACTTAGGGTTTACCTACGCTGCGTATAGAGCTATACTCAGCTTAGAAAAACCATGGATTTCAGAGCCTTATCATTAATCATTGCACAGAAAACAAGGGTTTATATACGCTGCGTATAGAGCTATACGCAGCGTATATAACCCATCAGAATTTTTTTTGCTATTTTGATGTATTTGTGGTATAAATTCTCACCCGGTTCCAACATTAAATCGCTTAAAATATATAACCGTTAAGAAAAAAAAATTTCGCTTAATTTTTTTTTTTGCTATACGCAGCGTATATAAAGCTTCATTTTTTGTATTTTTTTTTTATTGTGTATTCCTTTGTTTATTTATAAAAAAAAGAAAATTATTTATAAAAACACAATATTATTGGTAAGTAATACAAATATAAATTATAAAAATTAAAATAATACAAATATTATGAATTATAAAAATTAAAAAAGAAAATTATTTATAAAAAAACAATATTATTGGTAAATAATACAAATATATTATTTTGTTATCGTTTAAATTAAATTACCGTATTCCTTTGTTTATTTATAAAAAAAAGAAAATTATTTATAAAAAACAATATTATTGGTAAATAATACAAATATATTATAAGTCTCGTATAGAGGCCTACACGGGTGTTATTGTATAGTATAGTATAGTACCGTATCGTATCGTATCGTATAGTGTAGTATAACTCTCGTATAGGTTTCCTATAGGTCTTGTATATGCATATAGGATTATACGGGACCTAAACCACACCTATACGATACGATATCACACTTATAGGCTTATACGAGGTCAATACGGGACCTAAACCACACCTATACGAGACGATATCACACTTATAGGCTTATACGAGTTCAATACGGGACCTATACTATGTTATATGATACGATATCACACTTATAGGCTTATACGAGGTCAATACGTGACCTATACTACACCTATACGATAGATATCACACTTATAGGCTTATACGAGGACAATAGGTGACCTATACCACACCTATACGATACGATATCACACTTATAGGCTTATACGAGGTCAATACGGGACCTAAACCACACCTATACGATACGATATCACACTTATAGGCTTATACGAGGTCAATACGGGACCTATACTACGTTATATGATACGATATCACAATTATAGGCTTATACGAGGTCAATACGTGACCTATACGACGCTATTCAATACCATATCACACTTATAGGCTTATACGAAGTCAATACGTGACCTATACTACACCGATACGATAAGATATCACACTTATAAGCTTATACGAGGTCAATATGTGACCTATACGCCGCTATACGACACGATATCACACTTATAGGCTTATACGAGGTCAATACGTGACCTATACGACGCTATACAATACGATATACAATACGATATCACACTTATAGGCTTATACGAGGTCAACACGTGACCTATACTACGTTATACGATACGATATCACACTTATAGGCTTACACGAGGTCAACACGTGACCTATACTACGTTATACGATACGATATCACACTTATAGGCTTATACGAGGTCAATACGTGACCTATACTACGCTATACGATACGATATCACAATTATAGGCTTATACGACGTCAATACGTGACCTATACTACACCTATACGATACGATATCTCACTTATAGGCTTATACGAGGTCAATACGGGACCTAAACCACACCTATACGATACGATATCACACTTATAGGCTTATACGAGGTCAATACGGGACCTAATATTTGTATTATTTTTAATTTTTATAATTAATAATATTTGTATTATGTTTAATAATATTGTTTTTTATAAATAAACATGGAAATACCCCAAAATACACACAATTAATTTTCTTTTTTTTATCAATAAAAAAAGGAATACACAAAAAAAAAATACAAAAATGGAGCTTTATATACGCTGCATATAGGTCCCTACTCAGCGTATGAGACAAAAATGACAGCACTGCCCTTGTATTTGGCTTCGTATAGCCTCAACACAAGGGTATAAAAGACATTTTCAGACCTTTATATACGCTGCGTATAGCTCTATACGCAGCGTATATATACTATAAGGGTTAAAAAGATAATTTAACCACATGTTTGGGGTTAAAAATAAAAAAACTACCCTTTATATACGCTGCGTATAGACCTATACGCATCGTATATAAAGGTCTGAAAATGTCTTTTATACACTTGTGTTGAGGCTATACGAAGCCAAATGTAACACCCCGTGTTTTCGGGAAGTCAAAGTCAAAGTCAAGGTCAAAGTCAACGACCGATTTCGCGCAACTTGACTTGTAGAGAATTTCTTTTATGTGTTTAATTTAGTTGTATTATGTGGAGTAAGTGTCAACAATTACAATAATCAACATGTGTTATTCGCAATCTAACCGACTTACGACTATGAGCTATAGGAAGTAACAATGCGATAAAGCTAAACGATAATCAAACTATGCTAATCGAATCGACATCGAATCGAATCGCAACTCGAACTACGTATTTTAACTATTGTTATACGTGTGTGTGTGCCTTATCTGTTACTTGTGCATGTTCATTTATGTTATGTGTGAATCGCAATCGAACTCGAAACGTAATCGAACTCAATCGAAATCGAACTATGATAGATATAGTAGTTGGGATTAAAAGTAATTTGACTAGGAAAATCTATCGCATCGAATCGCTCGCAATAAAAAATCGAAACAGCAAAAATCGTCGCGCCAAACACCTGAATCAAGTGCCATCCAGCCGAATTGCCATCCGACTAGGCTGCCACTTGATTGTGGTGTCAGGTCGTCATCCGACCGAGATGACATCCGACCGGACAGTCATCCGGGCGGGATGCCATCCGACCGACCCACACTTTCCCCTTTTGGAATCCTATAAATAACCCTGTTATTGTCATCATTTCCACTTTTGGAAACCCTCTGTCCGAACAGTTCGTTCTCCCCACCTTTTCTTCGATTTCTCTCAATCCAGGTAAGATCTCGCCCTAAATCTTGTACTTTCTTGATCTACACGCACTCCTACACCTTTCTATCTTTTGAATCTTGATTTTTAACCGTGAAATCACCAGATTTGAGGTGTTCTAGGATGATGTCATCATGAGTTCTTGAAGAACTTCTTGTTTTGGCCTCAATCCACCAAGAACAACTTAGATCTAATAGATTCCCACACAAATACACAAAGATCTCGCGTAGATCTAAACTTAAAGATAGTGAAAAAGGATTGAAAGATGGTTTCTAACTTTCTTTCAACTCTTTTACAATCAATACACTCAAACCGATAGGATCCGACCTTGATCTAGTCTTCTACTCATTTTTAGTGTTGTGCTAGCTCAAGATCTGGATTCTACCCATGAGACCACCGATTTCGGGTTAAACGAGAATAACCGTCTTGAACTGGTTAACTGGCCGAACTGGGGTGATTCCTGGTCGATCAGGTTACTTGGATCAAGATGGGATTCTGTTGGTTAACACGTTGTCAAAACATCTTGATAAAACGACAAACAACCAAAACGACCAAGTGCAAGACGAACGGAACAATCGGGATGGAATGCTGTCCGACCGGACTGCTGTCCGAGCGGATAGGCTACCCGAACGGATTGCTTTCCGAACGGATCACACATTGGTCCCATACTTAATCAACTCCATCTAAAGTTTGAGTATTGAACGAATTGCCATCCGATCGGACTACCATCCGACCGGATTACTCTTCGGATCATGAGATACTAGGACTTTAAAGACTTAAATAATTTTCAACATGTTCATTAACAGGGTTGCCACCCGGTCGTATGGACATCCGACCGAGTGACTCTCCTGCTGTGAACTTGCTCTCACAAAGTAACCTCATCACAAATGTCGCCGTCCGACCGGACTACCGTCCGACCGGATGACAATCCGAACGGATTGTTATCCGCACGATTGACCGTCCGATCGACCAACTTGAAGGATAGAGATACTTCAATGTTTTCAAAATGCTACAACGAAAACTTCAAAAGACAAGCCATCATACACAAACACATCCTCATCATAGGAAGAAACAAATCACTCGAATAGTCATCCGACTGGACCACCATCCGACCGGATGACCATCCGAACGGATTGTCATCCGCACAAACAAGCCGTCCGATCGGATTACCATCCGACCGAACTGCTATCCGACCCATTCACACTTGATATCGTTTTACGAGTCACTTATCGTTATGCTATCAAACTATTCAGGCTAACCCTACTCGCTAAGCGTTCCCTTCAATCCATCAACCGCTGTGAGTATACACGATCCCTTTTTGCTTTAAGCACTTTTGGGTGTTACATACGTTACAACTATTCAAATCACATCAAACACACTACTCAATACTATTTGAACGCTAACCGTTAATGCATGTTATACGTGGCTTATGAATGCTTGTTTGTTATGTTTACACATGTAATGCTGTCTACCTGCCTTAGCAACGATAGTACTATAGTTTGGACTCAGCACCCGTTCACAGGGGGTTGTTAAGGACAATTACTTGCATGGATTACGGTGGTAATCATGTATTGCGAACTGCCTCGGGCAGTCAACCCGCAGTCATTGGTATCGATAGATCTATGTCGATAACTAACGTGCTTCATTTCACTATGTGTACGTGCTGGTTATGCGTAAACGAATTCGAACTCTATATGCTATTATCAAACTTGTATGCTCACCTTTACATTATATGTATTGACTTTATTTTAACGTATGTGACAGGTGCTTAGGATGCACACATGATAGGAAATTGAAGCTAGAATAAAGCTTTAGAGCCCAACAAATAGTTGTCTGTAGTAAATTAATCATGGGTCTCTAGAAGCAGATAAACAATTGCTCTATTTGAAAATCTGAGTTGTCGGAATGGAACTATTTGCCTAGATTTTGTCTGTAATAATTTGTTTACCTTTTGAGACATGGTATGGACATGTTACTTTAAATTGATTGGTAATGATAATTGTTATGGAAACTTCTGGACAATCTATTTCGCTCAGTGCCATGCCCCGATGATTCCGCCATCGGTTGGGGTGTGACAGATTGGTATCAGAGCCATAACTATAGGGAATTAGGCAAGACACGACCTAGTCCGGGTCGATGTCTTAGATACCTAGTCTATAGTTAGGAACCAATAGACCAACTTGAGTACATCCATTAGGGATTATGTACGAGCTTATTTCTCGCTATTTTCGCTTATGCTACACTATCACTGCATTCGAATTTTCAATTATGAATAGGCGATAAAGTCGAGATTAGGTGTGAAAACCGCAAACTCTCGACTAAAGTTACTTGAACAACCCGCATTTTATCTACAAACAAGGAGAATTATGCCAAATCAGGAGTGAAATCCACGTTTTGATGAATAATCTCCTCTATTTTAATAAAACAGGGACGAAGTTGTTAAGGTAGGGGTGAAACCCTAACCTTGACGACTTGTTCCGCTCATTTTACCAACTCTCACCAAAGTCTCAACGGACTCCAACGACCTGAAGTCACAATATGACTAACGGGATGTATGCCAAACGCCCAAGAATCGAGGCAAAAGCATAGTCCTGAAGGTCAACTGTGCACAACGGATCCTTGCGAATAGTTGAATCACTTTGGTTAATCGAAGTCTACTAGCCGCAGACAATCTATTTCTCGATTTTTATGTGTTTCAATCCTGAGCTTACAACCGTCGGCTCTGATGTTTCGTCGATTTTACTTACTTATACATGAGTTTACCTGTTTATGAGTTTAAATTTTGGAGATTTACTCGATTTTTGCTTCCACTTCGATCGACACGCACGACTCGCATTGCACTTCTACCTCAAAACGTTAACAAATCGCTAAATTATGGACGACTTTATGCTACGCTTATACTACACGACTCGATGTACCAAATGCGAACACTATATTCAAACGCTCGCGAACTGTGAATGATAGGTTTCTGTATTCTGACTGCCTCTTATGACTACAT
The DNA here is from genome assembly GCA_030545235.1 of Helianthus tuberosus. NCBI lineage: Eukaryota > Viridiplantae > Streptophyta > Magnoliopsida > Asterales > Asteraceae > Helianthus > Helianthus tuberosus. Next base: position 185,723,996 of record CM060432.1, on the reverse strand, counting down.
GGTTAGGTGCTTCTGTGACTCTGTGCTCTATATGCTTACGTGACTGTGTGAATCTGTGCTTATGTGAATCTGTGACTGATTGACTATGTGTTTACGCGCCTACGTAATTGTATATGTTCCTGAGCTTTAGTAAGTAGTAGACGTATGGAGTGAGATTCGAATACGATGTGTTGAGTCCTGTGACGATGTCTGTTGCAGGCAATGTCATCTGGATCCCGTCATCCCTTACTTTCTCGTCAAGAAAAGAGAGACAAACGCCTTGCTGCCATCATCGCTAAAAGTGTAGCAAAGGCTGTAAGTGAGGTTTACGAGAACGTCAGCAAGTCGTCTAAGGAATCAAGAACCGAGGCTCCTAAAGCTACCACCAAGACCTTCAATTTCAAGAAATTCAAGTCGTGTGGGCCAAAAGAATTCACTGGCGAGGGAGGTCCTACTGCACTATTCCAATGGTTTGATTCCATTGAGGTCACTCTACGACAGAGTGGTTACCCCGATGACCTCCGAACTCTGAATGCTACCGGCGTTTTCCAGTCCCGTGCACTAGACTGGTGGACGGCCGAGAGGAACAAGCGAGGGAACGATGCAGCCTACGGTCTGTCGTGGGACGAGCTCAAGGAAGTCATGCTGGAGGAATTCTGCCCTCCTCATAAACATCAGAAGCTAGAGGATGAATTTTGGCACATACAGCAAAAGGATGGTGAAAATGCTGCGCTCACTGCTCGCTTCAAACAGCTCAGCATCATTTATCCCGATCAGGTCAAGACTCCAGACATGGCAATCAAGAAGTATATCCGAGCCCTGCCTGACTGTGTTGCTAATTTCGTTCAAGCGGCTAAGACTACGACGATCGAAGAGACTTATCTACTGGCCGCTGAAATCAACGACAAGCGGGTCAAGGCCGGTGTCTGGGATAAAACTTCAAAGCACCTGCATCAAGCTACCACCGCCGCACCAACTGCTGAAACCACCACCTCATCGAGCAACAAGAGGAAGAACAAGAGAAAGAACAGCTCCAGCAACAAGAACTGTGCGATCACTGCTGCACCGATTCAAGCTGTACCAGCCCAACAGCGTCAAGTAGCGGCGCCCGTGGAAAATGCACCGCCCGCTAAACGTGCATACACTGGGCCACACCCGCTCTGCCCTACTTGTACCTACCATCACCCGACTACCATTGCTTGCCGTTTTTGTGCTCATTGCAATATGTACGACCATTTTACTACCAACTGCCGTGCTTGACAAGCTCCTGCTCATCAAGCTCTACTCACCGCCCCTCAGGGTCAACAAGCTCCTCCGGCACCCGCGGTCAACGCCAGAGCCTGCTTCGCATGTGGCGATCCTAACCATTTCGCCAACATGTGCCCAAACAGGGTTGTGAAACAAGAGCCCCAGCAGCAGCAGCCTCAGCAACACCAGCAGCAGCAGCAACAACAGGCCGCACGCGCCAGAACTTTCAACATCAACGTGCGTCAAGCCCAAGACGACAACAACGTGGTCAATGGTACGTTCCTTGTGAATGGTATTTATGCTTCATGTTTATTTGATACTGGAGCCGATAATTGCTTTGTGTCGTTCGAATTCGAGAAGCTCCTTAGTCGTAAACGCTCCCAACTCTCCTCGACGTTCGATGTTGAAGTCGCTAATGGAAGAACTGTCGTCGTTAATTCTGTTCTTCGTGATTGTACTCTCGAGCTCAACAATCACATTTTCCCAATCAACCTTATTCCGATGCAACTCGGAAGTTTTGACGTCATAGTAGGCATGGACTTTCTTCGCGAAAACCATGCTGAAGTTGTGTGCTTCAACAAGATGATCCGATTCTCGCTTGCGAATGGTGATTTATTGTGTGTTTACGGTGATACTACTTCGAAAGGTCTCAAGCTCATGTCATGTGTTCAAGCTAGCAAGTATCTCCGCAAGGAATACAGGGCTTTCTTGGCTAACATTGTAGTAGCGGAAAAGGAAAAGAAAGCGAAGAAGAAAGTGAAAGACGTTCCTGTGGTTCGAGAATTTCCTAATGTTTTTCCAGAGGATCTTCCCGGTCTACCACCAAGTCGTGATATCGACTTTCGTATCGACCTCATTCCTGGAGCCAACCCTATTACCAAAGCTCCCTACCTACTCGTGCCATCCGAAATGCGCGAAATCTCAACCCAACTCCAGGAATTACTTGAGAAAGGCTTCATTCGCCCGAGCACCTCTCCTTGGGGTGCGCCAGTCCTTTTCGTCAAAAAGAAGGATGGGTCATTCAGGATGTGCATCGACTATCGGGAATTGAATAAGTTAACTATCAAGAACCGCTATCCCCTACCCCGCATCGATGATTTGTTTGATCAGCTACAAGGTGCTACGTGCTTCTCGAAGATCGATCTACGCTCAGGATATCACCAACTACGTATTCAAGAGGAGGATATACCCAAAACCACGTTTCACACTCGATACGGCAACTACGAATTCGTTGTTATGCCCTTTGGTTTAACCAACGCACCCGCAGTTTTCATGGATTTGATGAATCGCGTGTGCAAACCATATCTCGACCGTTTCGTCATCGTATTCATCGACGATGTCTTGATCTATTCCAAATCGAAATCCGAACACGCGCAACATCTACGTTAGGTTCTCGAGCTACTCCAGGGGAACCAACTCTATGCCAAGTTCTCCAAGTGTGAATTCTGGTTGGAGGAAGTTCAGTTTCTGGGTCACATTGTTAATAGTCAAGGTATTCACGTCGATCCTGCGAAGATTGAAGCTGTTAAGAGTTGGATTACGCCTAAGAACCCGTCTGAAGTTCGTTCTTTTCTCAGACTAGCGGGCTACTATCGACGATTTATCGAAGGATTCTCAAGGATTGCTGTACCACTTACCGCTCTCACGCATAAAGACAAGCCTTTTGTTTGGGGAACTGAACAAGAGTCTGCCTTCCGAACCCTCAAGCATAAGCTTTGCAATGCTCCTGTTCTCACATTGCCCGACGGAAACGACGATTTCATTGTCTATTGTGATGCTTCAAACCTTGGTCTTGGTTGTGTTCTCATGCAACGGGATAAGGTTATAGCTTACGCATCTCGACAGCTCAAAATCCACGAGAAGAACTATACAACCCATGATCTCGAGCTAGGCATATTTGTTTTTGCGTTAAAGATTTGGCGACACTACCTGTATGGTACCAAGTGTACGATCTTCACCGATCATAGGAGCCTACAGCATATCTTTAATCAGAAGGAACTTAATATGCGTCAACGCCGATGGGTAGAACTTCTCAACGATTACGACTGTGAGATTCGTTATCACCCAGGCAAATCGAATGTTGTTGCCGACGCGCTCAGCAGACGGAGTTATCTGCTTAGCACATAATGTTCAAGCCCAACACGATCTCGAAACCCTTATTCGCGAAGCTCAGCATGCATGTTTTAATGAACGCACACTGAAGAAGGAAAGAATCTACCACGATGGAGCCCAGCTTATGAGCAAATCGAATGGGATATTCCACTTTCTGGACCGAATTTGGATCCCCAAACGGACCAATTTGCGACAGATCTTGATGGACGAAGCCCACAAATCCCGGTATTCTATTCATCCCGGTGCCGACAAAATGTACCAGGATCTTCGCTACAAGTACTGGTGGCCCGGCATGAAAAGGGATATTGCCCTCTACGTTGGAAAATGCCTGACATGTGCAAGAGTCAAGGCTGAACATCAAAGACCCTCTGGCTTGGTCGGACAACCACCGATCCCCATGTGGAAGTGGGAGAGTATAGTTATGGACTTTATAACAAAGCTACCGCACACGTCATCAGGTCACGACAGCATTTGGGTTGTGGTTGACCATTTGACTAAATCTGCTCACTTTTTGCCAATACGGGAAGACTACAAGGTAGAACGATTAGCCCGAATCTACACCGACGAGATCATTTGTAATCATGGTACGCCTTGCGACATCATCTCTGATCGTGATGCTCGGTTTACCTCGCGACTGTGGGAAACGTTTCAAATGGCACTCGGTACATCGCTTAATCTAAGTACCGCTTTCCACCCTCAAACCGACCGACGGTCAGACTGAAAGAACGATTCGTACTCTTGAGGACATGCTCCGTTCGTGTGTCATAGACTTCGGTGGTAATTGGGATAAATACCTGCCGTTAGTCGAATTCTCATATAACAACATCTATCATTCCAGCATTTAAATGGCACCATTCGAGGCTTTATACGGAAGAAGATGTCGATCGCCTATTGTGTGGCACGAGATCGGACATTCGCAACTAACCGGTCCCGAGCTACTGCAAGAAACGACAGACAAAATTTTCCAAATTCGAGACAATCTAGCGAAAGCTCGGAATCGACAGAAAAGTTATGCCGATAGACGACGCAAGCCCCTTGAATTTGACGTTGGTGACTACGTGCTCCTAAAGGTATCACCTTGGAAGGGTGTGGTCCGATTCGAAAAGAAAGGAAAGCTCGCGCCTCGATATGTTGGACCTTTTAAGATTCTAGAAAGGATCGGAAAAGTCGCCTACAGACTCGAACTACCGGAGGAACTTAGTAACGTCCACCCGACTTTCCACATTTCGAACCTCCGAAAGTGTCTGGCTGAGCATGATATAATTGTACCTCTCGATGACCTTCAAGTGAATGAAACATTACACTTCGTGGAAAAGCCTGTCGAAATCATGGACCGCCAAACCAAGCAACTCAGACGCTCACGCATTCCTATTGTGAAAGTTCGATGGAAAGGCAAACGAGGCGCAGAGTTCACTTGGGAACTCGAAAGCGAAATGAAGGCGAAGTACCCGCAGTTATTTAAGGAGAAAGTCTAGAAAGAGAAAGTTCTCCAAAGTAATTCACGGTGTTGTACAACTTCCCGCCTAATTTCGGGACGAAATTCCCCTAAACAAGGGGAGGCTGTAACACCCCGTGTTTTCGGGAAGTCAAAGTCAAGGTCAAAGTCAACGACCGATTTCGCGCAACTTGACTTGTAGAGAATTTCTTTTATGTGTTTAATTTAGTTGTATTATGTGGAGTAAGTGTCAATAATTACAATAATCGACATGTGTTATTCGCAATCTAACCGACTTACGACTATGAGCTATAGGAAGTAACAATGCGATAAAGCTAAACGATAATCAAACTATGCTAATCGAATCGACATCGAATCGAATCGCAACTCGAACTACGTATTTTAATTATTGTTATACGTGTGTGTGTGCCTTATGTGTTACTTGTGCATGTTCATTTATGTTATGCGTGAATCGCAATCGAACTCGAAACGCAATCGAACTCAATCGAAATCGAACTATGATAGATATAGTAGTTGGTGTCAGGTCGTCATCCGACCGAGATGACATCCGACCAGACAGTCATCCGGGCGGGATGCCATCCGACCGACCCACACTTTCCCCTTTTGAAATCTTATAAATACCCCTGTCATTGTCATAATTTCCACTTTTCGAAACCCTCTGTCCGAACAGTTCGTGCTCCCCACCTTTTCTTCGATTTCTCTCAATCCAGGTAAGATCTCGCCCTAAATCTTGTACTTTCTTGATCTACACGCACTCCTACACCTTTCTATCTTTTGAATCTTGACTTTTAACCGTGAAATCACCAGATTTGAGGTGTTCTAGGATGATGTCATCATGAGTTCTTGAAGAACTTCTTGTTTTGGCCTCAATCCACCAAGAACAACTTAGATCTAATAGATTCCCACACAAATACACAAAGATCTCGCGTAGATCTAAACTTAAAGATAGTGAAAAAGGATTGAAAGATGGTTTCTAACTTTCTTTCAACTCTTTTACACTCAATACACTCAAACCGATAGGATCCGACCTTGATCTAGTCTTCTACTCATTCTTAGTGTTGTGCTAGCTCAAGATCTGGATTCTACCCACGAGACCACCGATTTTGGGTTAAACGAGAATAACCGTCTTGAACCGGTTAACTGGCCGAACTGGGGTGATTCCTGGTCGATCAGGTTACTTGGATCAAGATGGGATTCTGTTGGTTAACACGTTGTCAAAACATCTCGATAAAACGACAAACAACCAAAACGACCAAGTGCAAGATGAACGGAACAATCGGGACGGAATGCTGTCCGACCGGACTGCTGTCCGAGCGGATAGGCTACCCGAACGGATTGCTGTCCGAACGGATCACACCTTGGTCCCACACTTAATCAACTCCATCTAAAGTTTGAGTATTGAACGAATTGCCATCCAATCGGACTACCATCCGACCGGATTACTCTTCGGATCATGAGATACTAGGACTTTAAAGACTTAAACAATTTTCAACATGTTCATAACAGGGTTGCCACCCGGTCGTATGGACATCCGACCGAGTGACTCTCCTGCTGTGAACTTGCTCTCACAAAGTAACCTCATCACAAATGTCGCCGTCCGACCGGATGACAATCCTAATGGATTGTTATCCGCACGATTGACCGTCCGATCGACCGACTTGAAGGATAAAGATACTTCAATGTTTTCAGAATGCTACAACGAAAACTTCAAAAGACAAGCCATCATACACAAACACATCCTCATCATAGGAAGAAAACAATCCACTCGAATAGTCATCCGACTGGACCACCATCCGAACGATTGTCTTCCGCACAAACAAGCCGTCCGATCGGATTACCATCCGACCGAACTGCTATCCGACCCATTCACACTTGATATCGTTTTACGAGTCACTTATCGTTATGCTATCAAAACTATTCAGGCTAACCATACTCGCTAAGCGCTCCCTTCAATCCATCAACCGCTGTGAGTATACTCGATCCCCTTTTGCTTTAAGCATTTTTGGGTGTTACATACGTTACAACTATTCAAATCACATCAAACACACTACTCAATACTATTTGAACGCTAACCGTTAATGCATGTTATACGTGGCTTATGAATGCTTGTTTGTTATGTTTACACATGGAATGGTGTCTACCTGCCTTAGCAACGATAGTACTATAGTTTGGACTCAGCACCCGTTCACACGGGGGTTGTTAAGGACAATTACTTGCATGGATTACGGTGGTAATCATGTATTGCGAACTGCCTCGGGCAGTCAACCCGCAGTCATTGGTATCGATGGATCTATGTCGATAACTAACGTGCTTCATTTCACTATGTGTACGTGCTGGTTATGCGTAAACGAATTCGAACTCTATATGTTATTATCAAACTTGTATGCTCACCTTTACATTATATGTATTGACTTTATTTTAACGTATGTGACAGGTGCTTTGGATGCACACATGATAGGAAGTTGATGCTAGAATAAAGCTTTAGAGCCCAACAAATAGTTGTCTGTAATAAATTAATCATGGGTCTCTAGAAGCAGAAAAACAATTGCTCTATTTGAAAATCTGAGTTGTCGGAATGAAACTATTTGCCTAGATTTTGTCTGTAATAATTTGTTTACCTTTTGAGACATGGTATGGGACATGTTACTTTAAATTGATTGGTAATGATAATTGTTATGGAAACTTCTGCACAATCTGTTTCGCTCAGTGCCATGCCCCGATGATTCCGCCATCGGTTGGGGTGTGACACCAAAGACAAGGGTAGTTGTGTCATTTTAGTCCTATACGTTGCGTATGGATCTATACGCAGCGTATGTAAAGCTTCATTTTTGTATTTTTTTATTGTGTATTACTTTGTTTATTTATAAGAAAAAAAGAAAACTATTTATAAAAAAACAATATTATTGGTAAATAATACAAATATAAATTATAAAAATTAAAAATAATACAAATATTATGAATTATAAAAATTAAAAAAGAAAATTATTTATAAAAAAAAATATTATTGGTAAATAATACAAATATATTATTTTGTTATCGTTTAAATTAAATTATTTTCTCATTGTTTTTATCGCCTGCGAATGCCAAACTATGTTTGATAAGAGTGCCATATGAGGATTGGCGTATCCTAGTGTGTCCCATAGATTGCTTCCATGCCTGATCAGTATGGAGGTTTAATGCATGGAACCCCTGAGATATCCCAATGGTCATATTGTACTAAAGTCGACTAGTAGTATTCAAAGAAGATATCCAATATAAAATGTCCTTATAAGTATCTCTACTTAGGGCATCTTTGCTTTTGTAAAGAGAATGTGTCATTATCTGACACCGACATCGATAGAGGAACCAAAGCCTGAGAATACAGGCACCTCTGACGTCTCTATATGTCATTATGATCTTCTTTATAAGAATTACCATGTTTACCTCCTGAGAGGCAAGAGGATGTCAGGATAAAACATCCCGCCTAGGGCTGCAATTATTATAAGAGCCTTATATCAGTTAGTACCAAGGGAATAGGAAGAACTAAGAGTCAAATCAATAAGATTTTAGAGAAGGTCTCATAAAGCCAAAATTCAAAGTTCTAAGAACTCCGATTTATATAAATAAGAAAGACAGATCATCTTGCGTATGCATTTGAATACCGCAACCCTATTTAAGCAACAATTAGGAATCGCCATTAGTTGCACAGGATCGTCGATTTGTTCGACTAGCTGTAAGGAATAACTATTTTTTTTTTTTTGAGATTAGTTAAGCAGTGGTTGAAATAACCATCTCACCTTAAGATAAGCTTTTATATAATAGTCGATATGTAAGCATCAGGGCTGCTCCCTTGGAGACCTTGTAAAGATGGAATGTTAAACGTCTATTGTTAGGACAATTGATTGGTAAGTCCAATATACAGGATCTTAAAGTTGCAGTGGAAACAACAAATAAGATCATACAAATTCCTAATCATCTGTAAGTTGCCATTATTAGGCAGAGAATACTTCCTTTAAATCGGTAAATCTCGGGCCGAGATTTCTTTTAAGGGGGTGAGGATGTAACACCCCGAAAATTCACGTCCTATTATGTAATGACACGTGTCATAAGTTTGAACGTGCGAAAGAATGTTCAGAAAGGACTAAAGTTGACAAACGTGGAAAGTATATGAAAATACGAGTTCTAAATGTCAACAGTGAATAAAGGTATTGTATATTAACCCTACATAATGTTATACCCTTAAACGAATGGATCATGGATCATACGAAGCCAATTGTAAAAGAAAGTGAGAGATTACAAACTACAGGGTTAAATGTGTCGACATGTTAAAGTATACCTCTGAGTGACCTTTTAGCGAACCCGAAGCTTTGTAACGATTAATATTGCTCACTAGAATGATGTGGTAAAATATTATAAGGATTCGATATAGTATGGGAAAGTTATGATGATGTTCGTATGCGAGGGGTTAATAACGTCAACATTTCAAATTAAGGCTTTACGAGCAATCACAAAGCAAACCGAGGACTTAACAATAATTGGTTATGTCATGGAACCTTTAAAAGTCAAGTTAGAGGGCCTAATGTACAATAAATCTTGCAAGATCCGAGTGAAAACGATGTTTCAAGGGACCAAGGACCAAACAGCAATTAAACAAACATATTTTAGCTTCTGAAGAGGCCTAGCGCACCGCTACCAAAAACATGTAACGGTGCGCTAGCCATGCACCAGCAACCAGAAACATGGCAGATGGCTGTTTTGTGCACTTGTGACCCTTTAGGCCGGTTTTTCTTGCATGTAAAGGACCCTTAGACTCCCCTAGAAGACTAGGGACATGTGTTGGATGATTGTGGATGATCATAGAGCTTGTTGTCATCCAATTGTGGTGCTTGCACTTACTATATAAAGGTCTTCAAATTCACAACATTCCTCACTCACCTCTCCTGCTTTCTTGGATCATTTGAGGGGCTTCCAATCTGAGAACAAGCCTCCCTAATCATCATTAAACACTTGTAAGTCTAATAGTCCCTTCTTAATTATGTTTAGCTTAGTATTTAGCTTAGAAGTCAACATATCGTATTTAACGTTTGACTTCGAGATTAGTTATAAACGATTCAGTCATACCACGAACTAAAAGTACCTTTAGATAGGTAATTATATGGGTATTAAACCCTTATAAGGGCACGTACCGATTCCAGACCTAACTAGGTCATTTGTCGAGTCAAAGGTTGACCGAAAAAGTCAACAGAATTGTAAAATATGATTTAATGCACGATTTGCAATCCGAGAGGCGTGTAATCTATTTTAACCTTAATATAACTTGGTAATAAGTATAAAAACTTGTTTACGCTTGTCCGACTCGACAGATTTCTGTTTAAACCCGGTTCGGAACCGAAAGTCGCAAAACTTTGACTTTTGCTTTGACTTCGCTTCTGACCCGTTTTAGTTTGTTTCGGAAATGCCTTAGTGCTTCATTAGGGTTGGGTTACATGGTAGTATAAGCCTCTGTACCTGTTTTGTTGATTATCCGATTCGTTCGCGCATTTCCGTTAAGTGCTTAAATAATGACCGTAATGCCCTTATGACCCTACAACGAGAATTTTGAAGATGTAGAAGTACAATAATCCTAGTTACTGATTATTAAACATGTACGTAAATTTTCACGTCAATCGGAGGTCTAGATTAGGAGATATGCTCATTAGCGCGATTAATAAGCTTTTTATTAATTAAACGGCGCGATTAGCGCATAGCCTATCTAAACCCGATTTTCGGCACCAAAACTTTTCCCTACTGATGTTAAATAATATTTTGGGATTTTTGAAGATTTTTAATTATTTTTAAACTGATCACAAGCTAGGATTAGTGCCTTAATTCGGTAATACCGAAAATGCCCTTTTAAGCCATAAAACGAGTTTTACAAGTCCGTTTGACACAAATCCAATTCCTACTGATTTTAAATAATAAATGTAGTGTTTTGAACCCATCTAACTGATTTAAAAACTTAGAATCCTATTTAAACCCGTACGTCGCTTAAAACGGCTTTATACGCGTATTATACGCGTAGTTTGGGTTTAAAACCTTTTTGCCACGTAAGATTGATTACCTACTGATACAACATATTAAAATAGGTAATTTTACTAATTACTTCAGTCCCGAACATCAGCGGTGTATCAAATCCCTTTTATGATCGTTAAAATGACCAAAATACCCCTACGGGGCATAATTAAGGTTTAAACTCGTTTCGGGCATTATGGAAGGTATCATTGTGATATCACAACATATTTTAAGCATATTAACTTAGGAAACCTGTTCGCGACCTATTCGGTTACCCGTTACGCGTTATTCGCGTTCGGATCGGTTTATATAACAAGTTTATATAAGTTAGCCGGAACGGGTCAAACCTTATCGGTTTTATCTCAAAATCCAGAATATGTTTAGTATTACCCATATTATACAAGTCTCCAAACTTGTCGGGTCTAAATCACATTCTATTCCGGTCTTCGCTTAATCGTGCGTAAGAACCGTATTTTCCTCAAGACTAACCGGTCTAAGCTTAGGCTTAATTAAAGACCCGTTAGCATTCTAATTAATTATTTATACCATCATTCCAGACTAGAGCACTTCCGGTAAATTGTACCTACGCTTACTTAAGTGACCACGGCTGAGTTATTAGATTCTTGCTATTTAAGACAGGAGCTAGCTCAGGTAAATACTCTTAACTTATTTCCCTATACGGGCTTGGGATACGGTACTATAAAAGTACCGCTTGGTCGGGTGTATGTAGTCATTTAAATCGGATTGTGATTGATGTACTTACATAACCTGTTTAATATGTATTATTTTACTATTATTTGGTGTATGGCCTTTGGGGGTTAATGACCATGTCCCGGATATCCTTGGCATCATTTTACGAGATGGCCACGACCTAAGCACGGGGTGTAGGCATACACCTGACAGATGCATTATGTAAAAACTGGTAATCCACTCGAAGGTATCATCCCTGTGGGCATTATACCGGAACTGGTAATCCACTTAGGGGATGATAACCTGTGGGCATTATACCTGTGGCGTGTCAGTTAATCGAGTCCGGTCCTACAAACCGGCCCTGAATGGATGACAAATAAGTAAAACTGTATACAAGATTATATACAAATAATTTTCCCAAGTTATAAAAGATTAATTTTGCCTCTGAGCATTTTAATCAAGTGTCAAAAGGTTTCGTGCCTGGTGCATCTAAATAAATTTTCTTAAACTCTTTTCAAATGAGTCGGTTGAGTGTATTTACCAGTGAAAACTGACGTATTTTCCAAAAGGGTTAAGTGACAGGTACTGAACGGAATTGGCTGGGAGCTCAGGGCGCTAATAAGGAATCTTGCAAGTTCTAGGCGTCTAAAGTCTGTTGAACAAATGATATGTTTTAAGATCCGCCTGTGGATCCTTTACTTCCGTTGTAATACTGAATATTACTTCATATTCGGAATGTAATAATAAATATCCTTTGCTTCCGCTGTGCATTCATATATATTGTGTTGTTTGACTATTATGTTGCCAACCACGTCACGATACTCCCCCACCGGGCCCACCGGTGACACGTGGAAATTCGGGGTGTGACAGGTTGGTATCAGAGCCAACACTGAGTGAATTAAACACTAGTCTTTTGTGTTTAATCTCAGTTACACAATTGCACATTCTTGAGTCTAGACAAGAACATAGGAAAAATCCAAATTTGTTTCGTTTTACCTTATTTGGTTCCTTTATTATTTTTCTGATTAGCCCTTGCATGGGCAAGTCAATTGCTATAGAAGTCCCGTTTAGGGCAACCATATACTTGTTAAATTTTAAAGGAACGATTATAATTAAAGTATCATTCCTATATTATAAGATCTACCATTATAATAAAATGGCAAAATTTAAAAAGGACAAAACCTAGCCATGTGTCACATTAAGACAGGCCAAGATGGTAGTTCCATAATTAGATTCAGATCCTTGTTAACAGTTCAATTTAGGATTGCTCTGCGTTAATTATTAAAAAGAATCTAAAAGGTAAAACCTAGCCTAAATGTCACGGCATACAAGGCCAAGATGGTAGAACCTATTCAAGAGATTCAAATCCTTATTAAAAATATGAAAGCATATTAACGTGCTCGACAAAATGTGATATGATAAAATCACATAAGTCATTTTGGGATATACTAAATTTCCTTATTTATATAATCATCCCTTATGGATGAAGTGCCCACGGGCTATAATTAACGTCCTCTGGGACTAAAGACAGTGGTAGCCTACAACTCCCTGTCAAGAAAAAGGTAATGAACTTTGATTCAAACCTTGAAGCCTCGATTCTATAAAATCAAGGCCTATAAATTAAACTTGTCTAAGTGACTAGGCCTTTTGTGCTATTATTAACTTATAATTTAGGAGTATAATAAAGATCCTGAATAATTATATATTTATCAAATTAACCAATATGTGTATTAAAAACATGGTTAATAAATCTTTCAAAAAGATAAAACTGTTTAAACTTCCGTAAAAACCTTGTCCTTGTTTAATTTTTTTATGTAGCAATTAAGACTACATGGCGGGGTCGGAAGAAGGGAATAGTCACCCTCTGGAAAATCGCGATGATGAAAGGATTAATATAACCAGAGGAGAACTTCGTACATTGATTGACTCAGCTGTATCTAAAGCTGTGAAGGAGAAATTCCAGGAGTATAGTGAGACATATAGTGAAGCCTCATCTATACCCCACCCTAAATCCATCCCTAAAACTCCTCCAGAGCCGGATAACAAGCCGCCCTCAAAGAAAGATGAGTTAAAGAAAGATGACGATCGACATTCATCTAATGAACACAGTGCTCCATCCAAGAGGATAGTGTTCGATAATGAACCGCATACCAAATCCTGTAACTATAAGTACTTTGTTTCCTGCAAGCCCCGAGATTTTACAGGGGAAAAAGGGGCAGTTGATTGTATGATTTGGTTGGATGAAATGGACACAGTTGTCGATATCAGCGGTTGCGCTGAAAGGGATGTCGTGAAGTACGTATCCCAATCGTTCAAAGGAGAGGCACTGGCATGGTGGAAGTCTCTCATTCAAGCTGCTGGGAAGATCCCGCTCTACATCATGTCATGGGAACAGTTTGTTAATCTCATTAAGGAGAATTACTGCCCTCAACATGAGGTTGAGGGGATTGAGTCAGATTTATTATCCTTGGTAATGACAAACTTAGATTGTCAAGCTTACCTCACCAGTTTTAATACCCTGTCCAGACTGGTCCCCTACCTTGTAACACCAGAGCCCAAGCGAATCGCACGCTTCATTGGGGGTTTACCCCCAGAAATCAAAGCCAGTGTTAAGGCTTCAAGACCTACTACATTTAGGTCAGTAGCTGACCTCTCTCTGTCCCTTACTTTAGATGCGGTCAGGCTAAGGTCGCTAAAGAAATCTGAAGAAAGTAAGAAGAAGCGTGAGGATGATAACTCACGAGGATCAGAGAAGAAACACAAGGGAAACACTGACTCAGAGAGGTCTGGGTCTGGAAAGAATGGTCAGCGGACAGAGGAAAAGCCAAGGTGCTCGACTTGCCAAAAACGCCACTTTGGAAAATGCAGAATGGAGTCCAATTCTAAATCAGGACCACCTGCATGTGGGATATGCAAGTCTAGGGAGCACAAGACTGTTGATTGCGGGAAGATTAAAGATGCTACCTGCTACAACTGCAACGAGAAAGGGCACATAAAGACCAACTGCCCTAAGTACGCGAGGAAGCCCGAGTAGGCCAAGAGAACAAACGCACGAGTTATCAGGAGGGACGCCCAAGAGATGATGCAGAATAATAATAGTATAATATGTACCTTTCCTTATCAAACAGTTTATGCAGAAACTTATTTGATATTGGCACATATAAATATATTATGAATGATAAAGGTTGAGAACTGTTGTCTCCACCCGATTAAGACTCCGGTCATTTAATGCCCGGTAGAAAGTGACGATGCTACGTCGAAAATGCTCCAACAAATCCTATATTGATATTAATACCTATTAGAAATCACTCTTTTCTAATATCCTTGTAGCAAACTTTTTGTTGCATACTTAAGGACTCAATATAGTGATAAAAATCGATTGGTTGCCTTAAAAATCAAGCCCATATTGTGGGTGATAAGAAGCAATTAATTTTCAAGACTTCTTATGAGACAACCCTCGTAATTACACGTGTTCGTGCGATTAATTAATATTAAACATAAAAAAATGGTGGAACTGGCCGTCCCCGGAATCGAACCTGGGTCTAGGCCGGCCGCACCCTTTCGCGCGCCTAGCCAACTGAGCTAGGTGCCTAGTTTGTGAAAATTCCCATTCTAATTAGATATAAGCACTTATACAATAAACTTCCTTATCACTTATCAATAATAATTTCTGCTAAGTATTTTATACCGGCAATAATAAATCTTCATGAACCATAAACTTAGCAAAGATTTTTATCCACAAGGTATAACTTACCAAGGAAACCATAGTAACCAAATCTTATAGTATCGGCAAGGAATCCTTCCGAAAATCTTAGAGCACTCTTTCTTCGCATAGAGTACGACAACATATGTTATTTTAATTATTTTCTCATTGTTTTTATCGCCTGCGAATGCCAAACTATGTTTGATAAGAGTGCCATATGAGGATTGGCGTATCCTAGTGTGTCCCATAGATTGCTTCCATGCCTGATCAGTATGGAGGTTTAATGCATGGAACCCCTGAGATATCCCAATGGTCATATTGTACTAAAGTCGACTAGTAGTATTCAAAGAAGATATCCAATATAAAATGTCCTTATAAGTATCTCTACTTAGGGCATCTTTGCTTTTGTAAAGAGAATGTGTCATTATCTGACACCGACATCGATAGAGGAACCAAAGCCTGAGAATACAGGCACCTCTGACGTCTCTATATGTCATTATGATCTTCTTTATAAGAATTACCATGTTTACCTCCTGAGAGGCAAGAGGATGTCAGGATAAAACATCCCGCCTAGGGCTGCAATTATTATAAGAGCCTTATATCAGTTAGTACCAAGGGAATAGGAAGAACTAAGAGTCAAATCAATAAGATTTTAGAGAAGGTCTCATAAAGCCAAAATTCAAAGTTCTAAGAACTCCGATTTATATAAATAAGAAAGACAGATCATCTTGCGTATGCATTTGAATACCGCAACCCTATTTAAGCAACAATTAGGAATCGCCATTAGTTGCACAGGATCGTCGATTTGTTCGACTAGCTGTAAGGAATAACTATTTTTTTTTTTTGAGATTAGTTAAGCAGTGGTTGAAATAACCATCTCACCTTAAGATAAGCTTTTATATAATAGTCGATATGTAAGCATCAGGGCTGCTCCCTTGGAGACCTTGTAAAGATGGAATGTTAAACGTCTATTGTTAGGACAATTGATTGGTAAGTCCAATATACAGGATCTTAAAGTTGCAGTGGAAACAACAAATAAGATCATACAAATTCCTAATCATCTGTAAGTTGCCATTATTAGGCAGAGAATACTTCCTTTAAATCGGTAAATCTCGGGCCGAGATTTCTTTTAAGGGGGTGAGGATGTAACACCCCGAAAATTCACGTCCTATTATGTAATGACACGTGTCATAAGTTTGAACGTGCGAAAGAATGTTCAGAAAGGACTAAAGTTGACAAACGTGGAAAGTATATGAAAATACGAGTTCTAAATGTCAACAGTGAATAAAGGTATTGTATATTAACCCTACATAATGTTATACCCTTAAACGAATGGATCATGGATCATACGAAGCCAATTGTAAAAGAAAGTGAGAGATTACAAACTACAGGGGTTAAATGTGTCGACATGTTAAAGTATACCTCTGAGTGACCTTTTAGCGAACCCGAAGCTTTGTAACGATTAATATTGCTCACTAGAATGATGTGGTAAAATATTATAAGGATTCGATATAGTATGGGAAAGTTATGATGATGTTCGTATGCGAGGGGTTAATAACGTCAACATTTCAAATTAAGGCTTTACGAGCAATCACAAAGCAAACCGAGGACTTAACAATAATTGGTTATGTCATGGAACCTTTAAAAGTCAAGTTAGAGGGCCTAATGTACAATAAATCTTGCAAGATCCGAGTGAAAACGATGTTTCAAGGGACCAAGGACCAAACAGCAATTAAACAAACATATTTTAGCTTCTGAAGAGGCCTAGCGCACCGCTACCAAAAACATGTAACGGTGCGCTAGCCATGCACCAGCAACCAGAAACATGGCAGATGGCTGTTTTGTGCACTTGTGACCCTTTAGGCCGGTTTTTCTTGCATGTAAAGGACCCTTAGACTCCCCTAGAAGACTAGGGACATGTGTTGGATGATTGTGGATGATCATAGAGCTTGTTGTCATCCAATTGTGGTGCTTGCACTTACTATATAAAGGTCTTCAAATTCACAACATTCCTCACTCACCTCTCCTGCTTTCTTGGATCATTTGAGGGGCTTCCAATCTGAGAACAAGCCTCCCTAATCATCATTAAACACTTGTAAGTCTAATAGTCCCTTCTTAATTATGTTTAGCTTAGTATTTAGCTTAGAAGTCAACATATCGTATTTAACGTTTGACTTCGAGATTAGTTATAAACGATTCAGTCATACCACGAACTAAAAGTACCGTTAGATAGGTAATTATATGGGTATTAAACCCTTATAAGGGCACGTACCGATTCCAGACCTAACTAGGTCATTTGTCGAGTCAAAGGTTGACCGAAAAAGTCAACAGAATTGTAAAATATGATTTAATGCACGATTTGCAATCCGAGAGGCGTGTAATCTATTTTAACCTTAATATAACTTGGTAATAAGTATAAAAACTTGTTTACGCTTGTCCGACTCGACAGATTTCTGTTTAAACCCGGTTCGGAACCGAAAGTCGCAAAACTTTGACTTTTGCTTTGACTTCGCTTCTGACCCGTTTTAGTTTGTTTCGGAAATGCCTTAGTGCTTCATTAGGGTTGGGTTACATGGTAGTATAAGCCTCTGTACCTGTTTTGTTGATTATCCGATTCGTTCGCGCATTTCCGTTAAGTGCTTAAATAATGACCGTAATGCCCTTATGACCCTACAACGAGAATTTTGAAGATGTAGAAGTACAATAATCCTAGTTACTGATTATTAAACATGTACGTAAATTTTCACGTCAATCGGAGGTCTAGATTAGGAGATATGCTCATTAGCGCGATTAATAAGCTTTTTATTAATTAAACGGCGCGATTAGCGCATAGCCTATCTAAACCCGATTTTCGGCACCAAAACTTTTCCCTACTGATGTTAAATAATATTTTGGGATTTTTGAAGATTTTTAATTATTTTTAAACTGATCACAAGCTAGGATTAGTGCCTTAATTCGGTAATACCGAAAATGCCCTTTTAAGCCATAAAACGAGTTTTACAAGTCCGTTTGACACAAATCCAATTCCTACTGATTTTAAATAATAAATGTAGTGTTTTGAACCCATCTAACTGATTTAAAAACTTAGAATCCTATTTAAACCCGTACGTCGCTTAAAACGGCTTTATACGCGTATTATACGCGTAGTTTGGGTTTAAAACCTTTTTGCCACGTAAGATTGATTACCTACTGATACAACATATTAAAATAGGTAATTTTACTAATTACTTCAGTCCCGAACATCAGCGGTGTATCAAATCCCTTTTATGATCGTTAAAATGACCAAAATACCCCTACGGGGCATAATTAAGGTTTAAACTCGTTTCGGGCATTATGGAAGGTATCATTGTGATATCACAACATATTTTAAGCATATTAACTTAGGAAACCTGTTCGCGACCTATTCGGTTACCCGTTACGCGTTATTCGCGTTCGGATCGGTTTATATAACAAGTTTATATAAGTTAGCCGGAACGGGTCAAACCTTATCGGTTTTATCTCAAAATCCAGAATATGTTTAGTATTACCCATATTATACAAGTCTCCAAACTTGTCGGGTCTAAATCACATTCTATTCCGGTCTTCGCTTAATCGTGCGTAAGAACCGTATTTTCCTCAAGACTAACCGGTCTAAGCTTAGGCTTAATTAAAGACCCGTTAGCATTCTAATTAATTATTTATACCATCATTCCAGACTAGAGCACTTCCGGTAAATTGTACCTACGCTTACTTAAGTGACTACGGCTGAGTTATTAGATTCTTGCTATTTAAGACAGGAGCTAGCTCAGGTAAATACTCTTAACTTATTTCCCTATACGGGCTTGGGATACGGTACTATAAAAGTACCGCTTGGTCGGGTGTATGTAGTCATTTAAATCGGATTGTGATTGATGTACTTACATAACCTGTTTAATATGTATTATTTTACTATTATTTGGTGTATGGCCTTTGGGGGTTAATGACCATGTCCCGGATATCCTTGGCATCATTTTACGAGATGGCCACGACCTAAGCACGGGGTGTAGGCATACACCTGACAGATGCATTATGTAAAAACTGGTAATCCACTCGAAGGTATCATCCCTGTGGGCATTATACCTGTGGCGTGTCAGTTAATCGAGTCCGGTCCTACAAACCGGCCCTGAATGGATGACAAATAAGTAAAACTGTATACAAGATTATATACAAATAATTTTCCCAAGTTATAAAAGATTAATTTTGCCTCTGAGCATTTTAATCAAGTGTCAAAAGGTTTCGTGCCTGGTGCATCTAAATAAATTTTCTTAAACTCTTTTCAAATGAGTCGGTTGAGTGTATTTACCAGTGAAAACTGACGTATTTTCCAAAAGGGTTAAGTGACAGGTACTGAACGGAATTGGCTGGGAGCTCAGGGCGCTAATAGGAATCTTGCAAGTAATAATAAATATCCTTTGCTTCCGCTGTGCATTCATATATATTGTGTTGTTTGACTATTATGTTGCCAACCACGTCACGATACTCCCCCACCGGGCCCACCGGTGACACGTGGAAATTCGGGGTGTGACACTTCGTATAGCCTCAACACAAGGGTATAAAAGACATTTTCAGACCTTTATATATGTTGCGTATAGGTCTATATTAGGGGTGTTCAGAATTCGTTTCGATTCGAAAAATTCGAACTTCGATTCGAATTCGATTCGATTATCAAGAATTCGTTTCGAGTCGCAAGAATTCGAATTCGAATTCGATTCGATTCGAGTCAAGTTAATCGAATACGAATCGAATACGAATTTAAAATTTTAAATTCGATTCGATTCGAAATTCGAATAAGAATTATACATGTATTTTTATTTTTATATATATAATATATATAATTTAAAATTTAATACATATATAAAATAATTGGGCTATATAAAATTACCCATTTAAGTTATTACTAAGCCCATTACATATGATACGGGCATATGGCCCATGACATGATGAACCATCAACCAAATACCAGATCTATTATTGTCGTATTGAAGTTATTTGAAACTTTATAATGTCGTATCGTGGTTTATGGTAGCGTTAAAATTTATGTTTCATTTTAATAGTTTTTTAAATGTTTATGGTAGCGAATTTATTCGAGTTCGATTCGAATTCAAATTTTATTCGAATACGAAGCGAATACGAATTGAAGTTTTTATTCGAATTCGAATTCGAATCGAATAGTATGTGTCTTATTCGAATTCGAATCG
This sequence comes from Helianthus tuberosus, assembly GCA_030545235.1. NCBI lineage: Eukaryota > Viridiplantae > Streptophyta > Magnoliopsida > Asterales > Asteraceae > Helianthus > Helianthus tuberosus. The sequence goes on along the minus strand of CM060432.1, from coordinate 185,703,562 downwards.
AATTCGAATTCAAGAGAAAAAAAAAATTATTCGATTAATTCGATTCGAATAATTCGAAAATTTGATATTCGATGAACACCCCTAGTCTATATGCAGCGTGCCAGCGTATTTAAACTTTATGAAAAAATGATCCCTCAAACCTACCAAAATGACCCAAAAAAATCTAATGGTTTATATACGCTGCGTATAGACCTATACGCAGCGTATATAACCCTTGTTTTCTGTGCAATGATTGGTTATTAGGCACTGAGATCCATGGTTTATCTACGCAGCGTATAGGGTTAACCCTATACGCTGCGTATTGACCAATACGCTGCGTAGATAAACCCTAAATTTACTAGGGTTTGGTGTGCCAATAGGCACACCCTTAACAAAAAAAAAAAAGTGGTAAGAAGGCCATCCTCCCACTATTTTGATACGGACCATCTAGAAGGATCGAAAGCCCATTTTATGTCCAATACTTGATGCCGAATAATGAAGAAACTGCCCAACTCCTAACTGTTAGCAAAACTTATTAGTCGATTAGTTATGGCCTGACGTTGAATTAATAGTTTTTTTTTTAAATGTGAACACATTGTGTAGTCATACTTCAAAATATATGTCCTAACTTTTTTATTTGTAGTTTGTAAAATCTTTTTTTTTTTAATAAATAAAGCAATATAGAAACAAAAGGTTACCAAAATAAGGACAACACAACTCATGATACCCAGGTATGAGAACCACAAGACAAGCATGACACACAAGGGTTCATTTACAATAATGAGTGTGCTTTTTGACTTTCATTTTTAATTTAGAACGGATTTCTAGCGAAATAAAGTCATTTCTTATCGTACAAGAATTACGTATCGTTTTGTGGGCGTTAAATACATGCGAACAACATATTAGGTTTATCGGATGGCTATAACCCATATATTAATAATGCTACAGATTTAACATTTTGTATTATTTTTGTTAAAGATTGATAGTCATAACATGGTTTTATGAATCAGTTGTTGGTTCAGTTCTGTTTATACATGAGGAAAAACAATAAAACATACCTGTTACAGCAGATAATGCAGTGGAGAATCCAGTAATGGAGTTCGACATGCTTGTCATCGTGATCTGGTTCCTCCTTAGGGTGCTGACTGATGATGGGGACTTAGAAATCGAATAGGGGATTCGATTAGGAGAGGAGGTCGAAATTATGATGTTATGACTAATGTGGTGTGTCTAATTGTGTAACTGAGTAACCCTTTAACCTCCACATAATTCTCCTTATATAAGCACTCAGGAGGAAACCTAATTAGTTAATAAGGGTAATATGGTCCATCAACAATTACCAACTAATTATTTAATAGGTTATTATATATTTTAATCTATATTATGTAAATGATTATAATGGCTATAGATTAAATATTAATACATAATATATTTAATCTTACATCAGTATGTGTGTTTGGTGGCTACTGGCTAATTAGTTGCAATAACAATACACTGGTTGATTTTGGAGGGTAAGTGTTGTAGTTGATCGGCATGACCCCCGCTCTAGCACCTTGAACCCCCTGCCAAGAGGTGTTGCCACCTTGACCCTAGTTATTCGTCAAAGCCGGAAATCATATTAGTCCTAACCCGTAACAAACTAAAGCTTTAGTTTTGGTCTTAAGTAAATCCTAATTATAATGAACAGACGACACTAAAGTCAACAACCTATATTATGATTGATGAGTGAGAGATTGAGAGTCGCATCTCACTTGCTATCACCGTAACTATCACCCCAGTGCTATATTACCATATACTTCTTATTACTCACTTAACCTATATTATTATGATATGGTCTTGCTTAATGGCGACAAATTCTAACACAACCAAAATATGGCGCAAAAAAAAAAAAAAAAAGTTTTGGGTTGGCTAACATGACTAGTTAAAAAATGAGTCAGCTCTAACACAACTCGTTTAATAAGCGGGTTGACATGTTAACTCATTTAAGGGTTTGAAGAAACAGTGGTTCGAATGACCGGAATCAATCGGACAAGGGGTTTAGTTCTGCATAAAAGGGTGAGTCCTCTCGTTTGATTCGGGATATGACTGAGCTTCTTCTCCGAAACGATATCTGCAAAATGAACAGCCGTTAGACTTGCCACGGGGAGAATGAGGGTTCTCTCTGTAACCACCCTCCGGCGTGAGAATAAGTACAGATCTCAATAAAGAAGGAGTAGTAATGAAAGTGAAGTGAGAGTAACTTAAGAGATTATACCTGAGTTGTCATATTTATAGCCAATTTTGGGCGGGAAAGTTTGTTGACAGAGGCAATAATGGAAAGCATTTTCCGTAAGCGGTTATGTCCTCTGCCGTTAATCATCATCTTGACGTTTATGCACACGAATCGTGGACGAGATCAACGGCTGGGGAGATGTCACGTGGAAAGTGAATGTGAGTGGCTCCTTCTCCAAGTTAATGCCATCATCGTGACTTGGATGGGCGTCCAGGATGATGCCACGTCACTATTCGGTTATAACTGAATGGTTTGTGCATGATGAAGTCTTCTTGAAGGTGTTACAGCTGTAACCCTTTATCCTCTTGCCACGTGTCAATTCTGTTACAACAGAAAAGGGGCTTCTTTTGCTTAAGTCTTGGTTTTAATCGCGCGGGGATGTTGAAAACTGCGTTCTTTTAAGTTCTCTTCTTTAGAACCGGTGCGCAGCCGCGCAAGGTTCCCTTAAAGTGGTTTATCGTGATGAAGTTGTGGTATGGTCCAATGTGCCTGCACGAGGTTTTTGGGACCATACCCCTTTAGGGTTTTTAATAAAAAAAATAATATTTAGATTTTAGAAATGAAAAGTGATAAAACATAAAAATAAATATTTTAATTATTAATCTTTTTTTTACCAGCTATTAACTTTTAAAAGAGAAACTTAATTTTCCTTTTAATTATTTTTATCAACTTTTTACTTCCAAAAATTTTATTTTATTAATTTTAACAACCAATTCTCCAGCCGAGCTCGAGCTTCATAAAAACATGACGAGCCGAGCTCGAGCCTAGTCAGGCTCGGCTCGTTTACATAACTCAATTTATAATCCAAAGTTTTATTTTATATATTTTTTTTTTCAAACTTTGTGTCTTGTTCTTTGGGTTTTAGCTTACTTTGGTTGGATCTTGAAGGTCCTCGGGCTTGCTTGGATTGAATCTTATCAGCCTTATGCTTTGGCTGCTCTTTCTTCCAAACACGCATTTTCCCTTCAAAGTTGTCATCTAGCCGTTTGCCTCTCTATTCAAGCTGGAGACTGATTGAGTTGCCTTGTTTATGGGTGTTAACGTGTTCTAGCCTCACGTATATAATGCCTTGTTCAGTTGTTCTTCTCCTGTTGAAGCATCGGTCATCACTAAGTCGATCATTCTTCTAGTCTGGTTCTCTTGTATTCATCTTGTCTTTGTCGATTTATTTCAATCAGACTTGTCTGATTATGTCCGAGTATCTTTGTTCTTGTAATTCATGTTCAAGTAATAAAATCGTTATATTTTTGACAGAAAGTGACTTAAGCTTTTCTTCTTGATGTTTCTTTTTCACTTCTCATCATTTATCTGCAATTGTTATGTAATTTTTGTTGAAAGAATAAGTAAATATATCATTCAAATATTTCACAGTTATGTTACATTTTCTATTGTTCTAACCATTTTTGGTTAAGTTGTTATTCTGTTATAACAGGTTACAAATATTGAGGGACCTGAATGTAACTTTGGGCTGATTATGGTACGTTTGGAGATAGTGTGAGGGGCTGAATGTAACATTGAGATATTTCTCTTATATAAGAGAAGCTTATCTCTTCGGTTCCAGATCTTTCTTCTCATTATTCACATTTTTTCACTCATAATTGTTCTCTCTTGTATTGTATCGATCTCCTGGTATTTGTTAGAGCTGTTGGTGAAATCTCGCCTGTGAGATCAAGCCGTGTAGATCAGGTTGTATCTTTCTGTATTGTTCTTTGTCTTTGGTTTGTATTTCTGTTGATCAACTGATTGAATCAGTTGATCTGAACATTTGTTCATCCGATCTTACTATTGGTAAGATCTTTGGGTATTGGTGGGTGTTTTTTTGGTTTGGGTTAATAATATGATTTCGGTCACTGTTTTGTCGCTATTATTGTGTTCTTGATCTGTGCGATTGATACCATAAGCTTTCTACATGGTATCAGAGCTTGTATAGCTCTCGATTGATTGTTCTTCCGCTGGTTTATCTCTGTTGTTTTTCTTGTAGGTTATCTTAGGGTTTCTGGACTCAAGAAACCCTAGTTGGACGATTTTGGGCGTGGTGTCAAATTAGGGGTTGAGGAACCCTAATCGGAGGTTTCTGTGTCTCTTTACTTCGGGATCTGCGTGTGAAGGTCTGTGTTGGTCTTTGTGGTTATTTCCACAAAGCAAACTAACCAGATTTCTTGTATTTGTCTTCTGGTCTTAATCTTGTAACCTTAGAAGGTTACGGATTAGATCTGCTATAGGAGGGAGTTAAACGCTTCTGTAAGGGTGTTCTAACTTTCTTTTTTATTATACCTGTCATCATTTTTTTTTGTGGGTCTTGGCATCCCTGTTTTATTTGCTTATCTGTTGCATTCTTCTTGTTTGTCTTGTTGTGTTGTCGCTTCTGTGATACGCTTGTCCAGGCACCTATAGAGTGACGAACCTGGAATCTGGCCTCTGTCACAGTTGGCTGTTGTGTGATTCTTTTATTTTTTTTTAATCGACTGTTGTTTGCTTGTTGATTGGTTCTTGTGATCATGGGAGATACTGGTACTTCTGCTACTTTGATTAGTAAACTTGATATAGGAGATCCATTGTACCTTCATCCTAGTGACTCTAGCACCTTAACTGTTGTTAGTATAAAACTAAAAGGAACTGAGAATTATCCTGTCTGGTCTAATGCTATGAGGCTTGCCTTAGAGGCAAAAAATAAATTTGGGTTTATTGATGGCAAATGTGAAAAACCAAAAGATGATGTGGTCTTAGCCAATCAATGGGATAGGTGTAACTCAGTTGTTATTACTTGGTTGTTGAACTCTATTTCCGAGGAGTTATTTCTGGGGCAAGTGTTTTCTAAACTTGCCTCAGAAGTCTGGACTGATTTAAAAGAGTCTTTTGATAAGGTGGATGGTTCTATTGTGTATGATTTGTATAAAAAAATAAATGGTATTTCTCAAAATGGGAGCACTGTTGCTGAATACTATAACAGACTGACAACTATGTGGAAACAGTTTGATGCAATGGTGCATCTTCCTTCCTGTTCTTGTCAGGCTGCTAAAGATTATAACGATTTTTCTACTCTCATTAAACTAATGCAGTTCCTTATGGGGCTTGATGATGTTTATCAGCCTGTAAGGACAAATTTACTAACAAGAGAACCATTCCCTTCGGTTAAGGTTGCTTTTTCTATTGTGTCCAGAGAGGAGTCTCATAGGATGTCTTCAAATGGGTCTAAAGGTCAAAATGTATCTTTTGTGACTAAGTCTGGTCAGTCTTTCGACTCTAGGAGGAAAAATGTTAGAGGTCCTAACCCTAATCTAAAGTGTTCTCATTGTAATATGCTTGGTCATACGGTTGACCGATGTTTTGAGATTATTGGATATCCTCCTGGTGTTAGAAGAAGACCAGGAGGACAGGTGGCTAGGTCTAATGTGTCTAATAATAATAATAATAATAATAATAATAATAAAAGTAATACTACTGTTGGATCTTCAAATTCTGTTGGTACTGCTATGCCTTTCACTTCTGAACAGATTTCTAAGTTGTTGAGTCTCGTTGGTGAGAATTCTGGTGGTGAGCAGGCTAAGTCTAATATGGGAGGTGAGTCTTCAGTTACTTGTAGTTTTGCCACTGGTTTTGTTAGCTGTTCTAGTTCTAATATGTTTGAATTTGAGTATAATTGGATTGTTGATTCCGGTGCTAATCAGCACATGGTTAAGTCTGATAAGGGTATGTTTGATTGGGTTGATGTGTCTGATTATAATCTAAAAGTTAGTCATCCGAATGGTACTAATGTTAAAGTGTTTAAAATTGGAAAAATAAGACTTGTTAATAATGTTATTCTAGAAGATGTTTTCTATGTTCCTGAGTATAGTGTGAATCTGTTGTCTGTCTTTAGGTTAGCCAAAGATAATAAAATAGGTGTTTTGTTTAATGAAAATAATTGTTTGCTACATGATTTGAGGTCAAAGAAAGTCCTGGTGACTGGTAATCAGGACAATGGTTTGTACTTTGTTGGAAAAAATGGTAATTCTGCTAATATGTGTTTTAATAGTGTGTTAAAGTCAAATATGTGGCATAATAGGTTAGGCCACCCTTCGGATCAGGTGCTAGCTGTTTTAAAAGGTAGCTTAGACATTAAAACTATAGACTATGGTCCTTGTGAGATCTGCCATAAGGCTAAACAAGTAAGGGTTCCATTTCCTTTAAGTGATCATAAAACAAAAGAGTTAGGTGATTTAGTTCATTTAGATCTTTGGGGTCCATACAGAGTGTCTAGTAATGAAGGATTTAAATATTTCCTAACTGTTGTTGATGATTATTCAAGATCTGTATGGTGTTATTTGTTAAAGAGTAAAATGGAAGTTTTTGAGAATTTAACTAGTTTTTATGAATTAATCTTAACCCAGTTTAAAAAGAAAGTTAAAATTTTTAGAAGTGATAATGGAACCGAATTTGTAAATAATCAAATGAGTAACTTTTTTAAAAGTAAAGGTGTTTTACATCAAACAACTTGTGCTTACACACCACAACAAAATGGTGTGGTTGAGCGTAAACATAGGCACCTTTTAAATATAGCTAGAGCCTTGATGTTTCAAAGTGGCCTACCTCTGAGTTTTTGGTCTGACTGCATTCTGACTGTTGTTTACCTGATTAACAGGTTACCCTCTTCAGTGTTATTAGCTAAAAGTCCTTATGAAATAGTTTTTGGTTTTAAACCCTCTTTAACACATCTCAGAAACTTCGGGTGTTTGTGTTTTAGCACTGTGTTAAATGAATCAGATAAATTTACTTATCATGCTGATAAGTGTGTTTTGATTGGTTATTCCAATGTTAAGAAGGGGTATAAGTTGTGGAGTTTAGATAATAAGAAAATCTTATTTTCTAGAGATGTAAAATTTTATGAAAATGTTTACCCTTTCAAGAATAAACAAGTTGTTAATCAAGAATTTGTTGATAAAAATTTAAATCATATAACTTTTTTTGATTGTTATGAAATTGAAACACCTGAAGTTTCTCAAATGCCCAATGATGAAGAGGGTAATAATGGCTCTCATGGTACTTCCAGTGATGATCAGCAGCCATTAAGACCCTCCACGTCTACCATAACCAGTGCTGTTGATCAAAATCAACAGCCTTCAACTGATTATGAAGATAGTAGTGAGCCTGGGTTATATGGCGAGGCAGAGGACAGTGGAATACCAAGTGATGAGACCAACCTATCTGAGGGTGCTATTTTAGGTCTTAGAAGATCCACTAGAACTTCAGTTGCTCCAAAAAAATTTGAGGATTATGTGTTAGGTGGAAAAGTTAAGTATGGTATAGATAAAACTGTGAATTATGCATGTTTGTCAAGTGAAAATTTTAGTTTTGTTAGCTTGTTAAATAAAACACTTGAACCCTCTAATTATAATGAAGCAGCTAAGGACCCTAGGTGGGTTGAAGCTATGAATAAGGAGATGGAGGCCTTATTCAGAAATAATACCTGGACCCTTGTTGATTTACCCCTGGTAGAAAACCCATAGGCTGCAAGTGGGTTTATAAGGTTAAATACAAGTCTAGTGGAGAGATAGAAAGGTTTAAAGCTAGACTTGTGGCCAAGGGGTTTAATCAAAGAGAAGGCCTGGATTTTGGGGAAACATTTTCACCTGTTGTGAAAATGGTAACAGTTAGGTGTATTATTACACTTGCTGTTCAGAATGATTGGCCTTTGTTTCAACTTGACATTAATAATGCCTTCTTGTATGGCACTATTAATGAAGATGTATATATGAGTCTACCTCAGGGTTATTATTCACCTGATGAGTCTAGAGTTTGCAAATTGGTTAAGTCTTTATATGGGCTGAAACTGGCCCCTAGAAAATGGAATGAAAGGTTAAATGGTGTGCTAGTTGATTATGGGTTTGTGCAAAGCAAGTGTGATCACTCTATGTATGTGTTGTCTAAAAACAATGTGTTTATTGTTCTATTAGTTTATGTTGATGACATTGTTGTTACTGGGAATAGTGTTGATGAAATTGATAAAATTAAGTTCATTTTAAATTCAAATTTCCAAATTAAAGACTTAGGTAAACTAAAATACTTTTTAGGCATTGAGGTCTTATATAACAAATCTGGTTTGTGTTTAAACCAAAGAAAGTATTGTTTGGAATTGTTGAGTGAATTTGGGTATTTGGGTTGCAAACCAGTTAACACACCTATTGAACAAAGCTACTTGGTAACTGCTAAGGTGTCTAAAAATCAAAGTCCTTTGGAAAATATCACTGGTTTTCAAAAACTAATAGGTAAGTTAATCTACCTATCTTTGACTCGGCCGGATATCAGTTATGCTGTGCAATTCTTAAGTCAGTTTATGCACAGCCCAACTGAAATGCATTTGCAAATTGCCTTAAGGTTGTTAAGGTATCTTAAGTCATGTCCGGGGTGTGGATTGTTGTTCAAAAAAGGTGATCGGCTAGATTTAGTTGGTTATGTGGATTCTGACTGGGCAAAGTGTCTGTCCACAAGAAAGTCTGTGACTGGTTATTGTGTCTATCTTGGTGGCTCTTTAGTTTCTTGGAAAAGTAAGAAACAGAGCACTGTTTCTAGATCCACAGGTGAAGCTGAATATCGAGCCATGTGCTCGACAACCTGTGAGATTATGTGGTTGTTGAATTTGTTGAGAGAAGTTGGTGTTAACTGTGATTTGCCAGTTAAGTTATACTGTGACAGCAAGGCTGCTATATCCATAGCAGCCAATCCTGTCTTTCATGAAAGAACCAAACATTTCGAGGTTGACCTTCATTTTCTAAGAGAAAAGGTTGCAGCAGGAGTTGTTGAAACTGTTAAGGTTGACTCTGAGAGTCAACCAGCAGATGGTTTCACCAAAGGATTAAGGGTTGTGCAGCATAAAAGGTTTTGTGAAAAATTGGGGCTGGTTAACTGGTTTTCATATTTGAATGAAGGGGGAATGTTGAAAGAATAAGTAAATATATCATTCAAATATTTCACAGTTATGTTACATTTTCTATTGTTCTAACCATTTTTGGTTAAGTTGTTATTCTGTTATAACAGGTTACAAATATTGAGGGACCTGAATGTAACTTTGGGCTGATTATGGTACGTTTGGAGATAGTGTGAGGGGCTGAATGTAACATTGAGATATTTCTCTTATATAAGAGAAGCTTATCTCTTCGGTTCCAGATCTTTCTTCTCATTATTCACATTTTTTCACTCATAATTGTTCTCTCTTGTATTGTATCGATCTCCTGGTATTTGTTAGAGCTGTTGGTGAAATCTCGCCTGTGAGATCAAGCCGTGTAGATCAGGTTGTATCTTTCTGTATTGTTCTTTGTCTTTGGTTTGTATTTCTGTTGATCAACTGATTGAATCAGTTGATCTGAACATTTGTTCATCCGATCTTACTATTGGTAAGATCTTTGGGTATTGGTGGGTGTTTTTTTGGTTTGGGTTAATAATATGATTTCGGTCACTGTTTTGTCGCTATTATTGTGTTCTTGATCTGTGCGATTGATACCATAAGCTTTCTACATGGTATCAGAGCTTGTATAGCTCTCGATTGATTGTTCTTCCGCTGGTTTATCTCTGTTGTTTTTCTTGTAGGTTATCTTAGGGTTTCTGGACTCAAGAAACCCTAGTTGGACGATTTTGGGCGTGGTGTCAAATTAGGGGTTGAGGAACCCTAATCGGAGGTTTCTGTGTCTCTTTACTTCGGGATCTGCGTGTGAAGGTCTGTGTTGGTCTTTGTGGTTATTTCCACAAAGCAAACTAACCAGATTTCTTGTATTTGTCTTCTGGTCTTAATCTTGTAACCTTAGAAGGTTACGGATTAGATCTGCTATAGGAGGGAGTTAAACGCTTCTGTAAGGGTGTTCTAACTTTCTTTTTTATTATACCTGTCATCATTTTTTTTTGTGGGTCTTGGCATCCCTGTTTTATTTGCTTATCTGTTGCATTCTTCTTGTTTGTCTTGTTGTGTTGTCGCTTCTGTGATACGCTTGTCCAGGCACCTATAGAGTGACGAACCTGGAATCTGGCCTCTGTCACAGTTGGCTGTTGTGTGATTCTTTTATTTTTTTTTAATCGACTGTTGTTTGCTTGTTGATTGGTTCTTGTGATCATGGGAGATACTGGTACTTCTGCTACTTTGATTAGTAAACTTGATATAGGAGATCCATTGTACCTTCATCCTAGTGACTCTAGCACCTTAACTGTTGTTAGTATAAAACTAAAAGGAACTGAGAATTATCCTGTCTGGTCTAATGCTATGAGGCTTGCCTTAGAGGCAAAAAATAAATTTGGGTTTATTGATGGCAAATGTGAAAAACCAAAAGATGATGTGGTCTTAGCCAATCAATGGGATAGGTGTAACTCAGTTGTTATTACTTGGTTGTTGAACTCTATTTCCGAGGAGTTATTTCTGGGGCAAGTGTTTTCTAAACTTGCCTCAGAAGTCTGGACTGATTTAAAAGAGTCTTTTGATAAGGTGGATGGTTCTATTGTGTATGATTTGTATAAAAAAATAAATGGTATTTCTCAAAATGGGAGCACTGTTGCTGAATACTATAACAGACTGACAACTATGTGGAAACAGTTTGATGCAATGGTGCATCTTCCTTCCTGTTCTTGTCAGGCTGCTAAAGATTATAACGATTTTTCTACTCTCATTAAACTAATGCAGTTCCTTATGGGGCTTGATGATGTTTATCAGCCTGTAAGGACAAATTTACTAACAAGAGAACCATTCCCTTCGGTTAAGGTTGCTTTTTCTATTGTGTCCAGAGAGGAGTCTCATAGGATGTCTTCAAATGGGTCTAAAGGTCAAAATGTATCTTTTGTGACTAAGTCTGGTCAGTCTTTCGACTCTAGGAGGAAAAATGTTAGAGGTCCTAACCCTAATCTAAAGTGTTCTCATTGTAATATGCTTGGTCATACGGTTGACCGATGTTTTGAGATTATTGGATATCCTCCTGGTGTTAGAAGAAGACCAGGAGGACAGGTGGCTAGGTCTAATGTGTCTAATAATAATAATAATAATAATAAAAGTAATACTACTGTTGGATCTTCAAATTCTGTTGGTACTGCTATGCCTTTCACTTCTGAACAGATTTCTAAGTTGTTGAGTCTCGTTGGTGAGAATTCTGGTGGTGAGCAGGCTAAGTCTAATATGGGAGGTGAGTCTTCAGTTACTTGTAGTTTTGCCACTGGTTTTGTTAGCTGTTCTAGTTCTAATATGTTTGAATTTGAGTATAATTGGATTGTTGATTCCGGTGCTAATCAGCACATGGTTAAGTCTGATAAGGGTATGTTTGATTGGGTTGATGTGTCTGATTATAATCTAAAAGTTAGTCATCCGAATGGTACTAATGTTAAAGTGTTTAAAATTGGAAAAATAAGACTTGTTAATAATGTTATTCTAGAAGATGTTTTCTATGTTTTCTATAAATAAGTCGATATGTCCGAGTGGTTAAGGAGACAGACTTGAAATCTGTTGGGCTTCGCCCGCGCAGGTTCGAACCCTGCTGTCGACGATCGTTTTTTTTTTGCTGTTATTCTGTGTTATTTATAGGGGTCCCTGAGATCATTCGGTGAACCATGAAACCGCACCTTGAACATACGTGTGAGCTTCTTTCACACTCATTTTCTTCCCCATTTCATCTGGGAAACTGCTCAAGAAATGGTCACCGTTTAGAACCACCGCTAGTTGAACCACTTCACTCTGAAATTCGGACAAGCCCTTTGTTTCGTCTGGCTTGGTTCTTCGCAACGGTGCAGCTTCGGGCAAGACCTCTGCAACCAACATATGTTTATAGTCATGAGATAACATACAAACATTGAATTGGGTGTGTGTTAAATTAATGAAATTTACCCGGGCAATCGGTTATTGGAGCGTTAAGTTGGCTATCGACGTGTTCAAAGGTTCCGGTCCAAGCATCTCTATGAGTTAAAAAGTTGGATGACAAGTTGAACATTTTTTTATGGTAGCAGGGATTGAAGAATGTTCATATTCTGAATTTGGTGTTGGTCCTTTGGGGCTATTTATGACTGTATAACACATACAACACCATATAAACACACAAAAACATCACTAGAATTAGGGGTGAAAATCGATCGCGAGCAGCTCGAGATCGGCTCGAGAAAAAGCTCGAAACGAGCCGAGCATTATCGAGCCCTAGCCGAGCTTGAGCCTAAAATAAAGCCCGTCAAGCTCGTGCCTAGCATGTAAAGCTCGTCAGGCTCGTCGAGCCTTGTTGTAATATTTGTTTTTATTAATATCTAATAACAATTACCCCTTATTTAAAGTTGTCTAGTAAACGAGCCGAGCCGCGCTTATTAAAACTTGTTTACGAGCCGAGCTCGAACCTAAAAATAAGTTTGTTTAGTAAACGAGTCCGAGCTTCACTTATCAGGCTCGCGAGCTAAACAAGTCTATTATTTATATTATTTTGATTTAATATATTAATTAATAGATAATAAACGAGTTGAGCCCGAGTTGCGCTCAAGCTTGAGAAATTACCAATGAGCCAAGCTCGAGCCTGGTCAAACTCGGGCTCAGCTCGTTTGCACCGGAATCAATAAATCTTGAGTCTTTATACAAAAAAAAAATCTTGCATTTTACCTGTGCCTTTCTTCATCCAAGGAGAGACCATTAGACCGCCCGTAGTGGAGCGTGTTTTTTTAAATTTTTTCAAAAAAAACGCCCTATAACGCCCCATAAGCCACTACACCCGGCGTTATAGGGCGTTATAATCGAAAAAAAATCAAGCCCGCGTGATTATTAAAACGCTTGTTCGATGTTGACCAGCCAATCAAAAGCCACAACGGCTAGTTAACGGCTATATTATTTATTTATTTTTTTTAAACCTTTTTCCTATATATATATATATATATATATATATATACAAACACAATCAAAACTCATTTATTTTCAACCAAAACTCTCAAAAACTCTCTAAAAAAATACAACCATTTTAAAAAAAATGGATTCTCCTAGTTCTTCATCCATGGTAAATTTTTACTACAACGAGTATTTTGCGGATGGCGATGGTTCGACCGATGAGGAGCTTGAGCAAGAGGCGGTTACGAGTGCATGTCAACTAGCGGTGAGATATGTCAAGCATTCTAGTCGGCCCCAAGCAGAAAAAAATAAAAGAGGTTATATTGAATAATGCGCGAGAGTTGCGTTACGAACCGTACCATTCCCAGTTAATGGTTGATTTGCTACACCACGCATGGTCGGTTCGGTATGTACCACCTGAGGGAGAGGAAGAAACGGAGGACGACGAAGACGAAGTTGGCGAGGGTGAAGAAAGCGAAGATGAAAACTAGTGTTTTTTTTTAATTTAATCGGATGTTTTTTTTTTATTTCTAGTATTGTATTTTTTTTTTAATTTAATGAAGTATTTAAGTTTTAAAAAAAAAATTGAGAAATGCTTGAATGGGGGTTATTGGCATAATGCCCCACTACGCCACTTTTGCTATAATGCCCCATTGCTGACTAGGACGCCACGTGTCGGATAATGCCCCATGGTGGGGGCATTATAACCCACTACCACTACACATGGTCTTATGGTAGGAACCCGAACACCCAACATATCGAGATCCAATAATAATTTCGAAAACCAGAAGGCAAACCTATTTACATATAGTTTTTTTTTTATTATTATTATTATTATTATTATTCTTATTATTATTATTATTCATTTTTTTCGAACAACAACTCTCATTAGAAACCCGCTAGCAAGAACAAAACAACCACTTATATATCAAAAGATTTCCAGCTATTCCAATCTATATCTAAAGATTTCACCTGTTCATTTGAAAAGATAAGTTGTCCATAGGTCGCCATACACTCCAGCAAGAGATGAGAAGAATCGACTGGACGAGCTTTCTTTTAAGATTTCCAGAGATATCATATAGTTGAATAGGAAACTAGTTACATATAGTTGGTAAATATCTTACATAATTAAATAGTAAACTGAACACACTGCTAGTGCAATGAGCTTGCGTTGATACAGTTTCAACCTTTTTGAAGGCCTAAGACGAAATGAAATTTTGGGGCCCTTTTTCCTTATTTGATTGTCATAAACGATACGCCTTTACTGTGTTTGAAACCAGGCAAAAATCTAACACAACTATTAGAGAGAATGGTTTCCTTGTATAAGAAATCAAAGAATAAGTTTACACTAATATTAATAGTTAGCATATTAATTAATTTTCTTTAAGTGAGGCCCTAAACCAAAACCTCAGTTACTTGTACTATAGGTCCAGCGGTGCCTAGATAATAAAATTAGGAGTTAATTGTCATTTTTGTCCCTATAGTTTGTCCAATTATGTCAGTTCAGACCAAATTTCAAATTTGTACCATTTCCGTCCTTGACATTTTTGAAACATGCTAGTTTCGTCCAAAAAAACATGAGTTAACTGCCTTTTTCGTCCTTGTGGTTTGTCCAATTATTCGATTCAACTATATTTTTTGGATGAAATTGACATGTTTCAAGAATGTTAAGTACGACAATGGTAGTCTGGCATATTTGAAGATACCATATGGACAAAAATGACATTTAACTCTAAAATTAAAGTACGTATTTTACAAATCATAACAGAAGCAATCCAAACTAGAAATCTTATTCATGCAAAAGGAAACACGAAAAATTGATAATACTAAATTAGGGTTTCATTAAAATAAAGATTTTAAACTGAGAGATGGTTGATAAGATACAAAGCATTACTGCTAACCCTTGCAAGATTCACAATGCTGTTCCTTATCTTCTTCTTAACGGTCGGATTTATTTGCCCATCAGAGAACCCATCAAGACACGAATTCTCATCAGTGATTGCTGCACTGGTCCAAGTTTGAGCATTCGAGATGGCGAACCTCTTATTCGCAGACGTAGAAATACCATTTATTTCATTAATGGAGCTTTTGACTTCATCCATGGAGTCTTTAATATCTCCTATACAGTCTTTCAGCACTGCAGCTTCCCAGTTGGTGATCTGTTTGGTTTTGGATAGTTTGGTGATGGTGGAGAGGGTGGCGTTGGCGGTATTGAGGGTGGCGGAGAGGGCGACAGTGGCGAGTTTGAGCGGGTTTGTCTGGACGGTGGCGGCGTAGGGGAGGAGGGATTTCCGGCAGGCGGAGGGGTAGGTGGCGGAGCTGCATGAGGTTTTGACGAATGTGGAATATGATGTGTTTTGTTGAGTAACGGAGGTGGATGATGAAACTGGGGATAATACTAATGCAAGTATTGCAAGAAATGATATTGTTAGTACTCTGGGTTCCATGCTTATTGTTGTTTTCTGGTGAGATGAAGGAACTAAGAAGTTGGTCAAGAATTTATAGAAGGTTTTTAGTTGATTTGTTTATTAAAGTAACACATAATTCAGTATTTATTGAATAAGGGTTAATTTGCATGTATCTGTATTTAATAAACTCTTTGAAAAAAAAAAAAAACTGAAGTTAATTTACAATAATTACCATCTTTTTCTAGGATAAATCTAAAGGGGTTAATAATATAGTACATGGCTTTATAGCCTAGTGGCATCTTGGGGGTGGGATAAGGTTTTGGGATCAATAGGTACGGAGTTCGATTCTTACAAGGGGTTTTTCCATATTTATTGGGTTTCCTCCTGAATTGGTGTATAGGCATATGCCTAGTGGAGATGGATATGATCGGGTGGTTCCACTGGTGGCACGATGATACTCCAGTGGTCCGTCAGTGATCCAAATTTGCCGTTCAAAAAAAAAAAAAAGAACTGTATTTTATAATCTATTAGAAAAGTTTCAAATTAATAAATTCATATTCTAAAGGGTTAATAACTGTATTTTATAATCCATTAGAAAAGTTTCAAATTAACAAGTTCATTTATTTAATTCATATGAATTCATTTTGATTAATGCAACTTAGAAGCTAACAATTTAGGGCAGTAAACGGGCAACAAGTTGTGCCGCTACTCTTTTTTTAATAGCAAATCTAAGATTTATAAAAACTGTATCCATAATTCTCGAGGTCATAACATTACTTTGCATGACCCTTGGAACTCGACTAAGTAGGTACATAGCCTCAGACACAAAGAACCCAAAAGTATCAAAAACAAATAGGATAAACACGTGCTGATTGATATAAGACACACTTTCTCATGTTTGATAACTATGCCCGAGACAGGTTTTAAAGCAACCCTTACCTTTAAAAAAATAATAAGTAAAAGCCCTTTTCGTAATTGATAACTATTCACATTTTGGTACATTGACGAAAACATATTAGTTAGGCTAGTAACTCCACATGATTTCACTTCTGGTTGAAATCTAATTCTAGATTTTTAACAAGGTTCTATGACTTATGCTTTTAGGGCATGTAATAAAAGTTATTTATATCATGTTGTAAAGTTGAAAAAACACAAATGATACAAATTAATTAAGCCTAACATTATCCTTGCAAGAAGATTTTTCTAATATAAAGAAAAACTGTTTGTTCAATGAGTACCTGGCCTAAAGACACATGTATAACAAACTCCTTTTAATATCTATGTCATTGTAATATAGTGATTTAATTATTTTTGGGGTGATTTATACACGGTATATATATATTTCATCAACAGTTCCTTTTAAAACAATAGAGATTAGAACTAGCTTCAATTTAAGATAACAAATATCAACATTAACAAATGCTTATTTAAATATTTTATGAATATATGCAAGAAACTCACGTATTCTCTTGTTATTTATGATCTTGATGAATGTAGGATATAAGATATATTTAGAAGTTCAGAGTACACATGTACGAAGTTTGAAATTATAGGTTTGAAAGAGTTTTTATGAGCATAGGTTGTAGTTTTCTTTTTTAAATCAAAAGTCAGCTAACTTTGAAAAAAGTTTTAAGGGGGGGGGGGCATGGAAGCACCATGGTTGTAGTCATCTCACGCTCTTTGTGAATAACACTTTTTTTTTTTCAAATTAAATCATTGCATTAATTATCTATCAGAAAACAATTTTTTTAACGATAACAACTATATATATATATATGGAGAAGATCATGCGAGAACCATCTCTTATTGCGAGAACCGCGAGAATCAATGTGAACACAACCAAAAATGCCTAAAAATAGCTAAAAATCACAATTTTTTTTAAATATTTTTTATATAAAAATCGCTACTTTTCGAAGAAAAAAAAATTATTTAAAAAAAAAATATATATATTTTTTTGACCACTAAAAGTAGCGATTTGAGTATAAAAAATATTAAAAAAAAAAATTTAGATTTTTTTTTTTGATTTTTTTAGATTTTTTAGGTTTTTTGGGGGTTTAGTTTTTAGCATTTTAGCTTAGGGGGGGGGGGGGGGGGGGCTGGGGGTTAGTTTTTTTTTACCTATTTTAGGTTGTGTTCACATTGGTTCTCGCGGTTCTCGCAATAAATGGAGTTCTCGCATGAGCCTCTCCCTATATATATATAGCAATCAGAAAGAAGCGACAAAACGAAATTACACAATCATTGAAATATCAAACGCTACCCAATACATTTTTCAAATTAGATGAATATTAACCTAAAACTAGAGGTGTACAAAAAAACCGGTTTTAGAACCGTAACCGGAAAAAAAACCGAAGCCGATTTTTTTTAACCGGTTTTTTTAAAACCAGTTTTAGAACCGAACCGGTGGTTTGTGACCGGTTACTATTCTTGATCTGAAAAACCGGTTAATAACCGAAACTGGTTTTAAAAAACCGGTTAAAAACCTTTTTTTTTTTGGCAAAAACCGGTTAAAAACTGTTTTTTTTTTGGCAAAAACCGGTTAATAACCGATCCCAACCGGTGTATTTTGGACTTGAAAAACCGGTTAGTAACCGAAACCAATTATTAAAAAAACCAGTTTTTGTTTTGGATAAAAAAACCGGTTTGGTTAAAAACCAGACCTATTTTCAAAAAAAAAAAAAAACGATTTGTACACCTCTACCTAAAACACTAGGAAAGAGTACTTTGACCAAGCCAGTTATGTTTGAATTTGAAAATGAACTCAATTGGTGGATTTCCAATCAAAAGAAAGCATCTTTGATGCTTTTCCGATTTAGAAGATATGTTTTACAAATTTGTTCAGAGAAACTTATGTTGGAACTAGTAATTTGCTCTGCCGCGCGTTGCGGCGGTAAAACCGTATGTACATATACATACTTAAAGTAGTAAATCAATAATGTTGAATACGAATTTGACCATCGCTCGACCTAAAAACGTGGCTTTATAGGTAATTAACTTTTAGATATTTGTGACTTCCACGGTGTGACCTTTTTATAATGCATCATTCTGCCTTCTTTTCTTGAGGTATCAAGGTGTTCTTTTCCTTTAAAAAATATGCAGGCAAAGTAAACATACATATTTACCTTTTGTGTTGCTTTATGCACAATTAATAATTAGGGTTCCAGTTTTATCATGAAAAGTATCAAGAAACAATAGATTAAACTTGATATAGATAACTAAATTTAAAGATATCAAATACTGTAATGATAGTTACCTAGAGTCACCTAACTACACAGAACCAATCTGTTGGATTACTTATTGTAGATCATTTATATATTATATTCAATAATACTAAATTGACTAATATTTTCACTTTTAATTAGTTGGTACTACAATAAGTTTATTTTATATAATCACATTTTAAGACAATACGAAAAATGTTTGATCGTTCACTTTGTCTCTTTTCTCTCTACATGGTATCAGCTTTTCTCTTAAAACCCTAAATCATAAGATACAAACACTTCCATTTTCATCTTCAGCTAGCCCACTATCACCATCTCGCCGCACCACCGGAATCTATCACTACCGGCGCCAAATGAAACCAGAAACACCACCGTCACCATCATCGGATACGCCGACACAGACGCCGGGCATGAGCAAACCACCACCCTTTCTGCAACAATATGGCATAACCCTAAGTTGATCAACCGTCGTCGTCAATATGCAGATTAAGAAACCCTAGCCGCCGCAGCTGTTTGGTCCATTAAAACCACCGACATGACTCGCCAAACCGTAAAAAGACCACCGTTAAATTCACCAATCTCCCTTCTGTAGTCGTGGGTTGTGTACGCGCCGGATTAGGCCGTCGCCGGTCGTAGGAGGGGACACCAGAATTCCCATCTTGCTTTCTCATTCAGATGTTTTGTGTGCGTGTGTAATACGTAGTCAAATTCAACTCAAAGAAAACAATAAAAGTGAACACGATGATAAAAGTCGCTTTTCCATTTTTACCCCTGCAAGGTCAAACGGAGAAGTTGGTCGTTTTGTAATTTAAGATATAGTGTAATTAGTCTTTGAATTGAAAAGTTTACTGATATTTTGGTTTGACCAATCATTTAAAGTTATCTATACTATATAATAAAAGAAACCATGTTTGGGACACTTGTCATTATATTAGGCCATCTAAACTATGGATAATTATCATTTAGTTTAATATTTTCTAATTAGTTATAGATAATCTCCAACGAAATATTATTTAATTTAATCTCTTCTACCTAATTATAGATAACTATTATTTATATCTATACAAATAATAATTAAAATAAAAATATTATACTATTTGAGAATACCATTGAACCGATATGTGATCACAAGTTTGAAAATAAGAAATTCAAATTGAAATAATTATGTAGACAAATGATTAATTAACTTAACATTAACATATAAAAAGTAATAAATAAAAAAATCTCAAGTGATCGAATGAAATATGCTTCCCATACATTGAAAAAATTTTATGAGTTATTTTCATCTTATTTTTCTATTTATCTCTTATATTAAATAATAATAATAATAATAATAATAATAATAATAATAATAATAATTTTAAAAAAAAATTACATAAAAACAAATATTTATTTTTCTATAAATAATTTTAAACAAAAATTTAGGTGAGAATAAACGTTTGTTTTTTATATAATTATAATGTGATCACAAGTTTGAAAATAAGAAATTCAAATTGAAATAATTATGTAGACAAATGATTAATTAACTTAACATTAACATATAAAAAGTAATAAATAAAAAAATCTCAAGTGATCGAATGAAATATGCTTCCCATACATTGAAAAATTTTTATGAGTTATTTTCATCTTATTTTTCTATTTATCTCTTATATTAAATAATAATAATAATAATAATAATAATAATAATTTTAAAAAAAATTACATAAAAACAAATATTTATTTTTCTATAAATAATTTTAAACAAATATTTAGGTGAGAATAAACGTTTGTTTTTTATATAATTATAAATTTACATCCCGAGTTTTTTTTTAACGACCAACAGAATCAATCATGAATACTCTCGGGGCACCCACTGGACCAAATGGAGTACTTCGAGAGTAACCCGAGTCCACAATATACTTTGGAGTTCGGTGATTGAAATTATGGTAAATTAGGAATTAAAGGTTCCCATTTGAAACTGAAATGTTATAATAAGTGAATAGTACACCAAAGTTCATTTTTAAAAGATAAATACTGATGACTGTAAGTGTTAACATATGGTATTATATTTTATTCAACACGTGCTTATTTACTATACAGAGTTACATTTATGTAACCCGTGTAATACACGAAGTTTTTAAAGATATAACTTTTTATCATTTGCTATGTAAAATTAGATTTAATCAACATAAAATTAGATTTAATCAACACGTGTAATACACGGGGTTTTAAGGATATGTTTTTTTTATTATTGGTAGATTTTTCAACCCGACTATACATGAGTTTTTTAAAGATACGACGTTTTTAGTATCTAATATACAAAATTACATTTATTTATCTGTGTAATACACATGATTTTTAAAGATATAACTCTTTTTAGATCTATTTAACACGCGTAATAAATGAGGTTTTTAAGGAAGTAATTTTTTTTATTATTTGGTAGATTTATTCAACCCGATTATAGACGAGTTTTCTAAAGATACGACGTTTTTAGTATTTAGTATACAAAATTGCATTTATTTAATCTGTGTAATACACATGGTTTTTAAAGATTTAACTTTTTTATTATTTGATATATAAAATTACATTTATTTAACCCGTACAATATACGGGGTTAATAAAGATCTAACTTTTTATTTTTTAATATATAAAATTATATTTATTCAACCCGTGTAATACACGGGGTTCTAACCTAGTGGTATATATAAAAAAAGGGTGATACTATTCCCACCCCCTATTCACTAATTAGGGTGAGGGGGGCACTCCCCTAAGAGGGGAGTCCCCTCTCTTACGCATAACCAATCCTCGTGTGCCACGTCAACTCCCCTCTTAAACTCCCCTAACACCCTAAATTGATGGCGCCACTCCCCTCTTAGGTGACTTGGTTTTTTATTAGAAAAAAAAAGGAAATCAGTGATTGGTTGAAAGTGAGGCTGGCCCCACCAACAACCCTCCCCTTCTTCGGTGAACTCCCCCCGAATCCCTTCCCCGAATCGGGTCACCGCAGGGATGGCGGCGGTGTTCCCGATCGGTGGATAGGGTCACCGATGCCCTCCCCGCTGTACGCCCCGTTCACCCTTACACTCCCCCTATCAAAAACATCACATCCATCAATCATTTGCTTTTTGTTTTTAGTCTTTTTTGTCTTTTTGTTATCTTTTTTTTGTTCTATTTTATTGTCTTTTTTATCTTTTTGTTATTATTATTATTATTATTTAATATTAGTAATGAATTATTATTATTATTATTATTATTATTATTATTATTATTATTATTATTATTATTATTATTATTATTATTAAGCTTATTACTTAAGCCTTAAACTTTTTTTTTTTACCTTTTTAGTTTTTTTTTATGCTAGACATCTTTTTATTTTTTTTACCTTTTTAGTTTTTTTATGCTAGACAACGAACCGGTCGTTGTACTGGTTTATTGGTCGGACCGGTTGAACCGGTCGAATCGGATTTACGAACCGAATGCCAATATATAATTTATATAATAACAAATATAGTACGATAATTGGACAGTTTTGGAGTCTTATTTAAAATACACATGCCATCTCCATAGCTTTTGCAGTTATGCGTAAAGAAACAGAGGAGAAATATCTTTGGGCATTAAACTGTTTAAAATCAACTCTAGATGAGAGCATGCAACAACCACGTGTTATAGTTACGGACAGGGAGTTAGCTCTGATGAATGCATGCGAGAAAGTTTTTCCGAATGCTACCCGATTACTTTGTAGGTGGCACATTTCTCAAAGTATATTTAGAAACTGCAAATCATTTTTCACCAGGAAACATGATTGGAATATCTTCAATATAATGTGGGATGCACTCGTTGAATCTCAAACGTGGACATCATTCCTCCAAAATTACAAGCAACTTCAGTCAATGTTAATCCATCATCAAGGTATGTATTATTACTATAATCCTATTAGTATTAGTATTATTATTATTGTTGTTGTTGTTGTCGTTGTTGTTGTTGTTGTTGTTAGTATTATTGTTACCATCGTTATCATCATTATTATCAAGTTCGTAAGTGTTATGGATTACCATGTGCTTGTGAAATCTCAAAGTATAAGAAAGCAGGTCAGTGTATTAAACTAAGATTCGGTCGATGTGCTTGGTAATATTTAAAAGCTGACAAGTTATGTTTTAATGCAGGTCAATCTATTCCTTTAGATTCGGTCGATGAATTTTGGAGGAAACTCGAGTTACCAGTATATTGTGAGGATATTACTTGTGACGTCGAGTTGGAAAGTTTTAAACAAGCCTTCGATAATCGATCCAAGCCTGGAAAGAAAAGTTTACTACAAAACTTATTTATCCGGAGATCACTGATGGTTATTTATCCGAAGATCACTGATGGAAGAGCTACTCGAGTTTAGAAATAAGTACACTAAGGCTTTCTTAGGCTCATTCAAAGATGTGTTCACGTCCTTGGCTTGGTCAGGATCGGGGTTTGCACCTGAAAAACACTGGATGATTATGCCAGAGTCAGGATTCTTGATTGCGAACAAGTTTAATGTGATCGTTCATTTTTTATCTCAAGAAAAAAGAAACAGTTCTACTTGTTTTTCGCTTTGGAGAGGCCCTCACGAGTTCCCAGAAAAAAAAAATAATTACAATTGCACACGTGAATGGTAACCATTTTATAATGGTAGAATTGCAAGGAGAGTATCCAATTGCCAGCACAAACAACCTATGGAAATTAATGAGAGAAAATGATGCAGCTGGCTGGGAGAATATATTTGAATCACGTCAAAATATGTATAAGTCTTGGATAGCACAACCTGCTACATTTTGGGGGTGTATAGATTAAACCTCGGTATGTAAATTATTAAATGATAATAATTTTGTAAAAAAATACTTATTTTTATATAGCTTTTGTTACAGCTATAAATATAATTTGATAAATTATAACAATAAAAACTAATAATAAATAATATATCATTACTACTACTACTACTACTAATAATAATAAATATAATAATAATAATAATACTAACTAATTAAATAATAAACAAATACTAAATAACTAATAATTAAATAAAAGAATAAAAAAAAGACAACAAAAAGATAAAAAAGACTAAAAACAAAAAGTAAATGATTGATGGATGTGATGTTTTTGATAGGGGGGTGTAATTAGTAAATAGGGGGGGGGGGGGGGGGTGAGAATAGAATGAGCCTAAAAAAATGTTTGCTTGGTTTATAATAATGTGGAAGTTATATAAAATAGTTTGAACATCTTAAAAAATTGCTAGAAACCAATCGTGTACCACTTGATTAGCTTAATTTTACGATGTCTTAGGGCTATCAACTAACTGGATTAATCTGACTTCCGTCGTCAAATCTAAAGCACGAATACGTTCCAACACGAGCATGTCGATAACTGTAATCCGAAACATAATATTCTTCTTTTATACTTTTTGTTTGTTCTTAGGTCTTGACTTTGGTTAGCTTGTGACTTCAGTTGGTTTCTGAGGTTGAAGTGTACAAACATACAAATGTTTATATGTAATATTAATGTCAAATGTCCTTGGTTTTTATTATCATCAAAACGAGATGTGTATTTAAAATTAGATTTCATGTTTGCACTATATTTTTTGAAGGTAAGGTTATCTGACAAAGTCTCCTGAGTCTAAGAAAGGTACAATAACATAATTGATCGGAAAGTATAACAAAAAAAAAAAAAACAACCAATACCAAGTAGAAATACATAATGATCTAAACAACAATTCTAAAATCTACAAGCTAAAAATCTAGAAGAGAAAACCTAAAATCTAAGGTCGTAGAGTTTGACGAGACGGTTTCAATGCTGATAGAATGAGTTCAGTTAAAGTCCGTTTGAACCTTTTTTTTTATTTTTAATACTATTTGTTTAACCTAATCGTCCACTAGAAAAAAATTGCAATCTTAAAAACATAGAACTAATACAGTTTTAGAAATTTTAACAATTTAAAACATATATAGTTTTAGAAATTTTAAGTTATGCATGCTATAAATAAAAATGAGAGCTTGGTAAATTACTATAGAGTATAGAAATTAACAAGATTTTTAAGGTAAACTACATAGACTGAAATTAATGATATAAAAGAAGTATTTATAAGTTTTTAGCTAGGTTTTTGAGTTTCGAACTTTTGGCTTTTCAACCACAAAAAAAAAAAAAAAAAAAAAAAAAAAAAACCGTCATCACAATCGCCATCGTTGCATGTATCCATAATTTGGGTGGCCTATGATTGCAGGATTGATAGGGTTCATGTGGGAAACCTATGAAACAAAGTAACGTGAATGTAGAAGATCGATGCAAGAAAGTCAAACAAATCTAAGGCTCCATCTTGACTGCCGTTGATTGCTGCTTGACAAATGCCGCACCTCATGGAATCGGATGAATCATATATCAGAAACAATATTTCATCTTCTTGTCAGCTCATCCTCTTTAATTTTTTCATAATTATTCTCGTTAAAATGAGTAAAATGCATGGATAGTCCCTGTGTTTTGGTAAAATAACACCTATAGTCCCAAACTTTTGAAAATTACATGTATGCTCCTTGTGGTTTGCTCGTTTGTTACTCGGATACTCCCTGGAGTGGATGAAAGTTAGTTTCATCAGTTAAGTGAATGTGAAATTATAAAATTACCCTTACCATTAAAAAACAATATATAATAAAACATTAAAAGAAGAGTAAACTGCAATTTTACCCCCTGGGGTTAGGGGTCATTGGCATGTCTACCCCCCCCCCTCTAAGGAAATAATTGCTTTTTTACCCCCCACTGTTTGGGGTTATGTCGCATGTTTACCCCCTGACCATTTCAACGTTAGAGTGACCGTTAGTTTGTATGGAAATGTCGAAAGTACCCTTCATCTTCTCCAATAAAAGCTTGAACCCTGCCCTAAACGCAATTCATCTTCAATCGACCCCCAATTCAAGCTTCCCCATCCCTCAATTCACTGCCCCTCAAATCACTGCCCTGAACATGTCTTCATCTTCGTCCTCTATGCTTCGATTCAAGGGCAAAACTAAAGATTCAGATATCATATGTCCTTGTGGTGCGAAAACAGTGGTGAAACAATCAGAATCGACATCTAATCCTGGTCGATGGTATCTTCGATGTGTAAGTTTGTTATGTTTTATGCTTTTTGAAAATCGACTGTGTTTGAAACTCTTGCTTTTGATGTCCGATAATAGGTTGGAGGATGTGGATCCTCAGATGGGCTGACAAAGGTGAAGAACAGGGATGTCCGGTTTGTCAAGAGGTAATGCTTGGTTTAATTCAAAGCATTAAAGATAAGGATGAGTTGGCTAAGTGCAAAGAACAGTTGGCTCGGTACAAGAATGGAGATGTGTTCAAACTGAAGATGTACTTTGTGATTACTTGGGTCTTGATTGTTCTTGTTTTTTTGGTTAAGTAGTTTAATGTGGAGAAATTAGATTTGGTTGTGTATTTTGACTGCTTGTAATTATACTTTTTTATGCAATGGTCCTTGTTCAAGTTCTTATATGTATGTTTTTGTAGCCTGGTTGTAATTCTGTAGGTATGGCGAATGATAAAGTTGAGAATGATAAAGATGTTGGTAAGGATGAAGACGTCGTTGCAGCCGAAGAACCAGACACTTATGTCTACTTTGAGGATCAAGAGTCTGAGATACTCAGACCTTACATGGAGCAAGAAAGTGATTATGAAAAGATATTCAGAGATCCGACAAAGGATTATGACCCTGAAGTGCTGGAACATGCATGAGATTACACATATTGGGATGAAGAGGATGATTGGTACTTTGACCCATATGAGGGGGATCATGGTTCTGATTCGGATTGGTCTTGTTTGGATGATTGTCACTGGAAATAGGCTAGATTTGTTTGGTTGTAAGTTTGTATTTTGGACCTCTTATTTGTACTAAATGTTACAATGTAATCGAATCACTTTCCGCCAAAATTCTGTTTGAACACATTACCTTAGCAGCCATATTGTCTTGAACAAACATAAAGCAGCCATATTGTCTTGAACAAACATAAAGAAACCATGACTACAAACCAAACCAAACAATGTCTTGTACTAAAGCAGCCATATTGTGTTGAACAAACATTGACAAACCAAACATTAAGGTACAAACCAAACATATGTCTTGAACAAAGTTGACAAACCTAACATTGTCTTGAACAAACAAACAAATAAACATAGTACAAAGTTACAAACCAAACATTGTCTTGAACGAAGTTGACAAACAAACAAACATAGTCTAAACTAACAAACCATCCATCAGTCATCAAGATTGTAAACTGGTGCACCTTGAGTGGCAGTGTGTGATTCCTGTGAAGCAGTGGATTGTTCACCCCCTTGTCCTTTGCAGCTCCTGACATTGTGACCTATGTTCCCACATTTACCACACTTGATGATAGTTCCCTTTCTGGTCATTTTACCTCCTTTTTCGAACTCCTTCTCAAGCTCTTTTTCACCATATGCCTTCTTTCTTTTCTTCTTTGGCCTTCCAACTTGTGTATGATGCTTTGGTGGGATGAGTGTTGTTGGACACTCTGAAGGAGTCCACATCTCCGCCCCGTTGATTGGCTCTATGACATTGCCATATACTTTCTTCCACGTTGACAACCAATACACTTCATCCACCCACTCTTCTGGTATGCCAGCATCAATGTTATTCCTTTCCATATCCCATATGGCTGCAACTGCATGTTTGCAAGGCATCCCTGTCAAATCCCACTTCCTGCATGCACAAGTTTTATGTTTAACATTCACAACACACTGTGATCTCGGACCTGTTACTTGATACTTATCTGAATCAACCATTAAAACAGACATTTCAGCAGCCTGTTTCTTGATCTCATCGAAGACCTCAGTGGCATGAGGTGTCAGTGTTTCTTGATACACTTTGCTTGCAATTTCTTGACATTCACTATCCTCTTGGTCATGTACTCCCGAATGAATTCTAGGCATGTGATAA
Source organism: Helianthus tuberosus (assembly GCA_030545235.1). Taxonomy (NCBI): domain Eukaryota; kingdom Viridiplantae; phylum Streptophyta; class Magnoliopsida; order Asterales; family Asteraceae; genus Helianthus; species Helianthus tuberosus. The sequence continues at coordinate 185,675,943 of CM060432.1, read as the reverse complement.
TCGGCTTGTCCCTTGCTCCTACGATTTGTCTGTTAAAAACCTCACATATGTTGTTCAGCAACATATCACATTTAGCTCTTCCAGAAAAATATGCTCTTGACCAAGCGGTGTATGGGATCTCATTCAGCCAGTCATACATAACTCGTTCTGTTTTCTTAATTTCTTCCATAGCTTTGTTAAAGTATGGAATAGATGTCTTCCTTTCGGCTGACCAAAGCAAATTCTTGTAAAGATCTCCACGCCACTTGGATTTCATGTTCTCATGGATGTGCCTCAAACAAAATCTGTGCTCACTATTAGGAAAAACAGCTAGCATAGCCGGAATCAGACCCTGTGATACAAAATGCAATTAATCACAATATTTTTCAACCAAATTTTTTTGCAACGTATTAATTAACACTTAAGAACTTATTACCTTTTGTCTCTCACCGATGAAGGTGAAACAAGAGTCAGCCGTACACCCTAGGTCATCTCTCAACAGTTGCAAAAACCATTTCCAGGTTTGTGTTGTTTCTGCCTCAACAAGGGCATAACAAACTGGATATATGCTATTGTTCCCATCAATACCAACAGCACTCAAGATCTGTCCAGGAAATAGACCTTTCATGAAACAACCATCCACACCCAGCAATGGTCTTCCAATCATCTTAAATCCTCTCATCATAGAGGCAAAACAAAAATAAACCCTACGAAACTGCCTTGTAGGACTAGCTGAGTTCCCACATGGCTCCACATCAATTTTAATTGTACTACCTGGATTGGCTTTTAGAAGTTCATCACAGTATGACCTTAGCAGACCATACTGTTCTTGGTAATCACCATAGATCTTCGTAGTTGCTATCCTCTTGGCTCTGAAGACCTTGTGTAGTGATACTTCTAGTTGATGCTTCCGAAGAAGTTGACTTTGGATTGCTTGAATTGGCATGTCTGGATTGCTTTCAATCATCGGTTGGATCTCTTTGGCAATCGAACTCATTGTGTACAAAGAAACGGTCCTTGTTGTCAAACAATTGTGTTGATTATGAATGGTCTTCACACACCACTTATCCTTGTCTGTGTTCCTTGAGATGTGTGTGACAACTGGCACAAACCGGTAATTTCCGTACACTTTAATTATTATTTAATGACTGCCATTATGTGCTTAAATGTCAACATTGTTTGATTTCATATTATACAAGTGAATTCATGCACGTTTTATACTACAAAATATTGCTTTATGCATTAACAAGAGCGTTGCGTCAGAAATACTTGTAAACTCACCGGTAAGACACAGTATGTCAACAGAACTGCAGAAAGCAGTCAGACATTAGAACTGAGGCCTAGGTGTAGGTCAAATGACAAGAATACATTAAAACCCAAGAGTACATACAAGGGTTAACATATAGATACTCCGGAAGCTAAAATACGCACTAAAAAGCACCCGAAACGCACTTTAAGTGCAAAATTTTATTAAATTCAGCTATAATAAGCTTTTAAACATATAAATATTAGACCTGGCAAACGGGTCGGGTCGGGTCATGGGTCAAAACGGGTTAGGGTCAAAACGGGTTAGGGTCAAAACGGGTCAATTATAAAAAAGGGTTGTTTTGGTTCGGGTCGAAACGGGTCCGGGTCAAGACGGGTTTCGGGTCGGGTCCGGGTCAGAACGGGTTTCGGGTCGGATCGGGTCAGTTTTTTTTTTTTTTTGGTTCCTGAAGTTTTTTTTGCGCCTGCTGTTCCCAGTGCTTTATAAATAAAATATAACTTTGGCCGTTCCCCTAAACTATTAATGCTTGACTATTTATTGAAAAGCATGAAGATTAGTACCTGTGTAATTAAGAGCACTATAATTTAACAAGAGAGCTATCTCCCCATGTAGATCTACCAGATCTCTACCAATTGGTTTGAATCTTTGGCTGCAACCAACTTACCTTCTAGGACCTTCAATACATAAAAAAAATGAGACATTTGTATCTACTCCATACAATTTAATTAAAAAAGTACCTCAAATTCTGATAATATACCACTCTTGTTTATCAAGAACAAAATTGTTGAACTTGACAATCTGATCTTGGCATAATTTCACGAACTTGCCAACTTGAACCAGTGTGATAATAATCAAACCAGAACCATAAAACTAAAGATAATAATCATAGAAGTCAGGTTACAAATTACTAAAGTTGCAAAAAATCTAACCAGAACCATAAAACTAAAGTTGCAAACTGTTAAGTAAACTGAAAATTACAAAAGATCTAGTTCGGTTCCTTGCTTTTACAAAAGATTTGATTCAATAACATACAAAACGTCTTGACGAATTGCGCTTCTTCACGGATGCTTCCTTTAAAATCCCTGTGTTATAACGAGTCAAATTTATCGTAAATATATAAAATAAATTGTTTTAACATAGTCTAAATTAATTACCTAAAAGTTGCCAAAAGTTGGAATCAATGCTTCAATGTCTTCAACAAGATCTTCATCCATTTCGTTCTCGTTTTCATCTGAACACGTAAAAAAATGAAAGTTGAATTATTAAATAATTTATAATTATACAAATTAAGTTGCAAAGAGAATGAACTTTAATACCTTTTAAATCAAATAACCAATCACGTGTGCATAGCAATGCTTCAACATTTGATGATAACAATGAAGTTCGATACTTATTTAACACCCGACCTCCAATACTGAAAGATGATTCGGAAGCAACAGTAGTAATCGGGATGCTTAATATATCGCGAGCCATTATAGCCAGTTTTGGATACCTTACTTGATTATCCTTCCAATATTGTAAAACATCAAGTTCTACTTTTCTATCAATGCTAGATTCCTCCAAATACAATGTCAACTGTGACTTTTCATTATCAACAACTTTGAATTGGCTTTCAAATGCATCGAACTCATCCATCTCATCGAGCGTATTGCCACCAACATTTGAACTCTAGGGTATTAAAGAATCATGCATTGTCTCCGATTGAATATTATACTCCTTATCATATAGCTTATGCATACCATCCACAATACACTTCAATTTCATTTCACGCTCTTCAAATGTCATGTTAAGCTTTGAAAAACAATATTCAACAAGCTTAACCTTGTACCGAGGATCTAGAATAGCCGCAAAAGACAAAATCATGGAATAATTTTTCCAATATTTATCAAACTTTTCTTTCATGTCTTTCGCCATGTCACTAATAACTTGATCCGCATTGCACATCTCCTCTTCAATATACAACTGAATTCTCCACACATGATGAAAATATAAGTTCGAGGTAGGATAGGAGCTTCCAGAAAACAAAGTAGTGATTTCATAAAAAGGTTTCAAAAGTCGTGTGATTATTTCCACCCCTTCCCATTCCTCTTCTGACGGAGAAGTTTTAAAAATTGAATCAACTAAGGCTAACCGAGTATAAGCCCGTCGATAAGCTAATGCACAATCAAGCATAAGATATGTAGAGTTCCATCTCGTTACAATATCTTGACGAACATGATTCCCACACTGTAGTGAAAGTATTTGTAAGCATTCCGCAAACTTATACTTCCTAGCAGCACTTGCTCTCACATATTTCACCGACTCTCGAACCTTTTCAATGGCCCCTTCAATTGCTTTCAATCCGGTTGAACGATAAGATTTAACACATGCGCTGAACAACGCACATGAGTAAAATCTCCATCACACATTAATGCGTTATTCAAACGCAAATGATCTTTCAAACGATCTACTAATATGTCATTGTATTTTGCATTGTCTAGTGTGATGGTAAAAGCTTTTTTCTCGATGCCCCAATCTGCTAAAAAATTGATCAAGTGCTCTGCTAAAATGGAACCACTGTGTGGAGGGGGTATAACTCTAAAGTTTAGCACTTTTTTCCTTAGATTCCAGTTCTCATCAACATAATGAGCTGTTAATGCCATAAATCCATCTGTCGTGATCGAACTCCATAAATCAGAAGTCAAGCATATCCTACCAGTTACCTTTTCTAACTTGTCTTTAATAATCATCTTCTCTCGCTCGTATATTTTTAAGACATCCGCCTTTGCAGTATTTCTTGTTATGAATTTCACATCACCGTGTAGAAATTTATGCAACTTTCTTATTGCCTCATGTTCAACATAGCTGAAAGGGTAGTTATGTTTGATAATTGAAATTGCCAACATCTCCCTGTACATCGCTTGATCTAAAGGGGCGCGTCTTTGTTTTTTCGCCGGACCGGCCTCATCAATATCAAAACACTTAGGGATATGTCATCTTAAGTTAGATGTTCCCGAGCTTGCATTCGTAACATACACCTGTCCGCAAGCACTGCATTTTGCTTTTTTGGCCCCATTGGGCGCAACCGGTAATGGTTCAAAATAGTCCCAAACATAAGAACGTTGTTTACCCGAACTATATGAATTGCCTTCATCCTCATGTTCCCCTTCTACACTATGTTGTCCAAATTCCGAGTTGTTTGACATACCTTTCAAAATAATAATCAAATAAGTCTTAAAATCTGATCAACCGAGATAAACAAAAGCGTTTATAAACCATCTCTATAGCATCTTAAAGCATATTATTCTCAATATCATCCAAAATCGAAACAAATCTCACAATACAATTTGAAGCAAAACACACATAAACCTCAACTGTTTGCAAAACATCTTAAAGCATATTATTCTCAACTGTTTGCAAATCAGAATTTTTGCAAATGGAATGTCATCAACTTTCTCAAAAACAATCAATTAATGTCATCAGTTTTAAATCAGAATTTATCTTCCTTTATTACCCACAATCACACATGAGAACCTCCTAGTTGTAACCTAAGCATAAACAGTTGTACCCCCATGAAAGCACAACATCAAACACCTAAATTTCTTCACGTACACAATTAACAAAGCTGAATCATGTCATTAAACATTATAAACGAGCAAATCCCCCACCCCTTTCGTATAAATCGGAAGTCAAAAGTGCTTATAAACTCAAAGATTACCTGCAACTTTCGCCAGAAGGTGAAATTTCTTCTTAATCGGACTGTTTTGAAGTGATTGCCGATGAAAATCAAAGATCTGATGGGTGGGTTTGATTGATGTGACGGCGGAAAATCAGATTGCGGTGGACTGGAGGAGGACTGGAGGAGATGGCGGAGGACTGGTTTGTGGCGGAGGAGACGGCGGAGGAGTGGCAGAGGACTGGAGGAGGAGCGTCTCTAACCCGTGGTTGATGATACTCAACCCTAAAGAACCGTTCCTTCAAAATGTTCAACCCGTATTGACCCGTAGTTACCTTACTTGTTTTTTTAATTGACCAATTTCAACCCTCTTACTTAAATTAGTTTACCCAAATCCACCCATTTTATTTTAAAAATAACCCAAAATGACCCATCTCAAAGACTTTGGGTCAGAACTGCCCCCCCCCCTAATAAATATTATGCCGAATTTACGTTCTATCGTCCAGAATATTTCCCTAAGTGTCGGGAATTAAAAGGGTGCAAAAGGGTACAAGAAAGACGCTAAACGGTGCAATTTAACACTTAACGAACCGGTACTTAACCGAACAACCGGACATTACCCGGGACACCAAAATTTTGCCAAACACATTGTTTATTTATTTCTTGGCTAGTCGTGATCCCCGAACACCCTAACACCCACTACATATCAAATAAATACCCTATGTAAGTAACACTTGGAAACTAACTATTACACTTTAGTTGCAAATTATTTACAACCAACCCCCCCTAACCGATTCGGTCCCTATGAGGACCCACAAATCATCCTCCATGCTCTCATAATCTTCTACTAGATTATGTTTCATTTGTTTATTAGATTCTTGCTTAAAGATCTTGCCAAAATATTAGAACTATCTTATAAAGCATGGCCTCAAGATCATGATATCAATTCAAATCTTACACTCCCTCACTTCACTCTCTCTCCCTCCCTCACGGTTACACCCAACCGCCCCCATCTCCACCATTGCACCACCATCTTCATCAAACTTTGAGTTCCATTCAAGCTTCTAAGGTGATTCAAGGAAGTTGTAACTTGTGGAGCTTCAAAGGAGACTTGTTTCTTGCTTTTTCCATCATCTTTTCTCATCATCTTCACTAGATTCTACCCTAGCCTTGTGCTAGTAGTAAGTCTTGTTACACCTTGCTTCGTCTTGTTTCTTAGTTAAAATATGTAGTATGATGATTATGTTTAAATCACAAGAACAAGAACACTAAGATGATGAATATGAAACTTTACATGAAACTTGAACATAAAAGACTATATGAAGATGAAATCTTGTTGGATGAGGGTTGGGTTAAATCATGCATGATATTTGATCGTTGGTTTCTTGATAAACCCGTTGTTCGGACATTTGTTGATACGATTTAGTAACGTTTAAACTATAAAGAAGCATGCTGATTAGCATTTTCAGCCAACTTCAACGGGCTGTAAACTGATCATTATAATTCGAAAAACTGATTTTCTGAAGTCTAAATTATGTATTTTCGAAAAACGAAGCAAATGGCACTGGAATCGTATTTTTTTGAGGTCGTTTACTATTTTTAAAGACCCGTTTTGTAACAGCAGCTAAAGTTGAGTTTTTACTGCAGTAAATGGGTGATATGTTTTTGGTCATAACTTGAAACCCATACTGAATCAGCTCATGAAAATTGTACTATAGATGACCACTGTTGTCGTAGTAATTCTCCCACTAGAATTTCATCAATCGGACTCACGATAAATTTTAGATGAATTAATTCGTAAACTGCAATCAGAAAGCGACAAATCTGATTGCAGTCCGGGAAATAAAATTTTATAAAATATTGGTAATGAACTGGACCCCGAAATTTTTACACAATAATATTTGGAACGTATAAGACATTCTGTAAAAAATTGGGAATTTTTGGAATAAGATAACCATTTTATTAAAATGTCCGAAAACAGTCCAGTTTTATATATATTAAAACTGAAACGACAAAAGGAGTATCTTGCATGTCAGAATGTCGGGTTGATTATTCGAGAATGATCTAACGTGTTATATGTTAAAGAAAATGATATGCTACTTAGCATGGATACCTCCATTTACAAAGGAGGCTATGGCGAAATTTTCTGAAAATCCTAACACTTAGTAAATATTTTCTAGACAAATGTTTGCTAGTGTGTTCTAAACTATGCTTTTCGAATATAAATCTCGCCATGATTTTTGTAACAAACATACACATACAACATACAAGATACATAATTAGGGTGCAAAATACAAGAAACTTATATTTATTTTTGAGAAAATAATATAAGTAAGACACATAGTTAAAAATATAAATTATTTTTAACACAAGAATACGTACACAAAAGACAGTGACTTGTACTTGTACGATACAAGTCTAGTGACTAACGTTAAGAAAACACGTATAGGTCACGACGTTAATTAAGCAAATCCGGTGAAGTTTACGACGCAAGGAACGCAAAGTTGTGAGTTCATGCTCCCCCTTTTCTTTTAACTGTTTTCAGTTTTATAACTTCGGGGGTGAAATACATGTTACAAATATTACAATGTTTACAAATGGTATGATGGATACAAGAATTGAGGAATGATACGAGAAATCGTGTCACGAATAGGGTACCATAAGCACCATTAATCGTGTATATACTAAGACCGCAGAACAAAAGGTTAGATCTAATGGGTTCCAGGGCAGCCCCACTCTTGGTGACCACTAGAACCGAGTAGTGTTTTTGTGTCTCAGTCGTGAATCGACTACTAGAAAAATGCCTGTGGTTTGGTGACTTCCTATGTCGTGTAACATGTTAATGGCTTTACAACCCATTAACACTTGATGCATACAGAAATACATGATTTATACAAGAATACTTGATTTATACATGAGTACGTGGTGTACACAAAAGACTTGATTTATACAAGATACAAATTATGTTTTCATACAAAGTATACAAACGTGAAATACAAAAATTGCATGAATTCACACCAACATTATGTTGACGTTTTTCCAAAACTCACATGTATTTCAGGTAACTAGTGGATGTGCGCGCGGTTTTACTCATGCTCTTGGATGTCGCTTTTGTTTATCTTCGAATAAAGTTGTAAACTTATCAGACAAAATGTTGTCTTGTGATGTAAACACTTAAACCATGTTTTCGGTTTTGTAATGTTTGGCATTTTGAAGTTATTTTATGAGCATGTAGTATGTTTACCTTTCGTATGCAATGAGAACCTTTCATGATCACACCTCGTGCTTCCGCCGCAGAAAGGGGTGTGACAGATTGGTATCAGAGCTGCGATTGTAGTGAACCAGGATTCCTTCTCGAGTCTAGTCTACAATCTTTAGGATCCTTTCACGAAAACGATTTTTCAAAGAGTTTTCATTGCATAAAACGTCCCGCGACATCCACTACCTGAAACTGTTTACATGAGTCAAGAAAAGGGCACTACGAGGCTTAGGGTGCACGTGAGTAGCACTTCTCTTTAGCTGAGAAATTACTTGCAATTATGTGTGATAATTAGCATATACATATACTAGAAGTAGAATACCACTAGTATACATGACTTTACCTGAAAACAATGGCCTATCTGAAGGAAGAAATACGAGGATGAAACGAACTGTGCGGACTGTGCAAGGAGTTACGTAATTATGGATGCATACATAATTATGGAATTTAGTGCACAGAAACCACAGCAAGTCTTGTCACGTATAGCTTCCCTCAGTGCAAGAAAAGGGTCAAAGGTGAACACCCCTCCCCCAGCCTATTAAACACTCTTTTAAGAGTAATGATTTAGGGTATAAAGACAAGAAACGCCAATGTAAAATAAGGTGTTTACCTAACTATACACGCTTGTTGCGGTATGAATTTATTTATACATTTGGCGGATTGTTTGATGTTACTATGTGGTATATGCTTGTGTATATATATACTACTACTGTCTCGTATGACGATATCAAACAAATGTTTAACCCTATTGGGTTGTGTTCTTCAGAACATGGCACCCAGAAGAGCTGTGAACGCTCGTGACCAACCTCCTCCTCCCCCACTGCCAAGAATTGCCGAAGAGCTGGAAGCTCTACTGGAAGAAAGGATCTCCGCTGCTATCGCCCATTACGAGGCGAACCGTACTCAAGACAGTGCAGGACCAAGCAATACTAGACGTAACGGACATGGAGATTCGTCTGGAGGAAACACAACTCAAGGCTGCACCTTCAAGCAGTTTCTCGACTGCAAACCGATGAACTACGATGGCACAGGAAGTGCAGTAGCGTTCGTACGCTGGACGGAAAAGACTGAAGCCACTATTCGCATGAGCAAGTGTATCGCGGATCAGCAAGTCACCTTCGCTACTGGGTTGTTTGTCGATGAAGCTTTGACCTGGTGGAACTTGCAGGTCCAAACCTTGGGTGATGATGCCGCTTATGGCCTGACTTGGGATGAACTAAAGGAAAGAATGAGAGAGAAGTATTGCTCACGTGCTGAACTCCAAAGGTTGGAGACTGAATTCTGGCATTTGACCATGGAAGGTGCTGACATTAATGGTTATACTCGAAGGTTCCACGATCTGTCTAGAGTGCTTCCCTTCATAGTGACTCCTGAATTTAAGCGTGTTGAACGCTACAATTAGGGACTGGCCTCAGAATTCCGCAGCATGGTAACTTCGACCAAACCTCAAACCATCACTGAGGTGGTAACTCTTGCTGCCAACCTTACTGAAGATTGTGTTTGTAGGAATAGGTTATCACTAAACTCAACTGAAAGGACCGAGACGCATGCTAAGTCGTCTGGTGACAAGAAGAGGAAGCATTCGAATCTGAATCAAGCAACTCGCAACAACAACAAGGGCTTCAACAACAAGAAGCGCGACCCTAAACCGCCTCAGGAAGCAGAAACTCTTTCAACCATGAATGACGCTCATACTAAAAGGTACATGGGCACTATGCCTTTCTGCAACCAGTGCAAGCGTCATCACGGAGGAGTTTGTCGCATTCCAAAACGCGACAAGTGTGGAAACCTGGGTCACCATACCGAGGACTGTTGGGGAAAAAGAAAGAACAGGAATGGAAACCGCAACGGTGCTAGAACTGGAAACAATGGTAGAAATGGAAATGGTAACCGGAATGGCAATGGAGCTGGGCAAAACCAAGGATGCTTTGGTTGTGGAAGCACGGATCATTTCAAGAAAAATTGCCCAAGGGGAAACAACGTTCAAACTCGAGCGTTTGTGATTGGGGCAAGGAAAGCACGCAAGGACCCTAATGTGGTCACCGGTACGTCTCTCATTAACAATCACTTTGCATCCATACTTTTTGACACTGGTGCCGACTATAGTTTCATGTCTGTGGAATTTAAACGTATGTTTGGAATAGAATCTAGTAGATTAGATATTCCTTATTCTATAGAACTAGCCGATGGTAAACTTGTTGAATCAGGCGAATTTGTTAGAGGTTGCACGTTAGAACTTGGTGAACGAAGGTCTAGCATCGACCTCTTACCTATTCAATTGGGTAGCTTCGAAGTAGTGGTCGGAATGGACTGGTTGTCCAAAAACAAAGTTGAAGTTATTTGTCATGAGAAAATCATTCGCATCCCTTTAGCGAATGATGAAACTCTCATCGTACATGGAGAAAAACGAGACGCGCCTCTGTGAATCATCAGCTGCATGAAGGCACATAATTGCTTAAGGAAAGGATGTCACTTTCCTAGCGCATGTTGTAGATAAGAAGGCGGTGGAGCCGAAACTCGAAGACATTCCTGTGGTGAAGGAATTCTCCGATGTTTTTCCTGAAGATCTGCCAGGACTACCTCCGCAATGATAAGTCGAATTCCGTATAGACTTGGTCCCAGGAGCCACTCCTGTAGCCAAGGCAGCCTATCGGCTTGCACCATCCAAAATGCAAGAATTATCTACACAACTCCAGGAGTTGTTGGATAAGGGATTCATTAGGCCAAGCTTCTCACCCTGGGGAACTCCAGTACTGTTCGTGAAGAAGAAGGATGGAACTCTGCGGATGTGTATCGACTAAAGGGAACTGAACAAGCTCACTATCAAGAATCGGTATCCACTACCGAGGATTGATGACTTATTTGATCAGTTGCAAGGATCAAGCTACTATTCCAAGATCGATCTTCGATCTGGATACCATCAGTTAAGGATACAAGAAGAAAGCATGCCAAAGACCGCATTCAGAACACGATAGGGGCACTACGAGTTTCTTGTGATGCCATTCGGACTGACGAACGCACCAGCGGTCTTTATGGATCTGATGAACCGCGTTTGCAAACCATATCTCGATAAATTCGTGATCGTATTTATCGATGATATCCTGATTTACTCGCAAATGAAAGAAGAACACGAGCAACACCCTAGAACTATTCTAGAACTACTAAAGAAAGAGAAACTTTATGTGACAACTCGTAATTTAGAACCCTTCATTGTATCTCGATGTAACATGCTTGAACCTTATGTGACTAGTTGACAGGTTGGTTTAATGAATGTTATAAGTGAATATTATGTGAATATGTGTTGTGCTTATATGTATGCGTGTATTTATGTGACCCGAGACACAAGGACCTGACTCAAGACCACTCGGTCTCGAGTAAACAGTAACAGTTGGGCCGGTTGGGCCATGCACATCCTTTAGTCCACCCGGAACCCCATTTGGGTGCACTATTTGATATAAAACCATGCCATCATCCACATTTCCCCTCCTACACTCTCCTACATTCTCTCTCTCACTAAAACCCTAGCAATCAAGCATCACATTCTCTCCCACCACTCGGACTCAAACCGGCGACCACAAGGGGCTCTCGGACCAGCTTGTGCACACCCATTTGGAAGCTTCATTCGTTACTACTTCACACCCTTGTACCCATACTTGAACCGGTTAGTGGTTTCTTTGCAAACATATGTATATGCATGATTAAAGTGTTGATTATGTGATGATATGCATAGTGGCTATTGTTTGATTATAACAAAAGTGTTTGTTTGACTTAATGGGTCCTTGTTTGTTAAATGATACATGCTTGGTTCCAATATCTTAGATGAACATGACTTTGGTAGGATAACATTTGAATAAGATGTTTTGAATAATGATAGTTTAGGATTATTTATGATCATCCGATTTTATGATAGATGTTATAGAACAAATGTTTTGTTTGATAATGATCCGCAAGATGATTTTTGATATCTAAATTATGTGTTATGATTCGGGTCCATAGGATGAACATGTTTGAATTAATATGAAAACCTAAAAGATGAACTACTTGAAGATCATGAAAAATATTTGAAATTTAGGTGTTTGATCCATTTTGAAATAGAATTAGACAAGAAAACATGTTTATGGAATTCTACTGGATAGTACACAATCTCATGAAAATGCAATACTATTGGATGGTACATCCGAGGTTCTAGAAGGATTCGGTTACCAGGTATGCAAGTCGAGACCCTCAGTCTCGACTCGAGACCATTAGGCTGCAATTCGAGACCGCGGTAGTTGCGACTCGAGACCATACCTCACCAGCACATAAACAACAAGAATCGAGACCTTGGTTGCGGGTCTTGTTTCGACTCGAGACCTGACTCGAGACCACCAGGTCTCGAGTGATGAAGGCTAAACCGAGATAGCACCGTCTCGACTCGAGATCTCTGGTCTCGGATCGAGACCACCTGATTTCATATTCTGTTTGGACTTGCCCGGTTACAGGCCTGAGTATTTGGGCCGAATAAATGGACTTTATATGTTACTGTTGAATGTGTATGTCGTGCACTATTGATTGGACTGCCATGAATAACATTTGTATGCAATGTGCTAGATACGTGTAGGATATACGTGACTCTTTTACACCCAAACCTGACCTATACTGGTGACCATATTAGGACGTGGTGACCAGCATACTTAACCAAGTAAACTAAACTGCCGAGCAACCCAAGGTGAGTTCACACTTTCTACAAAGCATGGGATTCCCAGGGGTTGGGAATGGGGTTAAGGAACATGGATTCCTCGTCCTTTATTGGGTAGGACAGTACTGGTTCAGGAGTATAATTCCTCGTCCTCTTGGACAGATAACTTTCACTAGACCAAAACTCTATCACGAAGTCCCTCCTTTTTATATCGACTTAATCGCCGGGCCAATGGCGAGCGAGTCATTAGTTAGATAGCGCTAGTTAGGTTTGACAAACCTCACACCGTGCCGTAGAGGACGGGCGTGAACTAATGGATCTGGGCACGTCAATGATGATAGACATTGACAGTTCAGGGCACATAAACATGACTACAGTCAGCAGTCGATATGGTAACGAGTCTAGTAGCATATACATGGGGTAGCCCCCACGGCCGAAAAGCCAGATAACTAAACATGGGGTAGCCCCCACGGCAGGATTGCCAGAGTAATTGGGTTAAACAAATCACGTTTTCAACCATGGGGTAACCCCCACGGCAGGATGCCAGATAAAGGAAACTGTTTTCGAAACAACTTAAAACGAACACCCAACTGTGAACTCGCTCAACATTATTGTTGACTCGTTACTACATGCTTTGCAGGTCAATAGGTACTTAGCTGGAGCTTGCATGGAGAAGAGTCGTTGTGGGACATGGACAGCTGTGTGCCATGTTAAACTCTGAACAATTAAACTTATGTCTTGGTTTTAAACGTTATGCTTCCGCTTGCAACTTAAACTATGTTTATTTGGACACTAATTGTTTTGGTTGGATTTTTATAATCACTTACATGCTTGTTCAATATGATTGGTGGCTGGATCCTGGTCAGTCACGCCTCCAAGCGGTGGTATTCCGCAGGTGGATTTTGGGGGTGTGACAGATTGGTATTAGAGCCATTGGTTATGGTGAACTTGGTTTTAATAAGGGGAAAAGTTTTATTAAAATCAGACTATAACCTGTACAGTGCTCTACGATCCACAACGACGCTTCACTCCACATGCAAGGCTCGACAATCTAGGTGATATGGTTTATGTTCTGTTACCTACTTGCTAGATTTCATAGAACTATGCTCATGGTATGCTTAGATAAACGTAGCAACTATAGTATGAGAACACATGTGTGCTTACTCTCTTCTGTCCTCGCACTTTCACGAACCTATCTCATTCATGTTCCTCTTGATATGAAGATCATGTCTGGACGCGTTAACATGACTCAAGCCCAGTTGACGGCTCTGATTAACGAACAAGTTGCTGCGGCACTTGCAGCTGCACACGCAGGAGGTATATCCTGCAGTCCAAACTCATCCTAGGATCTTTAGATCCTACTCTCGTGAACCAACCTTTGTGTTAAACTCTGTCCTTTCTTTCACCCACAACAGGTCAACATGCTCAGCCACTTGTGTGCACCTTTAAAACTTTTATGGACTGCCGACCAACTACTTTTAGCGGCACTGAAGGAGCTGTAGGTCTCCTCCACTGGTTTAAGAAGCTCGAGTCAGTCTTCGAAATGTGTAAATGCCCTGAGGCTCGCAGGGTGAAGTATGCTACCGGTACTCTCGAGGGTTTAGCGCTCACGTGGTGGAACGCTCAGGTTCAAATGCTGGGGTTAGTCGCTGCTAACGCCACCCCATGGAACAACTTTAAGGAAATGATCAAAGAGGAGTATTGCAATCGTGATGACATTCACAAGTTGGAGGTAGAGTTCTACAACCTCAAGATGACGGGGTCAGAAATCGAAGCGTACACGAAAAGATCGAATGAGTTGGCTATTATGTGTCCTACTATGGTAGACCCTCCCATCAAATGCATCGAACTATTTCTCAAGGGCTTAGTGCCAGAAATCCAAAGTCATGTGACTTTAGCTAACCTCGCCACCATCCAGCAAGTTGTTCAACTGGCTCACCGTCTCACGGATCAGGCGGTGGAGCAGAACAGGTTACCAAAGCGCATAGGTGCTGCAACTACTTCAGACGTCCCTAGTGACAACAAACGGAAATGGGATGGAGCTTCAAGTAAGGGTTCGACTTCTGTTCAGTCTCAGTCTCAGCAGAGAAAGACTGATGACTACAAGAGCCCCGGTCAGCAATCATCTGGTGGTCAAAGTCATGGTGGGTACAAGGGGAATCACCCCAAATGCAATCGCTGCAACCTACACCACAGCGGGCCATGCACCAGGGGTAACTGTCATCGGTGCAACAAGCCAGGTCACGCCACCAAGGACTGCAGAAGCTTATACCCTGCAAACCAGAATCGTCAACAACAAGCCCCTCAGAACCAGCGACAGCAGCAGCAGCAAGGTATCAACAAATGGTGCTTTCAGTGTGGAGCTGAAGGCCATTTCAAGAGAGATTGCCCCCAACTGAACAGGAACCAGAACAACAACAACAACAATAACAATAATCAGGGGAATGGTAACAATGGGAACAACAACAACAATGGTGCCAGGGGGCGGGTGTTCGTGATTGGTCAAGGTGAAGCAAGGAATGACCCCAATGTTGTGACGGGTAAGTTCATTCTCGACGACTTTTATGTTACAGTTTTATTTGATTCGGGTGCCGATACTAGCTACGTGTCACTAGAAGTTAGTCGAATGCTTAAGCGTATTCCAACACCTTTGAACAACAAGCACACTGTAGAGCTAGCAAATGGTAAGAGTTTAGAGGCCACACACGTAGTCAAGGGTTGTAAACTTGTTCTTGCTAACCAGACCTTCTCTATCGACCTTATTCCTATCGTCTTGGGTAGTTTCGACGTTGTCATTGGGATGGATTGGTTATCCCAACACCGAGCAGAGATTCTTTGCAACGAGAAGATTGTTCGTATTTCTGATTCAGGTGATGAACCCCTCATGATTCGTGGCGACAAGAGGGGTGCTGTTGAGAACATCATCTCTTTCCTTAAAGCCCAGAAGTGTTTGAGAAAGGGCCACATCGCTATCTTGGCTCTTGTTACAGACACCTCGAAGAAAGAGAAGAAGATAGAAGATTTTCCGATTGTACGCGACTCTCCTGAGGTATTTCCTGAGGAATTACCTGGCCTTCCGCCTCATCGCCAGGTCGAGTTTCAGATTGAACTAGCTCCTGGAGCTGCGCCTATAGCTCGTGCACCTTATCGTTTAGCTCCATCAGAGTTGGAAGAACTCTCTACGCAGCTACAAGAACTCTTGGATAAGGGTTTTATTCGTCCTAGCTCATCGCCCTGGGGAGCTCCAGTGCTATTTGTAAAGAAGAAAGACGGTACCTTTAGAATGTGTATCGACTATCGTGAACTTAACAAGGTGACCGTGAAGAATCGTTATCCTCTACCACATATTGACGACTTGTTCGACCAGCTGCAAGGGTCGAGCTACTATTCAAAGATTGATTTGAGATCGGGATATCACCAGCTGAGAGTCCGAGAAGAGGATGTCTCCAAAACAGCTTTTAGAACTCGTTATGGACACTATGAGTTTTTGGTCATGCCTTTTGGGCTGACAAACGCACCTGCGATTTTCATGAACTTGATGAATCGAGTGTGCAAGCCTTACCTGGACAAGTTCGTTATAGTCTTCATCGATGACATCCTGATCTATTCCAAGAGTCAGGAGGAACACGAGCCGCATCTACGACTTATTTTAGAACTCCTTCGAACGGAACAGCTTTACGCAAAGTTCTCGAAATGCGACTTCTGGCTTCGTGAAGTCCATTTCCTAGGCCATGTGGTAAACAAGGATGGGATTCACGTTGATCCATCCAAGGTGGACTCAATTAAGAACTAGCCTGCACCTCGTACACCAACGGAAATTCGCCAATTCTTGGGTTTGGCAGGTTACTACAGGAGGTTCATTAAGGATTTTTCCAAGATTGCACAGCCTCTCACCTCACTAACGCAGAAAGGGGTTGTTTATCGATGAGGAAATGCACAGGAATTAGCATTTCAGCATTTAAAGGATAGACTTTGCAGCGCACCTATCCTTTCATTGCCAGAGGGCACAGACGATTTTGTGGTTTACTGCGACGCATCAATTAAGGGTCTTGGTTGTGTATTGATGCAACGAGATAAAGTTATAGCCTACGCCTCACGCCAACTTAAAGTTCATGAAAGGAACTACACTACGCATGATTTAGAGCTGGGAGCTGTTGTTTTTGCACTTAAGATATGGAGACACTACCTATACGGTACAAAGTGCGCCATTTACACCGACCACAGGAGTCTCGAGCACATCTTCAAACAGAAGGAACTGAATATGCGACAACGACGATGGGTCGAGCTACTGAATGACTACGAATGCTCGATCAGGTATCACCCGGGCAAAGCCAATGTTGTGGCTGACGCCCTCAATCGAAAGGACACCGCGCCTAAGCGCATGCGAGCTTTACAACTCACTATACAGTCTAGTATTCCTTCCCAGATACGAGATGCTCAGGTGGAAGCATTGAAACCAGGAAACGTCAGGGCTGAAGCCCTACGCGGCTCAAGGCAACGATTAGAACAAAAGGAAGACGGTGCATACTACGTAACAGGACGCATTTGGGTCCCACTCTATG
The DNA here is from genome assembly GCA_030545235.1 of Helianthus tuberosus. NCBI lineage: Eukaryota > Viridiplantae > Streptophyta > Magnoliopsida > Asterales > Asteraceae > Helianthus > Helianthus tuberosus. Next base: position 185,658,543 of record CM060432.1, on the reverse strand, counting down.
GCAACTTACGAGAGCCTGTGATGGATGAAGCACACAAGTCTCGCTACTCGGTACATCTTGGTTCGGATAAGATGTACCACGATATCAAAACTACGTATTGGTGGCCTAGCATGAAGGCCCACATAGCAACTTACGTCAGCAAGTGTTTGACTTGTGCGAGAGTCAAGACTGAATACCAGAAACCCTCAGGCCTACTCCAACAACCAGAGATACCACAATGGAAATGGGAGCAAATTTCCATGGATTTCGTTACTGGCCTGCCTAGATCTCAGCGCGGAAATGATACTATTTGAGTGATCGTGGATCGACTCACAAAGTCTGCACACTTCTTGGCTATCAAGGAAACGGATAAGTTCTCCACTCTAGCAGAAGTATATCTCAAGGAAGTTGTCTCGAGGCACGGGGTGCCCACCTCCATTATCTCGGATCGTGATGCACGTTTTACTTCAGAGCTGTGGCAAGCAATGCATAAATCCTTTGGCTCACGATTAGACATAAGCACAGCGTATCACCCTCAGACGGACGGGCAGTCTGAGCGCACTATTCAAACCTTAGAAGACATGCTTCGTGCATGTGTAATCGACTTTGGCAACAGCTGGGAAAAGCATCTGCCACTTGTGGAATTCTCGTACAATAACAGCTACCACACCAGCATTAAAGCTGCTCCGTTTGAGGCATTGTACGGGCGTAAATGCCGGTCACCTCTTTGTTGGGCAGAGGTGGGGGATAGTCAGATCACTGGTCTAGAACTTGTGGTAGACACAACCGAACGAATTGCTCAAATACGACAACGCATGGCGGCAGCTCGTGACCGTCAGAAAAGCTACGCCGATAAGGACAGGAAACCACTTGAGCTCCAGGTTAGGGAGCGTGTACTACTCAAAGTTTCACCGTGGAAGGGTGTGGTTCGTTTTGGCAAACGAGGCAAACTTAACCCACGATACGTCGGACCTTTTGAAATCATCGAGAAAATAGGCAAGGTGGCCTATAAACTGAACTTACCAGCAGAACTCAGTGCAGTTCACAACGTTTTCCATGTGTCGAATCTGAAGAAGTGCCTGTCAGATGAGACCCTCGTAGTTCCTTTGAAGGAGCTCACCATTGGCGAGCAGTTACGATTCGTCGAGGAACCAGTTGAAATCACGGACCGGGATGTTAAGGTCCTCAAGAACACTAGAATACCTCTCGTCCGAGTTCGTTGGAACTCACGTCGCGGCCCAGAGTTCACCTGGGAACGCGAAGATCAGATGAAATAAAAGTATCCCCAACTATTCGCAAACAGTACAACCACTACTGAGGTTGAAGCTACGGAATTTCAGGACGAAATTCCAGATCAACGGGGGAAGGATGTGACACCCCAGGAAAACCAGGAAAACCATACAACTTAACTAGCTTCCTCAGTGAGTACTTACCAAATTTCGGGACAAAATTTCTTTCAACTTGGGGATAATGTGACAACTCGTAATTTAGAACCCTTCATTGTATCTCGATGTAACATGCTTGAACGTTATGTGACTAGTTGACAGGTTGGTTTAATGAATGTTATAAGTGAATATTATGTGAATATGTGCTGTGCTTATATGTATGCGTGTATTTATGTGACCCGAGACACAAGGACCTGACTCGAGACCACTCGGTCTCAAGTAAACAGTAACAGTTGGGCCGGTTGGGCCATGCACCTCCTTTAGTCCACCCGGAAGCCCATTAGGGTGCACCATTTGATATAAAACCATGCCATCATCCACATTTCCCCTCCTACACTCTCCTACATTCTCTCTCTCACTAAAACCCTAGCAATCAAGCATCACATTCTCTGCCACCACTCGGACTCAATCCGGCGACCACAAGGGGCTCTCGGACCAGCTTGTGCACACCCATTTGGAAGCTTCATTCGTTACTACTTCACACCCTTGTACCCATACTTGAACCGGTTAGTGGTTTCTTTGCAAACATATGTATATGCATGATTAAAGTGTTGATTATGTGATGATATGCATCGTGGCTATTGTTTAATTATAACAAAAGTGTTTGTTTGACTTAATGGGTCCTTGTTTGTTAAATGATACATGCTTGGTTCCAATATCTTAGATGAACATGACTTTGGTAGGATAACATTTGAATAAGATGTTTTGAATAATGATAGTTTAGGATTATTTATGATCATCCGATTTTATGATAGATGTTATAGAACAAATGTTTTGTTTGATAATGATCCGCAAGATGATTTTTTATATCTAAATTATGTGTTATGATTCGGGTCCATAGGATGAACATGTTTGAATTAATATGAAAACCTAAAAGATGAACTACTTGAAGATCATGAAAAATATTTGAAATTTAGGTGTTTGATCCATTTTGAAATAGAATTAGACAAGAAAACATGTTTATGGAATTCTACTGGATAGTACACAATCTCATGAAAATGCAATACTATTGAATGGTACATCCGAGGTTCTAGAAGGATTCGGTTACCAGGTATGCAAGTCGAGACCCTCAGTCTCGACTCGAGACCATTAGGCTGCAACTCGAGACCGCGGTAGTTGCGACTCAAGACCATACCTCACCAGCACATAAACAACAAGACTCGAGACCTTGGTTGCGGGTCTTGTTTCGACTCGAGACCTGACTCGAGACCACCAGGTCTCGAGTGATGAAGGCTAAACCGAGATAGCACCATCTCGACTCGAGATCTCTGGTCTCGGCTCGAGACCACCTGATTTCATATTCTGTTTGGACTTGCACGGTTACAGGCCTGAGTATTTGGGCCGAATACATGGACTTTATATGTTACTGTTGAATGTGTATGTCGTGCACTATTGATTGGACTGCCATGAATAACATTTGTATGCAATGTGCTAGATACGTGTAGGATATACGTGACTCCTTTACACCCAAACCTGACCTATACTGGTGACCATATTAGGACGTGGTGACCAGCATACTTAACCAAGTAAACTAAACTGCCGAGCAACCCAAGGTGAGTTCACACTTTCTACAAAGCATGGGATTCCCAGGGGTTGGGAATGGGGTTAAGGAATATGGATTCCTCGTCCTTTATTGGGCAGGATAGTACTGGTTCAGGAGTATAATTCCTCGTCCTCTTGGACAGATAACTTTCACTAGACCAAAACTCTATCACGAAGTCCCTCCTTTTTATATCGACTTAATCGCCGGGCCAATGGCGAGCGGGTCATTAGTTAGATAGCGCTATTTAGGTTTGACAAACCTCACACCGTGCCGTAGAGGACGGGCGTGAACTAATGGATCTGGGCACGTCAATGATGATAGACATTGACAGTTCAGGGCACATAAACATGACTACAGTCAGCAGTCGATATGGTAACGAGTCTTGTAGCATATACATGGGGTAGCCCCCACGGCCGAAAAGCCAGATAACTAAACATGGGGTAGCCCCCACGGCAGGATTGCCAGAGTAATTGGGTTAAACAAATCACGTTTTCAACCATGGGGTAACCCCCACGGCAGGATGCCAGATAAAGGAAACTGTTTTCGAAACAACTTAAAACGAACACCCAACTGTGAACTCGCTCAACATTATTGTTGACTCGTTACTACATGCTTTGCAGGTCAATAGGTACTTAGCTGGAGCTTGCATGGAGAAGAGTCGTTGTGGGACATGGACAACTGTGTGCCATGTTAAACTCTGAACAATTAAACTTATGTCTTGGTTTTAAACGTTATGCTTCCGCTTGCAACTTAAACTATGCTTGTTTGGACACCAATTGTTTTGGTTGGATTTTTATAATCACTTACATGCTTGTTCAATATGATTGGTTGCTGGATCCTGGTCAGTCACGCCTCCAAGCGGTGGTATTCCGCAGGTGGATTTTGGGGGTGTGACACTTTATGCAAAGTTCTCGAAATGCGAATTCTGGATTCGCGAAGTTCAATTTCTTGGTCACGTGGTGAATGAGAAGGGCATTCATGTAGACCCATCCAAGATTGAAGCAATAAAGAATTGGGAAGCCCCCAAAACCCCAACTGAAGTTCGACAATTTTTGGGTTTAGCGGGCTATTACCGACGATTTATTGAGAATTTCTTAAAGATAGCTCAACCGCTAACTACCCTTACGCAGAAAGAAAGGAAGTACGACTGGGGTGACAAACAGGAAGAAGCCTTCCAACTACTCAAAAATAAGCTATGCGATGCACCAATACTATCATTACCCGAAGGCACTGAAGACTTCGTGGTATACTGCGACGTCTCACGACAAGGTTTGGGTTGCGTGCTCATGCAACGCCAAAAAGTCATCGCTTATGCTTCAAGACAATTGAAGGTTCACGAAAGAAACTATACCACTCACGACTTGGAACTTGGTGCAGTGGTATTCGCCTTGAAGATTTGGCGATATAATTTATATGGTACTCGATATACAATCTTCACAGATCACAAAAGCCTACAACACATACTTGATCAGAAGGAATTGAACATGCGTCAGCGACGATGGGTCGAACTGCTGAACGATTACGACTGTGAGATTAAGTACCATCCTGGAAAGGCAAACGTTGTAGCAGACGCATTAAGCCGAAAAGGAAGGGTTAAGACCCTAAGGGTTCGAGCATTGGAAATGACGATTCGAACGAACCTCACTACACGCATTCGTGAGGCACAACAAGAAGCCCTTAAGATGGAAAACCGTAATGCTGAATACCTCCGGGGTATGTTGAAAAATATGGTGCCAAATGAAGAGGGAGCCTTATACTTTAAGAAACGTATTTGGGTTCCACCCTATGGCGGTATTTGAGAAGTCATCCTTGATGAAGCACACAAATCGAGATACTCGATCCATCCAGGATCGGACAAGATGTATCAAGACTTGAAAGAATACTATTGGTGGCCGAGACTTAAAAGCGATGTTGCTGTTTACATTGGAAAATGCTTAACCTGTGCTAAGGTTAAGGCCGAATATCAGAAACCGCCTGGCCTACTACAACAACCAAAGATACCCATGTGGAAATGGGAGCAAATCTCGATGGACTTCATAACAAAATTACCCAGGACCCCGAGAGGGCACGATATGATATGGGTGATAGTTGATCGATTGACGAAATCTGTGCATTTCCTACCTATCCAAGAGAAGGATAGCTCTGGAAAGCTTGCTGAGATATACTTAAAAGAAATTGTGGCACGTCATGGAGTGCCTATCTCAATTATTTCAGATGGATGCTTTGTCTCGAGAATCTGGCAATCTTTTCAGGAAGCCTTCGGATCGCAACTAGATCTAAGCACGGCATTCCATCCACAAACAGACGGCCAGAGCGAATGGACTATACAAACGTTAGAAGATATGCTTCGCGCATGTGTCATGGACCTAGACGGCAGCTGGGATACTCATCTACCTTTGGTTGAGTTTTCCTACAATAACAGTTATCATACAAGTATAAAAGTCGCACCGTTCGAAGCTCTGTATGGTCGCAAATGCCGATCGCCCTTATGTTGGGCAGACGCTGGAGACAAACGTATGGTTGGACCTGAACTAGTACAAGAGACAACCGACAAGGTTACGCAAATCCGAGAGCGCATTAAGGCGGCTCGAGATCGACAAAAGAGCTACGCTGATCAAAGACGAAAACCATTGGAATTCGAGGTGGGAGACAAAGTTTTGTTAAAAGTCTCACCTTGGAAGGGCGTAGTAAGATTCGGAAAACGTGGGAAGCTGAATCCACGATACATCGGACCATTCAGAATCTTACAAATAATTGGTACCGTGGCATACAAGTTGGAATTACCGGAAGAACTTAATGGAGTACATGATACGTTCCATGTATCCAACCTCAAGAAGAGTCCAACACAAGAAAACGTGATCATCCCTGCGGATGAAGTGCATATTGATGATGCCCTCCGATTTACAGAACAACCCGTTGAGGTTACCGACTGGAAAGTCAACAAGACCAGGAGGAGCAGTGTGAAACTTGTCAAAGTACGTTGGAACTCTAAGCACGGACCTGAGTACACGTGGGAATGTGAAGACCAGTTCAAAGAAAAGTATCCCCACCTGTTCAAGAAGACTCCTGCGAGAGTTAGTTCAGCCTGAATTTCGTCCCGAAATTCTTTTAACGGGGGGAGACTGTGACAACTGGCACAAACCGGTAATTTCCGTACACTTTAATTATTATTTAATGACTGCAATTTTGTGCTTAAATGTCAACATTTTCTGATTTCATATTATACAAATGAATTCATGCACGTTTTATACAACAAAATATTGCTTTACGCATTAACAAGAGCGTTGCCTCAGAAATACTAGTAAACTCACCGGTAAGGCACAGTATGTCAACAGAACTGCAGAAAGCAGTCAGACATTAGAACTGAGGCCTAGGTGTAGGTCCAATGACAAGAATACATTAAAACCCAAGAGTACATACAAGGGTTAACATATAGACACTCCGGAAGCTAAAATACGCACTAAAAAGCACCCGAAACGCACTTTAAGTGCAGAATTTTATTAAATTCAGCTATAATCAGCTTTTAAACATATAAATATTATGCCGAATTTACGTTCTATTGTCCAGAATATTTCCCTAAGTGTCGGGAATTAAATGGGTGCAAAAGGGTACAAGAAAGACGCTAAACGGTGCAATTTAACACTTAACACGAACCGGTACTTAACCGAACAACCGGACATTACCCGGGACACCAAAATTTTTCCAAACACATTGTTTATTTATTTCTTGGCTAGTCGTGATCCCCGAACACCCTAACACCCACTACATATCAAATAAATACCCTATGTAAGTAACACTTGGAAACTAACTATTACACTTTAGTTGCAAAATATTTACAACCAACCCCCCCCCCCCCCCTAACCGATTCAGTCCCCATGAGGACCCACAAATCATCCTCCATGCTCTCATAATCTTCTACTAGATTATGTTTCATTTGTTTATTAGATTCTTGCTTAAAGATCTTGCCAAAATATTAGAACTATCTTATAAAGCATGGCCTCAAGATCATAATATCAATTCAAATCTTACACTCCCTCACTTCACTCTCTCTCCCTCCCTCATGGTTACACCCAACCGCCCCCATCTCCACCATAGCACCACCATCTTCATCAAACTTTGAGTTCCATTCAAGCTTCTAAGGTGATTCAAGGAAGTTGTAACTTGTGGAGCTTCAAAGGAGACTTGTTTCTTGCTTTTTCCATCATCTTTTCTCATCATCTTCACTAGATTCTACCCTAGCCTTGTGCTAGTAGTAAGTCTTGTTACACCTTGCTTCGTCTTGTTTCTTAGTTAAAATATGTAGTATGATGATTATGTTTAAATCACAAGAACAAGAACACTAAGATGATGAATAAGAAACTTTACATGAAACTTGAACATAAAAGACTATATGAAGATGAAATCTTGTTGGATGAGGGTTGGGTTAAATCATGCATGATATTTGATCGTTGGGTTCTTGATAAACCCGTTGTTCGGACATTTGTTGATACGATTTAGTAACGTTTAAACTATAAAGAAGCATGCTGATTAGCATTTTTAGCCAACTTCAACGGGCTGTAAACTGATCATTATAATTTGAAAAACTGATTTTCTGAAGTCTAAATTATGTATTTTCGAAAGACGAAGCAAATGGCACTGGAATCGTATTTTTTTGAGGTCGTTTACTATTTTTAAAGACCCGTTTTGTAACAGCAGCTAAAGCTGAGTTTTTACTGCAGTAAATAGGTGATATGTTTTTGGTCATAACTTGAAACCCATACTGAATCAGCTCATGAAAATTGTACTGTAGATGACCACTGTTGTCATAGTATTTCTCCCACTAGAATTTCGTCAATCGGACTCACGATAAATTTTAGATGAATTAATTCGTAAACCGTAATCAGAAAGCGACAAATCTGATTGCAGTCCGGGAAATAAATTTTTATAAAATATTGGTAATGAACTGGACTCCGAAATTTTTACACAATAATATTTGGACCGTATAAGACATTCTGTAAAAAATTGGGAATTTTTGGAATAACATAACCATTTTATTAAAATGTCCGAAAACAGTCCAGTTTTATATATATTAAAACTGAAACGACAAAAGTAGTATCTTGCATGTCAGAATGTCGGGTTGATTATTTGAGAACGATCTAACGTGTTATATGTTAAAGAAAATGATATGCTACTTAGCATGGACACCTCCATTTACAAAGGAGGCTATGGCGAAATTTTCTGAAAATCCTAACACTTAGTAAATATTTTCTAGACAAATGTTTGCTAGTGTGTTCTAAACTATGTTTTTCGAATATAAATCTCGCCATGATTTTTGTAACAAACATACACATACAACATACAAGATACATAATTAGGGTGCAAAATACAAGAAACTTATATTTATTTTTGAGAAAATAATATAAGTAAGACACATAGTTAAAAATATAAATTATTTTTAACACAAGAATACGTACACAAAAGGCAGTGACTTGTACTTGTACGATACAAGTCTAGTGACTAACGTTAAGAAAACACGTATAGGTCACGACGTTAATTAAGCAAATCCGGTGAAGTTTACGACGCAAGGAACGTAAAGTTGTGAGTTCATGCTCTCCCTTTTCTTCTAACTGTTTTCAGTTTTATAACTTCGGGGGTGAAATACATGTTACAAATATTACAATGTTTACAAATGGTATGATGGATACAAGAATTGAGGAATGATACGAGAAATCGTGTCACGAATAGGGTACCATAAGCACCATTAATCGTGTACATACTAAGACTGCAGAACAAAAGGTTAGATCTAATGGGTTCCAGGGCAGCCCCACTCTTGGTGACCACTAGAACCGAGTAGTGTTTTTGTGTCTCAGTCGTGAATCGACTACTAGAAAAATGCCTATGGTTTGGTGACTTCCTATGTCGTGTCACATGTTAATGGCTTTGCAACCCAATAACACTTGATACATACAGAAATACATGATTTATACAAGAATACTTGATTTATACATGAGTATGTGGTGTACACAAAAGACTTGATTTATACAAGATACAAATTATGTTTTCATACAAAGTATACAAACGTGAAATACAAAAATTGCATGAATTCACACCAACATTATGTTGACGTTTTTCCAAAACTCACATGTATTTCGGGTAACTAGTGGATGTGCGCGCGGTTTTACTCATGCTCTTGGATGTCGCTTTTGTTTATCTTCGAATAAAGTTGTAAACTTATCAGACAAAATGCTGTCTTGTGATGTAAACACTTAAACCATGTTTTCGATTATGTAATGTTTGGCATTTTGAAGTTATTTTATGAGCATGTAGTATGTTTACCTTTCGTATGCGATGAGAACCTTTCATGATCACACCTCGTGCTTCCGCCGCAGAAAGGGGTGTGATAATGTGAACTGCCCAAGGACAGGCGGGCTTGGTATGCCTTTTAAGGTGCTTGTATTTTTGCCCGACTTTGGTGCATTTACTATTTTGCCCCTCTTCTCCTTTTTTTTACAGGACCAAGTAGTGGTGGATTGCTTCCAAAACATACTACCCTATACCTTAACAATTCATTGTTTAGAATAAACACATCCCTCCTTGCCTTATGAGCATAATTTTTCACCATCTGATTCGTCTTTTCCTTGTCATCAATAAGCTGACCAACAAAGAATGGCAGATCATTTGGACATTTTGAAGCACTCTTGTTTCTCCTCCTTATCTTCCTAGCAACCTTATCTCTAAGGCTTGAATTGTCATCAGATCCACTTTCTAAAACCTCCAGCTCAACAGGCTGATGACCTTCTTCGCTTCTATCATCATCATGATCCCCGTCACTTGAACCATCCAGTTCTTCCCTAGTAAAATCAACATTAGCCCTGAACCTCTCCATATCCACCTCTATTTCATAAACCAAATTATCTTCCTCAACATACTCATAATCAGGATCACTTCCGTCACTCTCTTCCTCATCTTCATTCATACTATAATTCTGATTATTTATTGTAAACGATGCTGGAACAATTGCTTTACATGCCCCCACAGGACCTTCACTTGTATTTCCCAATATTGTTGACCTCCGGTGTTCAAGATACATGTCTATCATGTGGACTCCTTGACGCACATGATCAAAGATCGGCTCTAAGTCAACATCACATTTTAATGTCCTAAGACCAAAATCCAACGAACAGTACGGTTCCTTGTAATGAACACAGAAAAACAAACCATCATTGTATCCTAATTTCTTAACCATTTCCTGTAAAACTTCAGTATTCAACACTCTAAAATCTACATGATCAATGTAGTTCATCTTCCCACCAAAGTATTTCCTATTTGGGTTTTCTACAAAACTACCTCCATGGTGAAATTTTATGGTAAATTGAGATTCGGTTTCTCCTGTAAACAAACATCAACAAGAAATTAACACAGAAAAAAGTGAATATTTTACCTAATTCAGACCCTGTGAGCTTGCATGTCACTTACGGTACATTTCAGCCAGTGTTCTAATCAGCTGTAATTGTTGAAGAATGCCTGATCGCCGGTGCAGAGCTCTTTAATTTCGAGGTAGGTTAAGTTCAGGGTTTCAAAGTGATGAAAGGGGGATTAAATGAGGTTGCAGGTCAACAAGAACGTGAAATTACCTATTTGCCCTTTGACCATTAATAGAAATCGCTAAACTCTAACGTTGAAATGGTCAGGGGGGTAAACATGCGACATAACCCCAAACAGTGGGGGGTAAAAATGCAAATATTTCCTTAGGGGGGTAGACATGCCAATGACCCCTAACCTCAGGGGGTAAAATTGCAGTTTACTCTTAAAAGAAAGATAATTTGAGCAGGGTCCACTTCTCTTTATAACCACAAACCACTTCTCTTTATAACCACAAACCACCTCACCCTCACCCAGCCACCCTCTCCATCTTCTCCCCCCAATCACCACCACCACTGCTTCTGCCCGCCTCCGACATCACCGTCCACTCCTGCCCTCCTTCCACCCACGCCACACTCCCATCGCCACTTCTGCGGGTGTGATTACCGGTGAGAAATACAGAACCAGTGCTACGGTTCATCTTGATTTGGTCCACAAATACAGAACCGATGTTCTTCGGATCTGTTAATTTAATTACCTGTCGGATTTTTTTTTGTTTTGATTTGATTATGATTGAGATCTTGGGAAATCTGTTGAGGTGATTTGATTTGAGAAAGATTAAAGTGATGATTTATTTTACCCAATTTTGGATGCAATATGGTATGATGATCTATAATACAAGCATCTGATTATTCTTTTCGTCAATCATCTCAGATTGATTTCTAATTCTTTAAAAAAATCAATGATGATCTATTTCCTTATTTGCTATTGTTTCTGTTGGCTATCAAACCCATAATCGAACAAAAAATATAAACACAGGTTCTTGTAATGGCGATTTTCCGGCTGCCCCTTATTTCTTGCGTGCGTGTGTGTTTGGAGGTTTGCAGGTGGTGGTTATGGCGATTTACTGGTGGTCGTTGATGGTGTTCCAGTGGGCTGAAGCTGAGAGAAAGAAATAGAGAAGGGGGTGGGGCCCAATTGATATTTTAAATGATTAATTAGTTTTTTTATATTTTAATAAAAGCAAGGGGTAATTGTGTCATTTTACATAGATTTAACAGAGAAAACTAACGGGCATCCACTCTAGGGACTATCCGAGTAACAACTCGTCAAACCATAGGGAGCACCAGTGTAATTTCCAAAAGTTGAGTACTATAGGTGTTATTTTACAAAAACACAGGGACTATCCGGGCATTTTACTCCGTTAAAATTCTTTAAGATCACCTAACAGGACAGGCATTTTTTTTTTGAATGGCATCAAACTCTCTCTATACATATAGGATTTTAGCAAGAAGCTCAACAAGAAAAAAAAAGGAAAAGATGAAAAAACAAAAGACAATTACAACATGCTAATGTCGCCTAATTAATGACATCAAACTCGATCCATTTCTCCCATGACGGTGTAGGAATCTTTGAGCGGTTAGACACCCAAACATAGGCATCCTCTTTGATCAACTCGACGGTCTTTTGAACGCAAATGGCCTTCCCTTCGAAAACACCTTCATGTTTCGTGAATGCTATATTCTCCAAACTGTCGCCATCATGATCATATGTATGAACCTTTTCCAACATTTTGCTACCGGACCGGCATTTTTTATTTGAACTATAATTCCTAGAATTTTATAGACAATATAACCTACACCTCATAGATTAAAACTTCTGAGACCTTTTGGTTGTGGATTAGAACTACCTACGGATTCGAACCTTTAACTCATAGATGTTTGATCTGTACTTACCTACGAATTCAAAACATTCCATTTATACTTTTCATTCATATATCTTTGATCTGTACTATACTAACCTACGAATTCATTATAGAAAGCTCTCGGTCACTTGAGAGTCTTACATCTTAACCACAAATCGTCCCTCAAATTACTTCTCCATACTTCATTACAATTAGTTTATAATAATTTTAAAGTTTTCCACTTGATCATACTTACAAGTGTTCAGTTTTAAACATTCTTAGTGAACCTCTTCATGTTCACACCATTGAAGAAGGTTTATTCCATCCTTTTGCCCACACAACTGCTTACTTCCCACTTTAGCAGGCATCACTGTGATAGTTCTTACGGTCTCACTCTGTCATATGCTTTTTGTGCACTGGCCAGACAGATAATCCGCATATTAGCCAAATGCCTTCATCTAATCATCACCATATGCCTAGGGGTGGGTTTTAGTTACGTGCATTTCTTTCAAATCATTTCTTTAGACGACATCATTATCTTTCGTTTAAAATGTACCCTCCCTTAGGAGATTTTTCCCAACACCATTACCAACGTGTATTAAAATTGTGCACCTGTGGTCAGCCCGTCTTATAACATGCTTGATCCATGTCCTGGATCATGTCCTCAAAACATCCTCATTGTCCACTTAAGCTCATCTTACATATATATCACAGTTAGTTTCATCATACATACATGCTTATATTCATTTCTACCATCGGTTCTTGATCGAATCTTGGATTATACATAATCACAAGATCACACGAGTTTGAGTTCAAGTACTTACCTCTTTGTACTTGGTTTCACTCAAACCAGGGCTCTGATACCAACTTGTAACACCCTAAATGTTTTGACCAAAAACGTGCATCGAAAAATACAAACCTTAAAAATTCTTACTTCATAAACATTCTTAAATACTTAGAAACCATTTTCAACAATTCATTACGAATTTTACATACTTCATTCATACTTATCATTTATGTAATAAAACTCGTATTTAAAGGACTATGTGACCACAATCCCGTACAATCCACACTCTGACTTGATCTTCAGCCATTTTGCACTTCAAACATGAGTTATTTCACTGATTCCACAAGTTATTCTTTACGTTTTCTAGTCTTTGAACTTTCTACAGTGATGATGAATTTGATTTTGATGTTGAATTCGTTTCTCATGTTCGTCTAAACTTTGATATAATTGTCCAGATAAGATGATTGATTTTTTTATGACTGATGATAGATTTCCTTCTTGTATGATTTTAGTAGTGTAGTATGATAAATTTATTATGATTTATATGCGTGTATGTTGAAATTGGTTATGATGTTAGTTGTGTGGTGATATTGATCTTTCTATGAAGTTATGAATGTTAGATTCAGTATTTTGCTATCTCTAGGTTATATTGATGCCCATTAGTTTAGGGCTTAACACTTTAATCGGTAATAGATAGCGAATCATCATAATTGGTTAAATGCATGTGCTGGTTACTAGAAAGGTTTAATTAAAATAATCTAAAAACTGATTAGGGTTTTCTAAATGACTTACCTTGGTATTCGTAATTCGTTCGGTTTGTTGATTGCCATGAGCATTAGGCTAGAAATCTTAAATCATAAGAATTTGTATTGTCACTAGCTTTATTGAAATAGGTCTCAAGGTGTGTCTATAGCCTTAACCCTAGTTTGATAAGATTAACCTTACGTGGTATTAGTCTATTTTAGCACTTCGTACGCCATAGGCAAGTTAACTCTTGGAGTGGTTTAGCAGGACTGCCAATCATCAATCTAAACAATCTTCGTTGATTCGAGTCTAGGATTGTTATATTTTTTTTAACTCTTGGTAGTAATTATCAGTAATTCAAGTAATTAGATCTTAAGTATTAATTTCCATAGTTCATTAGATTACATATTAAGTAATAGGTTCAGTACTAATAGATTTTGTGTCTACGGATTGATACTTGGGGTACTAACCTAGGCTATACTATATATTGATAGGTACGCTTGCCTAGAAGATGTGTAGTTAGTATTAATGTTTTTATCCTTAAAACTCGGTTGTGTTAAGTGTCAATTTAATTTTTACTTTCTAAGCACGTCAGTCCGCACCTCATCATTTCAACTCATTTAAATGTGTTTGATCAATTACGTTATTTGTTGTGTGAGCCTAAAGGATCAATTCACTGTATCCCCACAATTTGTGGAGTAAGATGCTCCACATGATACAGGTAAGTTAAAATAAATTAATATGTCTAGTAGTGCCAACCTTCAAACTTTTCTCTTGGAGTTCAAAAGGGTGGGTGCTTCCTCTAGAGTCTTAAGATACTTTTCATCCGTTTACAAACAAAAACGGTTTACAATCCAAGTGAAAGAAGAAAATGAAAAGGAAGAGAAAGAGCGGTCCAGATTTGTTTTTCATGTCGCCTTAATGTGTGCAAAAGGTACACGTACGCACAGACATGTGTGTGTGTGTGTATATATATATATATATATATATATATATATGCATCAACAACCCCGAGGGGGGTCGTTTTGTTCATGGAATCAAAATTTGAAAACTTTCCTTTAGAAATTGTGTTTGGTTGGTTTTTGATGGAATTAGAATTGGAAAACATCCATCCGAATTCCATCAATCAAAGGAATTTAACACGATCCTTCCTGTATTGGAGGGAATTATAAACTTTCCAAATGAATGTTTTAAGATTACCAAAATACCTGCATCTTTCCATTATTCACCTTCTTATTATATCTTGGAGTGAGTTATACAAAATAATTTTGTAAATGATTTGTTTTTGCATTCAAATTCCTTTAACAATTATACAAACCAAACACAACACTAATTTTTATTAGAATTCATTCAAATTCATCCAAATTCCCTTCAAACATTCTAATTCTGTTTTAAATATTCCATGAACCAAACGATCCCTGAGTCTACAAAGACGTCTTGGAAAACTACATACGTCCCCAAGGGCCAAGGGTGTCAGATGGTATTAAATAATGATTCATTGTTCAATTAGAAATGCATTTTAATTTAATGGACAATTCATACCCTGCTAAAACATAGTTTTCTTTATATTAAATAATAGATAATAGATGAACACAATAAATATTAAATTAAAAAGCGTACAAATCTTTGATTTTGAAGTGTTTTATTCAATTAAAATCAAAGCATATTAACGATGTTTTGATTTAACATCACTGATTAAAACTTTGAATATATTGTAAGTTGAATCAATACTCAAAGAAAAATAAGGAGAACAAGATGCATTTAACAAAAGCAACATTTATATGGCAAAGAATATATGCTTAGTGAAAGAGAAAAAATGAGGGAGAGTGGGTATATCGATCGACCATTTTTATCCACTTAAGCATTATTCCTAGTTTGTAGATATATATGAAAAAGTATATATGCTTAGTGAAAGAGAAAAAATGAGGGACAATGGGTATATCGATTGACGATCATGCTTAGAAATATAGGCTATAAATAGAGCCTAAGTTGATGAATAAATACATGCAAGTAAGCAAGATCCCAAAGCAAAACAAATAACCTCACACATACTAATATATACACTCTAAATTAATGGGCACTAATGTGTTCGGCAAGCCTGTGACAAAGGGGAATAGGATGGAGAGGTCACTTGAGGCTTTAAACAATCCGAACGCAGATGGCAAGCGCAATCAAGCGCTTGCCTATGTGAGGCAAATGAAAAGAAACTGGGGGAATGGAGTTTCCACACTAGGTATCTTTTATAATGCTACTGGTGAAGCCATGATTTTTACTCAAGAGAACTCCTGGTACGGAAGAATCTATAGTTCGTATCCCATGAGGGTTCAGAATGGGCAGTGGGGTGCGTTTTTTCATGTCAAAATCGCGGGTGTAGCTTCTGGCTCTGTTGGGTTTGTGGTGTATCGTGTTAGGGTCGATGATACAAAATTCTGCAACCAGCTTATTTCTTGGTCGACCCCTTGGAGACAATCGAGATATAACAACCAAGTAAGTATACATGTACATGTACATCTACACACGTTTGTATGTATGCATGTAAATTAATTGTGCTAAAATTTGATATATGTTGTGTGCAGGCCTACTGTGACATCTTTGATGATGGAAAGGTTGATGCAGCTTATGAGGTCTACCAAAAAATGGATGCCACTGATAGTCGACAAGATGTTGTTACAAAGAAAGGAATGATGATAGCAACAAAAATTGAATTGGGCACTTCTCCTATATACGAAGCCGAATTCAGTCGCGAGGGGTGTTAAATGGGTCATGTTCATGTTTGGCAGGTCAAATCTGACACAGAGTGGAACATTAGACATAAATTCATTCACTTCTCTCTTATAGTTTTGACATAAAAACTCAAATCACTTAATAACATTTTAAAAAATTATGAAACTAAACACCTTAACCCATGACATAAATCATTAACACATGAAAATCTCATCAACGATGAATTAGTGGGGAGCCATATTGATAAATATAATATTAATAGTTTAAGTACTCGTGTGTTACATAGGTTATTCAAAGGAAATTATACAATTTAATAGTGTTGGCATAAACTTCGAAATGAAAGAAATGTTCTGTTACGTAAAAAGTAATAAAATACACAAGTATTGTCACGGCCCCAGCCCCGGTTTGACCCGGTCAGGAGCTGCGAGACAGGAACCCGTGGTATTTATTAATTGATGTGACAACGGAAGATTTTACAGGATCTTTTAAAACTTGAAATGCCCGATTATTTTATTTCATAATTCGGGATAAAACCCCGTAATTTACAATAGAGGAATTTCACTAGGGAATTCCCTGATTTATAAAAACATGTTTATTTATTTTAACTGAGTCACATCTTCAAGCTGGTTAGTGCTCCATAGCACGTTTTCCTTGATTTACAGCAGGTCGCCTGAAACATGTTTTAAAAATATTTTATCAGCGGGGAAATACTGGCGAGTCATTCAAGTATGTAAAACGACAAATTAGTTATTAATTACAGCATAAGAGCAATTACAATGGCTTCTATCTTATTTTTATCTGGCGCCGTGTCACCTGGTGACGATGGTCATACCACTATTGGGTCCTTCCCCAAGTAGTGATGATTATCACTGTTAGGATTTATTAGCCTAACCGTGAGAAATTAGTAATGTGCACAATACCCTAATTATCCAGTGATTCAAGATAACCATGACTTAATCCCTGTAATTATAACTTTTGAAAATGCTTGAAGTATTGTAAAATATTGTTTGATAAAAAGAGAATGACTTACTTTGCAGATTTATACGGGCAGAGTTTAGCCTACTGATTAGCCTTGTAACCTAATTTAAATAACAATGCACACGAACTAGGTCAGTAACTAATACAGCATTTACAAAAACTCACGAGATTAAAACCCTCACAACGAATGACAAAGTGCTATACTTAAACATCCGTCGAATTTACGACTAATGACAAAGTATGGCCCTAATGTGGGCAGCACTTAAACATCCATTGGATAGTTTTCAATCGATCGGACATTGAATCGTAGCAGCGATCGAGTTAATACCCTGTATCGTAGCAGCGCCTCACTACTGTAAAAGTAAATTTCGAATTTGAGCAGCCAAACTTCGTTTTTGAGTTTTGGTTTCGACACCAGTGAACAACCCTTGGCCATTTCTATTTATAGGTGAAATTTGGGTCTCACGCGGCTCGCGTGAACCCTTACTCTACCTTTACGCGGCCCGCGTGGAGGTCTAGTCGTAGATTAGGGCATCCGTGTCACTGGTAGGTATCCCACGTGTATGACACGTGGATCGGGAACGCTTATCCGGTCAACAGGGCTTTGACGCGGCCCGCGTAAGACTATGCTGAACCTTTACGCGGCCCGCCTGAAGACCAAGAATCTTGATTTCTTGATTTTTTTTATATGGATTAGGGTTTCAGGGGTCCGGGTTCGTACTTACGGGTCAATTTGGGACATTTTTGAAGGTCCTTACATCCTCTCCACCTTATTTAGAATCTCGTCCTCGAGATTTACTGAAATAAGTGAGGATACTTTCGCTTCATTTCCGATTCCAGTTCCCAAGTATATTCGGGTCCTCTTTTTGAATCCCATTTGACTTTGACTAGTACTAGTCTTTTGTGTTTGAGAAACTTGATCTTTCTGTCTTCTATCTGAAGTGGCTTCTCTACGAACTTTAACTTTTCATTTACTTGGATGTCTTTAAGAGGGACTACTAATGATTCATCCGATAGACATTTCTTGATATTGGATACATGAAATACGTCATGTACCCCAGCTAGCTCCTCTGGTAGTTGTAAGCAATAAGCAACTGGTCCTATACGTTGGACTACTGGGAATGGTCCTACGTACCTTGGACTTAGCTTTCCTTTCTTACCAAAGCGAACTACTCCTTTCCAAGGAGAGACCTTCAAGAGAACCTTGTCTCTGATTTGAAATTCTAACGGCTTGCGTCGATTATCTGCATAACTCTTCTGGTGATCTCGAGCCGTCTTTAATCTTTCCTTGATTTGAGTGATCTTGTCGGTAGTTTCTTGCACAATCTCGGGACCTGATAATTGACTTTCTCCTATTTCTGCCCAACAAACTGGAGTTCTGCATTTACGTCCGCATAGTGCTTCGAACGGGGCAGCTTCGATGCTTGAATGATAACTATTGTTATAGGAGAATTCGATTAAAGGTAGGTGGTCATCCCAGTTTCCACCAAAATCTATCACACATGCCCTAAGCATGTCTTCTAGAGTTTGGATCGTCCTTTCACTTTGTCCGTCTGTCTGAGGATGATATGCAGTACTTAGATTTAGTCGAGTTCCCATAGCTTCCTGGAAACTTGTCCAGAAGTGGGAAGTGAAACGACTATCCCTATCCGATACAATGGAGAGTGGAACTCCATCTAAGGATACTACTTCATCTACGTACAACTTTGACAACCTTTCCATGCTAAAGGTTTCTTTCATGGGTAGAAAATGAGCTGATTTGGTTAATCGATCCACAATTACCCAAATCGCGTCATTACCTCTTCTGGTCTTGGGTAACTTAGTAACAATCCATTGTTATGAGCTCCCATTTCCATACAGGTATTTCTAATTGTTGTAGTAGACCTGAGGGTTTCTGGTGTTCTGCCTTAACTTGTGAACAAGTAAGACACTTAGAAACATATCTAGCTAGGTCCTTTTTCATTCCTATCCACCAGAAATTATTTCTTAAACCTTGGTATATAACGCCCTAACACGTTTTAACCAAATTTTGACGCAGCGGAAAATACATATCTAAAAGTTCTTTAATGATATTCTTTCTTTCACTTAAATACATTAATCCCATTTGTAAATTAAGCAAAAACTGACAAAACTTATATCAAATTAAGTGAACACATAAACACCCACGTACAATCCATGTCTTGACTCGATCTTCAACCGCGTACACTTCCAAATGAAACATCCATGAATCTGTACAATCTGCAATCACCACAACCAATTACTTCATTAGCAACCGGTGACATAATACATATACTTTAAAACGTGCATAATCAAGCATTAACGTCTCTTAATCTCATTCATATAAATCCATTCATCCATCCATTCGGACACTCTCGTCTGACTTCCATACTTAACCTTCATTCTCCATTATTAGTATACCTGCACTTCCATTCCATTCTTAACAGAAAACAATTAGCATCATTAGACTTATCTCATATGTGTAATTTAACTAATTTCCGTTTCATGTATAAATACCTTACCAATCATACCCCCTTCATTTACAACTTACATCTTACCCACATGTATAATTACTTATTTCATCTTTATGCATAATACTAACGTGTATATTCCCTTCCTTACCCATACTTAATAGAAATTACTTTCCTACCCACTTTCGTTTCC
Source organism: Helianthus tuberosus (assembly GCA_030545235.1). Lineage (NCBI taxonomy): Eukaryota > Viridiplantae > Streptophyta > Magnoliopsida > Asterales > Asteraceae > Helianthus > Helianthus tuberosus. The sequence goes on along the minus strand of CM060432.1, from coordinate 185,638,438 downwards.
TTTTACGTAAATTTACCTTATTACACCCATTGTTTATTACTTTCTCACATGAATCACAATAATCATCATACTACAATACATTTTACATCTAAAGTGTAAGTCCGGGGTTTACTTACCTTACGCGTCCGTATTTGCATTTGCTTACTTGAGTCTTCTTGTCCCGTTAGCCTTCCACGCTCCCATCCATCTTGACATGATTCCTATACTTTCATGTCATTACATTTACATCCTTATTAGAATACATGATTATTCGTATGAACGATCATACCAAGTTCATATCTCACATATGTATTTCATTAGCCGATTCAAACAAGCATATAGCATACTCAACATCATCATAACACAACCTTCACCTATTATTGTCATTTAGACATTTCATCAAACACGTGGTGTGCGTACTACTTCCTAGGCACCATGTACAACTAGTTTATGCATAATCTTCCTAGTTCATTCATATTTCATCAAATCTTATTACTAATCAACAAGTATCATTAACACATAAACATCAAACATAGCATCATCATATTTCTCCTAATTCATCTAACAAGAATTCATCATACCCAGATAATACATGAATCTTTCCACAAGACTTAGACATAGGGGGTGATTCTAGTTATCATCTTCACCATAACTAACGGGTTTTACCTCTAATCATCAAATTAACACAAACCATACGTAACCCATGTTCTATACGAGGATTCTAACCCTTGTACATGGTTAATTTCATATTAACTCACGGATTAGAACATAACCCACTTCACCCATGATCACAAATCTTAGATTTAAGACATACCTTATGATCCCCTCGTGATGGTGATCATTTATCCATGCTCGGTTATGATTTTAAGCGTCATCTTGCCTTTCAATTTGAGCATAATGATGGAATTAGGGTTTGAGGCTCCTTGGGAGCCTCCTGCTCGTTGATGAACACACACACACACGATGTGTGTCTATGTGTGTGTGTTGTTTACTTTTAATAAAACAACTTTCAAGTTGTTCACTTTGGTCCCTCATGTTTCGTTTTAATTAAATAAGGCTACAACCCTTCGTTTAATACCAACGTTACTAATATTCAACTAGGTTAATTATTCCTAGTTAATATTCATTTACGGGTTCACTTTTACCCCTAACGGTATTTTTACCCGTTCCTTTATATTAACCGGTTTTAAATTACCAGACCCATTTTTGGGGTGTTACATGGTACATTTTATCGTTACCAGGATGCATGGTATACCTAGATTTATGGGCTTCCTCTAAATTCTTATTTCTTAATTCTCCTCGCTGAGGTACCCAAATTCGTTTCTTATGGAATCTCCAAATTCCATCACTTCCTTGTTCTAATTCCTTTATTCGTCCTTTCATTCCTTCAGCATCATCCTTGATTGCTGTTTCTTGAATGTTTTTTCAGTTTTTCCATTAAATCTAACTGTAGATTTAATCTAAGAGCACGAACTCGTCGTTGTTTTTCATGATACTTACGACTTAAAGCATCAGCAACTACGTTTGCTTTTCCTTCGTGATATTGAATATCACAGTCATAGTCACTTAGGATTTCCATCCATCTCCTTTGCCTCATGTTTAATTCTTTTTGCCCAAATATGTATCTTAAGCTTTTATGGTCTGTATAGACAGTAAACTACTTACTTCCATACAAATAGGGTCTCCAAATCTTAAGGGCAAAAATTATGACTCCTAATTCTAAATCATGAGTCGTATAATTTTCCTCGTGCTTTTTCAATTGCCTAGATGCATACGCAATTACCTTCTTGCGTTGCATTAATACACATCCTAATCCTAGCTTAGAAGCATCACAGTAGACTTCAAAATCTTCTGTTCCTTCCGGTAAGGCAAGAATTGGAGCGTTTGTTAATTTCTGCTTTAAAATCTTAAAAGCTTCTTCTTGCCTAGGTCCCCATTCAAACTTAACTGATTTACAGGTTAGCTTAGTTAATAGTACGGCTATCTTGGAAAAATCCTTAATAAAGCGCCTATACTATCCGGCTAATCCTATAAAACTTCTAATTTCCATAGCTGACTGTGGGACCTTCCATTTGGTGATCGCTTCTATCTTAGCAGGATCTACGTGAATGCCTTCGTGATTCACCATGTGACCAAAAAATTGCACTTCTTGCAGCCAAAATTCACACTTCGAGAATTTGGCGTAAAGTTTTTCCTTTCTTAACAAAGTTAAGAGCGCATGCGGGTGCTCACAATGTTCCTCCTGGCTTTTGGAATAAATAAGTATATCGTCGATGAAGACAATTACGAATTTATCCAGGTTCGGTTTACAGATCCTATTCATCATGTCCATAAATGCTGCTGGAGCATTTGTTAACCCGAAGGGCATGACTGTAAACTCGTAATTACCATACCTAGTTCTGAAAGCAGTTTTAGGTATGTCTTCTTCTTGTACCTTCAATTGATGGTATCCGGAGCGTAAATCTATCTTAGAAAAGTATCTAGCTCCTTGCAATTGATCAAAAAGATCATCGATCCTAGGTAATGGGTATCGATTCTTAATTGTAACTTTATTCAATGCCCTATAATCGATACACATTCTCATTGATCCATCTTTCTTTTTCACAAACAACACTGGAGCTCCCCACGGGGATGAACTAGGTTGTATGAATCCTTTGCTTAGTAATTCATCTAACTGCTTTTTCAATTCTAACATTTCGGTGGGTGCTAACCGATAAGGTGCCTTAGCTATCGGTGTAGTTTTAGAAATTAGATGAATTCTAAATTCTACTTCCCTATCAGGTGGTAATCCAGGTAGTTCTTCTGGGAATACCTCTGGGTATTCTGCTACTACTGGAATTTCCTTAAGTTCCTTACCCTTAGTGTTAATGATTATTGACATCATATACACTACTTCTTGTTTTCTTGAATAACTGGCCAATTTCATTACTGAAATGAATTTCATTGGCTTACGTGGCTTATCTCCTGTAATCATCACTAATTCTCCAGTGGGTGTATGAATTTCTATGAAATTCTTATCACAAATAATTCGAGCATGGTTGGCTACTAACCAATCCATTCCTAATACAACATCGAATTCGGCTAACTTCATAGGTAACAGATTTGCAGAAAATTCATGGCCTAAAAGTTCGATCTTTTCTTCTCGCAAAACTTTATCTATGTTAACAGAATTCCCATCTGCCGTTTCTACCGTAAAAATCTGCCTAAGGTTGGTTAAAGGTAGATTAAGAGCTTGGCAGAATGAAGTATTTATAAAACTTTGGTTTGCACCAGAGTCAAATAATACTTTTGCATAAACGTTGTGAACTAGGAACGTACCAGTTATCACGTCAGGAATTAGTTCTGCTTCCTGAGTAGTCAACTAGAAGGCTCTTTCGTTCTTCTTGGTAGCTCCTTCTGCAGGTTTGGTTTTGTTGTCAGCTGGTTTAGCCAATTTAGGGCAGTCTGGCCTAAAATGTCCAGCTTCTCCGCAGTTGTAGCAGATTGTTGCTTTCTTCTTTCTGCAATCTTCTTCTTGGTGCCCCGGGATTTTGCAGAAATTGCAATACCCTTTGCATCTTCCAAAATGCTTTCTTTTGCAGTTATTACAAAATGGAACAGTGGAAGATTGCCCAGTTCCCTTTTTCTTGAAATTGCTACGATTACCCACACGGAATCCCTGGGTAATCTTTTGGGCCACTTCCTTTTTCAGGTTTTCTTCTCTTGTGCGTACCAGCCCGTCAGTTAGGGTGTTAGCTAATTCCACTGCATCGTCAATAGTGCGAGGTCTCACAGCCTTGACGATATCACGGATTTCGCCAATCAATCCCCAAATATAACGGGAAATAAGTACCGGTTCTGGCGAAGCCAGGGTTGGTACCACTCTAGCATATTCGAAGAATGTCGAAGTATACCCTCGACAGTCTACATTCACCATCCGGTGGTTCAGGAACTTATTCGCCATTTGTTCTTTTTCATATTCAGGGCAGAATTTTCTTTCCACTAGCTGCTTAAATTCTTCTCAACTCATGGCATAGGCCATATTTCTTCCTTTAGCTTAAAGTACCGTATTCCACCATTCTAGCGCCCATTCTTTAAAAAGATGCGACGCGTACATGACCTTATCTTCCTCGACACATTTACTTATCATAATTACTGCTTCGGTTTTCTCCAACCAACGCAGCGCCGCAGTCGCACCTTCATTGCCTGCAAATTCAGCTGGTTTACAGGCAAGAAATTCCTTATAAGTGCAACCAGGCGTTGCAGCTTTCATTTTCTTAAGGAGTGGGGCTTGCATTCCATTATTGTCGTTATTAATATGGTTGCCGCCTCCATTTACACTATTACTGAAATTGTCACCGTGTGTACGTTTGCTAGGAATAATTTGTTGAGGTTCAATTGGATTTCGAGCCGCAGCAAGAATTGCTGGAATAGCATTGGCTATTCCCTGAGCAACGATATTCTCGATATCTTGCCTATTCAGAAATTGATCCTCGTGATTTTGCTCAGATTGGTTACCCTCGTTAACTTGTTCATTACCAGCGTTTGCCATCTGGTAATTAATTTATATAAGTTATTAGTATAAAATAATTAATAACCAAACATAATAAAATAATTGCACATAATCACGTTAACAAGTATAGCCAAAATTGTTGATTTTTCAACTTTTGATATTTTATATATATATAATAGGCATACGTACAAACTGGTTATTTACAAAGTTTTATTTTTTTTTTTAAGTTATTTTACATAATTATATTTTTATGATTATATTATTATTACACACATTCTCCTACAACCCCACAACTTTAGTCAGCTGGCATCTCAAACACGACGTTCCCTCTCGTCGTATTTCCAGGAGATCCTCTCTCCTACCTCTCGAATTCTGTTCCCTGCATCCACCAGCTCCTCGCCAAAATGGCGGAGTTCAGCCAGATTTTCCATCATAGGTGGGTGTAGTGGAGGCTCTGGGTCAAACTGAGGGAAAAAGGTATCAGGGTTATTTAGGAGATTCTGGAACTGCCAGTCGGTGGTCCACCATTCTTCTAAGGGCATGTTTGGCTAAGCTTATTAGAGTTAAAAAGGACTTTTGGGAAAAAGACTTTTGGGAAAAGGACTTTTTGAAAAGGAGTTTTTAAAAAAAGTGTTTGGATTATCTTATGGGGTGGGAAAAGCCAATAGGTCAATAAGTTGTTTTTTAAAAAGTGTTTGGCTTAGCTTATTGATGTAAAATGACTAAAATGAACATTCTTTCATAAGGGGTGTTAAAAAATAAGGGGTATATTGGTAATTTGTTGGTTGAAAAGCTATAAGCTAAACAAGAAGTCACAATCTCCTGACTTTTCAAAAACTCCTTTTCATTCATATCAAAAAGTCATTTTTAAAAGCACTTTTCCATTTGCCAAACACTATAAGGAGCTTATTGGCTTTTTGATAAGTCAATAAGCCAATAAGTTAGTTTGAAAAGCTTAGCCAAACATGCCCTAACTCTGCAGGTAGAGGTTGGGTGTGGATAATAGGATCTGGGATTTCAGGTTCTAGGTCAACTGGAAGTTGTGCTTCCGCTGGGTAATTAAAAAGGTTTTCACCGGCAGGTCCGATGAGGTCACTTCTCATCGGACCTGCCGGTGAAAACCTTTTTAATTACCCAGCGGAAGCACAACTTCCAGTTGACCTAGAACCTGAAATCCCAGATCCTATTATCCACACCCAACCTCTACCTGCAGAGTTAGGGCATGTTTGGCTAAGCTTTTCAAACTAACTTATTGGCTTATTGACTTATCAAAAAGCCAATAAGCTCCTTATAGTGTTTGGCAAATGGAAAAGTGCTTTTAAAAATGACTTTTTGATATGAATGAAAAGGAGTTTTTGAAAAGTCAGGAGATTGTGACTTCTTGTTTAGCTTATAGCTTTTCAACCAACAAATTACCAATATACCCCTTATTTTTTAACACCCCTTATGAAAGAATGTTCATTTTAGTCATTTTACATCAATAAGCTAAGCCAAACACTTTTTAAAAAACAACTTATTGACCTATGATCTTTCCTAGAACTTTCTCCAATCTCTATTTCCTTGCCTTTACCTTTGGGATCCTCCGTCTTGGTAACTTTCCGTGTCGCTGGTTTCCTCCTGCGCACACGCCTCCAGCCCACAATTCTTCTTCTCTTCTTGGGTTTGGGTTTCTCCAGAGGTTGGGTTTGAAATTCCATAGGTTCCTCTATGTCAGCACAATACCCGGTAAAATCTTTGGAAACTTCCACATTAACAGGATAGAGATTGAGATTCTGAAGGGCTTCAGATAATTCATTCATGCTGTTTAGTAAATATGAAGAAAATACAAAATTCTAGGTTAAATGTTTGTAACTTGAATTTTCACATAATCACAGATTGGAAATTAGAAAATTAATTATAAATAAAAATATAAAATATTGCGATTTTATATATATTACAAATTACAACTGAAAATATACTAGGGATTATTTATTTTATTCTATCTTTTCTTACTAAGTTGTTTATCTAATGGGCAAGTTTTTTTAAAGTTTCTGGCTTATATGTGACATAGGTACTGATGGTTCAATTATAAGTTAGTATTTACTGCTACAGTGGCTAACATGTAGAGATTTGCCCATTTTTCATCTAACTCATCTTCCCATGGTGGTTTAGCGTCTATTTCCTGAGTTTCCTTATTAATCATCACTCATTTTTGTTGGGACTTCCTCATTTTCCCTGGACTTTTCCTAATAATCAAACTTCTTTTATTAGGGGTAACTGGTTTTTCATACTGTGCCTTACGAACAAATATTCCTTCCTCAGTATCTGCTGAGTATCTTGAGGAATTTGATTGGAATGAAATTCCCTTATCTTTTGGGGAACTATCTAATTGACGATAGATGTCCGAGATTCTTTGTTTACCCATACTGTAACTAACAAGTAGTCAGTTAAAACATATAATCACAAGACGATAATCAGGAAAATTAAGTATTTTAAATACTTAATAGGCTTAAATCAGTGGCTCTGATACCACCTTTTCCTATCACGGCCCCAGCCCCGGTTTGACCCGGCCAGGAGCCGCGAGACAGGAACCCGTGGTATTTATTAATTGATGCGACATCGGAAGATTTTACAGGATCTTTTAAAACTTGAAATGCTCGATTATTTTATTTCATAATTCGGGATAAAACCCCGTAATTTACAATAGAGGAATTTCACTAGGGAATTCCCTGATTTATAAAAACATGTTTATTTATTTTAACTAAGCCACATATTCAAGCTGGTTAGTGCTCCGTAGCAAGTTTTCCTTGATTTACAGCAGGTCGCCTGAAACATGTTTTAAAAATATTTTATCAGCGGGGAAATACTGGAGAGTCATTCAAGTATGTAAAACGACAGATTAGTTATTAATTACAGCATAAGAGCGATTACAATGGCTTCTATCTTATTTTTATCTGGCGCCGTGTCACCTGGTGACGATGGTCATACCACTATTGGGTCCTTCCCCAAGTAGTGATGATTATCACTGTTAGGATTTATTAGCCTAACCGAGAGAAATTAGTAATGTGCACAATACCCCAATTAGCCAGTGATTCAAGATAACCATGACTTAATCCCTGTAATTATAACTTTTGAAAATGCTTGGAGTATTGTAAAATACTGTTTGATAAAAAGAGAATGACTCACTTTGCAGATTTATACGGGCAGAGTTTAGCCTACTGATTGGCCTTGTAACCTAATTTAAATAACAATGCACACGAACTAGGTCAGTAACTAATACAGCATTTACGATAACTCACGAGATTAAAACCCTTACAACGAATGACAAAGTGCTATACTTAAACATCCGTCGAATTTACGACTAATGACAAAGTATGGCCCTAATGTGGGCAGCACTTAAACATCCATTGGATAGTTTTCAATCGATCGGACATTGAATCGTAGCAGCGATCGAGTTAATACCCTGTATTGTAGCAGCGCCTCACTACTGTAAAAGTAAATTTCGAATTTGAGCAGCCAAACTTCGTTTTTGAGTTTTGGTTTCGACACCAGTGAACAACCCCTGGCCATTTCTATTTATAGGTGAAATTTGGGTCTCACGCGGCCCGCGTGAACCCTTACTCTACCTTTACGCGGCCCGCGTGGAGGTCTAGTCGTAGATTAGGGCATCCGTGTCACTGGTAGGTATGCCAGGTGTATGACACGTGGATCGGGAACGCTTTTCCGGTCAACAGGGCTTTGACGCGGCCCGCGTAAGACTATGTTGAACCTTTACGCGGCCCGCCTGAAGACCAAGAATCTTGATTTCTTGAATTTTTTATATGGATTAGGGTTTCAGGGGTCCATGTTCGTACTTACGGGTCAATTTGGGACATTTTTGAAGGTCCTTACAAGTATATAGAACAAATAGAGAAATTTGATGTGTGTGTATACTGGTACATTCAGTTTTTGGATCTATACCTAAATGCTAGACCTACATGATTTTGAAGAAAATTCATCAGCATAACAAAAGACTTAAAATTAATCAAATAACAAAACATATCTAGCATCACCATAATGATTAAAAAAGATTGCCGATATATCCCCAAGGATTAAAAATATTGTGTTAAGCAATTAAAAAACAATCCACCACAACAAATTGTAATGGAATGTTCTAGTTATTAGCCCTTTAAAGGTAAATGATATATGCAACTAAAAAGTTGGGCAAATAAATAAACAACAATTAATATAAACAACCCCATACACGGTAGCATTTCAATTCCGAAAAAGATCACACAGAAAAGTCTCTCGACGTACATGTCAGCCCCAAAGTCAATATAAAAACCGCAATAAACTGAAAGGGTAATTGGGAAAAAGTGATATCCTGGCAGATGTTTCGTTGGGTAAGAGAAAGCTGCTTACGAAAAAACACTGAATAGCTTGTCAGCCCCATCGTGTATATAGATAATCAAATGGGGAAGACTTCTAATATTTCTGCGACTGAATGAAGTATACAGGGAAAATGCATTTCTACACAAAAAAGTGGTCTAACTGCTACTTACTACCACAATATCAGCTTTTGACATAGCACTGGCAATGTACTACCAACAAAAACACAACTTGACTTAGGGTGTAAGGAGTGGTTAAACACTTTGGAGTGCAAACCAAAAAACGACCAATCAGAGCGCGCCATGTCAATCAGTCAAAAGTGTTTAAACTTTGGTGAAAAGTGTTGGCAATGGTTTAGACACTTGGTGAAGTGGTAAACTATTTTTTTTTAAAATGGAAAAAGTTGTGATTGGTTGAGATAGGAATGGACCCCACCCACAATACCCCCCCTCTCTCTCCTTCCTCCCTTCCCCGAATCGGCTAACCTTCACCGATTCTCCCCCCATTTCGTCAAACACCCACGCGGAAAAGTGTTGGCATTGGTTTGCCGTGGGTTTGCCGATCGGTGACTTGGGTTTGCCGCATCCCACACCTTACACCCTTATGTAAATATATGTGTTGTGTGCAAGAGATGGTACCTGTGTACCTGGTCTTTGGCTTAATAACTTCGAGTTATATTTTTCGAAGGAAGGTCTGTTCTTCCCAACCATCAGAAGGCTTAATGTTTTCTCTAATCACAATTAACACTTATAGTTAATAAGCCACATAGTGTATATGCCATATAACCATTAATTTAATTTAATGTATTAAGAAATTAGCATGTATCACTAATGAATTAATGAATTGTAAGTTGTAACAAATATAAAGTCCTTGCATTATGAAGGATTTAACACAAGCAATCTAACATAAAACATATGGTAGGTGCTTCACCCCATATAAGAAGATACAGGGTTAGTTAAAGTAGTGTTTTCTATTTAACTTCTTGTTTGTCTTAAGGGAGTCTGCAAAGCGTCAACATGTGTGACCTTTGACTTATAAATATACATATCTGTTAACTACCATGAATGGTCCTTTTGAAACATTTGTTAATTATGTAATACTCACCTTACATTTGTGTTTCTTTCCAATGTAACATGAATGGTCTTTTTGAAACATCCATTAGTGTTATCAAGCTACATAATAATGTAGATATGGGATTGATTAATCAAAAGGACATCCTAAAACAAAATATATTGTTTAAGTACCTTTGTTGTTGGTCCACCTTTGTGTTATACTCGTGATTGATTTATTAAGGTTAACACATGTAAGAAACAAAGTGTATCATATGAAGATAAAGGTGAATATCTTATCATATAAGCATACAATCATTGCACCTGCTAGCATATATATATATATATATATATATATATATATATATATATATATATATATATATATATATATATATATATATATATAGGAATGCTAAAATGAGAACCACCTCGAGTTGTAAGAACCGTGAGAACTACACCGTAGGGGGCGCGGTGGACCAATTTTTTTTTTTCATAAACGTAGATGCATGTATTATAACAACATTTGTAAAAAAAATTCAAAAAAAAAATGTCGTGTGGGTAGTTTTGAGCACCACAAGTTTGTGTTTACGGGTACCGTAAATCTAACCGGAAAATTTACGGTGCCCGTAAACACAAACTTGTGGTGCTCAAAACTACACACACGACATTTTTTTTTAATTTTTTTTTTACAAATGTGCTTATAATACATGCATCTACGTTTATGAAAAAAAAATTTGGTCCACCTCGCCCCGGATCAAATAGTTATCGCGGTTCTTACAACTCGAGATGGTTCTCATTTTAGCGTGATCCTATATATATATATATATATAGGGACCGCTAAAATGAGAACCGCCTCAAGTTGTAAGAACCGTGAGAACTACACCGTACGGGGCGAGGTGGACCAAATTTTTTTTTTCATAAACGTAGATGCGTGTGTTATAAACACATTTGTAAAAAAAATTCAAAAAAAAAAGTCGTGTGTGTAGTTTTGAGCACCACAAGTTTGTGTTTACGGGTACCGTAAATCTTACCGGAAAATTTACGGTACCCGTAAACACAAACTTGTGGTGCTCAAAACTACACACACGACATTTTTTTTGAATTTTTTTTACAAATGTGTTTATAACACACGCATCTACGTTTATGAAAAAAAAATTGGTCTACCTCGCCCCGGATCAAAAAGTTCTCACGGTTCTTACAACTCGAGGTGGTTCTTATTTTAGCGCAATTCTATATATATATATATAGTAGGGTTCGCACGGAAAGTGTGTTTTTCCTAGAAAGTCTAGGAAGCGATCGGTCCATCCGATTGGTGTGTTTAAGGGTTGAGATTAAATCAATGGCAATCTTGTAATATTTGAGTTTAATTAATTGATTGTTTTAAATGAGTAGGGGCAATTTTGTCAATGGCCGTGTTTTAAATCAATTAGATAACCGCCCAGTTCCTAAATTCAAGCGATTTTCCCTCTCTCTCTCTCTCTCTAAACCCATCTTGCAAACCCCAATCCCTACAAAAAATAACTACAATCATGGAAGAAGATAACTTTAGAAATGATGGAGAGCACCGGATCAAATTAAAACACTTCTCCATCTCCACCATCTCCGAGTTCATCATCACCATTCAAATATTGTTCTTATCATCTCCGTTTTCTTGACGATGTGTTTTAACAGCAAGCAGATTCATACAGATGTGTTTTAACAGCAAACAGATTCATACAGTTGTGTTTTAACAGCAAGCAGATTCATACAGTTGTGTTTTAGCATTCAGATTCATACAGATGTGTTTTAACAGCAAACAGATTCATACAGTTGTGTTTTAGCATTCAGATTCATACATATGTGTTTTAACAGCACACAGATTCATACAGGTGTGTTTTAACAGCAAGCAGATTCATACAGTTGTGTTTTAGCAAGCAGATTCATACAAATGTGTTTTAACAGCAAACAGATTCATACAGTTGTGTTTTAACAGCAAGCAGATTCATACAGATGTGTTTTAACAGCAAGCAAATTCATACAGTTGTGTTTTAGCATTCAGATTCATACAGTTGTGTTTTAGCATCCAGATTCATACAGATGTGTTTTAACAGCAAGCAGATTCATACAGTTGTGTTTTAGCATTCAGATTCATACAGTTGTGTTTTAACAGCAAACAGATTCATACAGTTGTGTTTTAACAGCTAGCAGATTCATACACTTGTGTTTTAGCATTCAGATTCATACAGTTGTGTTTTAACAGCAATCAGATTCATACAGTTGTGTTTTAGCATTCAGATTCATACAGTTGTGTTTTAACAGCAATCAGATTCATACACTGTATTTTACCATCTTTATATTGTGGGATCTATAAAAAAATTGACTTTAGCCCTATAAACTGTTAAAACACAGCACCAAAAACATGCTGATAAATTCCAGTAATCTTCTGAACAATGGAATATGCGATGTAATGTGACATGAAATTTTAGTTAATGAACACATTGACTTCCAGATTTGAATTCGAAAATAATAAAAATTCCGAAAATCATGGAATTTTAGTTAATGAAGATACATTCCAAAAATAAAATTAAAATGTGAAATTACATGATAGCCCTTCTACTTAAAATCTCTCAATGACACATGTCCAATTCTTATTCCTTCCTAGACTTTCTAGGAAAAATAGACTTTCCACCCAACTCCTACTATATATATATATATATATATATATATATATATATATATATATATAGGATTAGGATCAAGAGTGAACAACTTCTTGAGAGTGAACTAATCTTGGCCCTTGATCATTTTTTAGATTAAAAGGGTAAGACTGACATTACCCAAGTATGTTTAATTAAAATTCCTTAATTTTCTCATCTCTTAACTCTTCTTCTTCTTCTCTCTCTCTCATTTTTAATTATTTCTTCATTATTTCTTTATGCATATATTTTGTTTTAATTTTAACTTGAATATTGTTTTTCTTTTATTATGCGTATATATAGATATCATAATACATTGTTTTTAACTTTTTATAATTTTCAATAAACATTAAAAAATTTCTCTGAGATTGAAATTGTAATTATTTTTGGGCATTATTTTTTTTGAATTGGTGATGAAGTTATTTATTTTTGCATACATGTGATATGTTTCATTTTCATTAATTTCATAATTTTTATATGAATCTACTCATGTGCATGCCTAATACACTATATGTTGTTAATATACACATATGTAACCATTTCTGAATATAATACACAGATGTATAAAAGACTGTACACATGTGTATAAACTAACAGCTATGTCTCTTGTATAAACTGATAGTTAGCGAGACTATACACATGTGTATAAACTAACAGATGTGTATATTGTGTAAACTGATACTAGGGAGACTGTACACATGTGTATACACTAACATCTATGTATCTTGTATATACGAAAACTAGCGAGATTTTAGGGATTTTGATTATATTGTTTAATAAATGCAATTTACAAAAGACACAAATACCCTCCTGTCATTTATTTTAAAAGGGAGTTACAACATTATAATTACAATCTTGCCATTGTTTAAAAATCTCTAGATGATGTAATCCAATGGCCCAGATTAGTTCACACAGTTCACTCTCAATATATGGTAAGGATAAATCGAAAATCCAGCTTAGTTGAAAAAACCTTGGAGATTCATTATCTACCGTTGATTTAACTGATCAACGATTGTGGTCATCTTTGTTGTATATGTTATATTGTTTTTTTACTAAATAATTATTAAAAGTACATCAAAGGATATTTTCGTCATAGATGTAAAATATTGGTGTCTTGGGATAACACAACCTGCATGTATGTACGATGACATACATCAAATAGAGAAAAGTCACTTCCCAATGTTACCTCCAGTTAACTCCTATAAACCATGTGCAAAAGTAAAATGTTCTCCATTCTTTAACATTTTCATTATTTATCAAGAATCCACACACAAAACACCAAAATATGTCCCTCTCTGCATCCTATTTTCTTTAGGAAGTTTTGAAGAAGCAACCAACTGCATGAAAATAACACAACACTGTACCGGCGTAGCTTCTCGGAAGATTCTTTCACCGTCACAAGAACCCAATACATCGACGAGTTTTTTACCAAAGTGGTGTTAGTGGAAAAAGTATTTACCATAATAGTGTTCTTTCAAAAGTAATTACCAAGATGGTGTTTTATCTTACTTTGTTAATTTCTCACTCCTAATCTCATTGAATAATGTCACACCCCGATTTCCACGTGTCACCGGTGGGGGAGTATCGTGACGTGGTTGGCAACATATTAGTCAAACAACACAACATTCAATATGCACAGCGGAAGCAATTTAAAAGATATAATACAACCGAATTTAATATTGTAATATCAAACGTCACGATATTCGGAAGTTTATCCACAGAAGGATCGAAAATAAAATATGAAACAATAGTTCAACAGGCTTCAGGCATCTTAAGCTTGCGAGACTTCTAATGATGCTAAGGAGAAATCCCAGCCAATTACGCTTAGTACCTGCATTTAATCTTTTTGGGAAAATACGTCAGTTTACACTGGTAAATACAATCAACTGACTCATTTTGGAAAATGATTGAAAATTGGTTTGGATGCACGTGGCATAAACATTTTTATTTAACTTGGGAGAATTATTTAAATATATAATCTTGTGAACGAATTACATGTTCCTTGTGCGTTCAGTAGCCCGGATCAAGTCCGGGTTAAAGATCAACAGACACACCACATTATTCTTTTGTGCACTGACGGGTGTACGCCTACACCCCGCGCTTAAGTCGTGGCCATTTCGTAAAATGATGCCAAGGATATCCGGGACATGGTCATTAACCCCCCAAAGGCTTTAAGTAACAAGACTGTTTAAACGAGCCGATCAAATTATTCAATTAACCACCCAACGATGGAAGATTTGATGCCCGGTCAAGCGGTATTCTATATACCGTAACCCAAGCCCGTATAGGGAAAATAAGTTAAGAGTATTTACCTGAGCAATGTATAAATCACAATAAGCAAATGCACGTAGCTTTTACTGGTACTCCTAATCTGGAACGAAGGTTTATAATAACCTATTAGAATCCTAACGGGTCTTTAGTTAAGCTTAAGCTGAGACCGGTTAGTTTCAAGGACACGGTTCGTACGCACGATTAAGCGAAGACCGGATAGAATGTGATTTAGACCCGACAAATTCAGAGACTTGTTTAATATGGGTATTTCATACACATTCTGGATTTTGAGATAAAACCGATAAGGTTTGACCCGTTTAGGCTAGTTTATGTAAACTAGTTACATAAACCGAACCGAACGCGTAATAAGCGTAACGGGTATTCATGAGAGCTATTTACAGGTTTCCTAAGTTAATATGCTTCATATATGTTGTGACATCAGTAATATGTCTTTTATTATGCCCGAAACGAATTTAAACACAAACTATGCCCCGTAGGGGTAGTTTGGTCATTTAAAAGGTTATAAAAGAGTTTTAAGTATTAACCTGAGTTACAGGTCTGATATAATCAGCAAAAATACTTAGTTTACTGATTTATAACAGTAGGGTAAGGTATATATGTGAAATTTATCAATTTTAACCAAACTATGCCCCGTAGGGGTACTTTGGTAATTTCACATAAGCCGAAAAGCTCAAAACTGAAGTCTGAGTTTAACAACCTTTGCTTACTGTTAAAATATTATAATTTGCCTCAAATATCAGTAGGTATCAACCCTTGTATGTTTAATATAGTTATAGCACATACTTTGCGTTAAAAACGCTTAAAAAGGCGATTAAAGGCCATTTCCGGGTTCGATACTTAAATATGATATTTTTATATTTCCAGAAGGCTTAAAATAATTTATTTGTCATTTAAGATCAGTAGCAAAAGGTTTGGAGTCGTTTAGATATGTAAAACCCATTTTATGGCCCGTAAGGGCAAAACCGACAATTACCGGATTAAGCCTACGACTATGAGTTATGCTCAGCCTAAAATTAATTAAAAATCTTCAAAAATCCCAAAATAATATATTACATCAGTGGGTAAAGAGATTTATATCAAAAAGTATGTTTAAGTAGGCTATACGCTAAATACGCCGTTTAATTAACATAAAGCTTTAATTTTACGCTAACGAGCATAACTCTTAACCTACACCTCAAACTGATGTCAAATTTTGCATACAAGTTTATATATCAGTAATTAAAGTTTCTACTCTTTTACATTTTCAAAAATCACGTTTTAAGGTGAAAGGGGCATAATGGTCAACATATGAGCAATTAACGGAATCATGCATATTAATTGGATAACTAATGATCCGAGGTGTATAATCACAGAGGGTTATACTAGCATGTAACCTGGTCCAAATAAAGCTCTAAGGCATTTCTAAAACATACCATAACGGGTCAGAACTGAAAGTCAAAGTATAAGTCAAACTATGCGACTTTCGGTTCCGAACCGGGTCTAAACAGGAAATTGTCGGGTTGAACATGTTTAGACATGTCCTTACACTAATTACCAAGTTATATTAATGATCAAACAGGTTGTATGTGTTCTACATTGCTAATTATGCATAAATTGTAATTTACACATTCTGTTGACTTTTTAAATACAAGTTTGACCCGACATTTGACCTAGTTAGAGTGGGAATCAGGGGGAACCCTTTTGAGGGTTTATTACCCAGATAATTACCAACTTATAACTACTTTTAATTCGAGATTTGACTGAGCCATTATTAATTAATCTCGAAGTCAAACCGTAATTACGACGGTTTGACTTTTAGCTAAATAACTAAGCTAAACTCAATTAAAGAAAGGATTAGCAACTTACTAAAGTCCTAAGCTTGATTAGTGATCACTTGAGAGTGCCTTGGAGCTCCAGAAATGATCAGATTGCAAGAGGAAGTTGTGAAGAACAATGGTTGCACATCATGGCCTTTTATAGTGAATTAATCACCACAAATCTTTGACACATGAGTCTACAACCCACCACAACTGATCAACACATGTCCCTAAGTGTTTAGGGGTCGCCCATAATGCAAAAAGATCGATTAACGGTCGGATATGCGCGAAAACAGGAAGCTGCTCGCATTTTCTACATCTGACGTCCTGACGCGGCCCGCGTAAGGTTTCATTAACCTTTACGCGGCCCGCCTTAGCCTTCTGATCAGATTTTTACATTTTCAAGTTTCCGCATATTCGTCCCTTGGCTCTTCGAAAGGCCAACTAGCTTAATTCTTGCAATTTGACCCCTTATTATTTACCCACAAGGGCTTTAGGACTTATACCCACTTTGCCAAGTCCTTGGACATTTCTGGTTAACCCGAAAAGTCATAGCTTTCAACGTTAACGCTTTAACCCCTCGCACACGAATTTGATCATAACTTTCTCATACGATAACGGAACTTTATGAAATTTATATCGCGCATTCTAGTGAGCATAATTAACAGTTACAAAGCTTCGGGTTTGTCAAAAGGTCACTCAGAGGTATATCTTTAAACATGTTGACACATTTAACCCCTGTAGTTTGTAATCTCTCACTTTTAGCTTCGTATGATCCATGATTTATTCGTTTGATGTTATAAACATCATGTAGGGTTAATGTAAGATATATTTATTCACTGTTGACATTTAGAACCCGTATTTTCACATACTTTCCATGACTGTCAACTTTAGTCCTTCTATAACATTATTTCACACGTTCAAACATATGACACGTGTCTACACATTATAGGACGTGAAATTTTTTCGAGGTGTTACATCCTCACCCCCTTAAAATAAATCTCGACCCGAGATTTACTGAAATAAATAAGGGTACTTTTCTTTCATTGTGGATTCAACCTCCCACGTATATTCGGGACCTCTACGGGCATCCCATTTGACCTTTACAATAGGTACATGCTTCCTTCGAAGCTTCTTTACCTGTCGATCTTCAATCGACAAAGGTTTTTCCACAAACTTCAAGCTCTCATCTATATGCACATCTGTATGCGGTATTACCAGTGATTCGTCAGCGAAACACTTTTTCAGATTGCAGATGTGGAACATATTGTGAATTCCACTGAGCTCTTCAGGTAAGTTTAATTTATAGGCAACTGACCCGACACGTTCGATAACCTCGAAAGGTCCTATGTATCTCGGGCTTAGCTTGCCTTTCTTACCAAATCGCATCACTCCTTTCCAGGGTGATACTTTGAGCAACACTTTATCACCTACTTCGAAGTGAAAAGCTTTACGCTTTGGATCTGCGTAACTCTTCTGCCTATCTCGGGCAGCTTTGAGACGGTCACGAATCTGGACAATTTTGTCCGTCGTTTCAAAAACTATCTCTGGTCCTGATAATTGGACATCTCCAACTTCCGCCCAACAAACTGGCGATCTACACTTTCTACCGTATAATGCCTCGAAGGGCGCAGCCTTAATGCTGGTATGGTAGCTATTGTTGTAGGAGAATTCGATTAATGGTAGGTTCTTATCCCAACTACCACCCAAATCGATCGCACATGCACGTAGCATGTCTTCCAACGTTGGAATAGTACGCTCACTCTGACCGTCAGTCTGAGGATGATAAGTCGTACTGAAATTCAAACGTGTGCCCAAAGATGCTGGAAACTCTTCCAAAAATGTGACGTGTATCTAGTATCTCGGTCAGAGATAATAGACACAGGTATGCCATGTAAGGCTACAATCTTATCAACGTATAACTGGGCTAACATGTCGGAGCTGTAAGTCTCCTTAATGGGTAAGAAATGTGCTGACTTAGTCAGTCTATCAACTATAACCCATATTGTATCATTTCCTTTCCTTGTCTTAGGTAACTTGGTGATAAAATCCATGGTTACCATTTCCCACTTCCACGTAGGAAGTTCAGGCTGTTGTAGCAAACCTGACGGTTTTTGATGCTCGGCTTTGACTTGCGCACATGTCAAGCATTTAGCTACATAGGTGGCTACAGACTTTTTCAAGCCTATCCACCAATAATTTGCCTTTAGATCCTGGTACATCTTATCAGCTCCAGGATGAACGGAGTATTTGGAACTATGGGCTTCCTGGAGGATGACATCTCGAAGTCCTCCATAAATTGGAACCCATATTCGTCCATTTAATCTTAGAATTCCGTCCTTGCTAAGAGTTAACTGATCCTCAGTTACTCCTAACTTTTCATTAGGATAGTTAGCTTCCAACACAGCTTCCTTCTGTGCAGCTAACAACCTTCCAATCAAATTATTATTTATCTCCATGCGCTTGGCATTGATTCGGATGGGTTTCACCCTCTCCTTTCGACTCAAGGCATCGGCAACTACATTCGCCTTGCCGGGATGGTATCTTATTTCACAATCATAATCATTTAAAGTTTCCATCCAACGGCGTTGCCTCATGTTTAATTCCTTCTGATTAAACAGATGCTGGAGACTCTTGTGATCAGAATAGATCACACACTTGATTCCATAAAGATAATGCCTCCACAGTTTTAGTGCGAATACAACGGCACCCAACTCCAAGTCGTGGGTGGTGTAATTCTTTTCATGCACCTTTAACTGTCGTGATGCGTAGGCAATAACTTTGCCTTTCTGCATAAGCTCGCACCCCATGCCAGTGTGCGATGCATCGCAGTAAACCACAAAATCTTCTATTCCATCTGGAAATGTCAGTACTGGGGCGTTGCTCAACTTTTTTTAAGATATCAAAGGACTCTTGCTTCTTAGGGCCCCAAACAAACTTTACTTTCTTCTTAGTCAAGGAAGTTAAGGGTGCAGCAATCCTTGAAAAATTTTCAATGAAATGCCTATAATATCCTGCCAATCCCAGGAAGCTACGAATCTATGTAGGCGTCTTTGGTTCTTGCCAGTTCATAACTGCTTCGACCTTAGCGGGATCCACTTGGATACCACGCTCACTCACCACATGTCCAAGGAATTGGACTTCTCGAAGCCAAAATTCACACTTGGAAAATTTGGCGTAGAGTTTCTCATGATGCAGGAGCTTGAGAATACATCGAAGGTGTTTCTCGTGGTCAGCTTGGTTCTTCGAGTAGATAAGGATGCCGTCGATGAAAACGATGTCGAATTTATCTAAGTACGGCTTGCAAACGCGATTCATGAGATCCATGAACGCGGCCGGTGCATTAGTGAGCCCAAAAGGCATCACTAGGAACTCGTAATGACCATAACGAGTCCTAAATGCTGTTTTGTGCACGTCTTTATCTCTAACCTTCAGTTGATGGTAGCCTGACCTCAAATCAATCTTTGAAAAATAACTTGCTCCTTGCAATTGATCGAACAAATCGTCGATCCTAGGCAAAGGATACCTATTCTTTATCGTGACCTTATTAAGCTCACGATAATCGATGCACAGACGCATCGATCCATCCTTCTTCTTGACAAACAAGACAGGTGCTCCCCAAGGAGACGAACTAGGTTTAATGAAACCTTTAGCTAACAATTCATCTAGCTGTGTCCTCAATTCTTTCATCTCTGTTGGTGCCAACCTATAAGGTGCTCTAGCAACTGGTGCTGCTCCGGGGATGATATCAATTCTGAATTCCACTTGCCTATCTGGTGGCAAACCAGGTAGTTCTTCCGGAAAAACTTCTGGGTATTCAGAGATGACAGGGATGTCTTCTATCTTCGGTTTAGGCTCATCAATAATCACCTGTGCCATGTAGATGACACAACCCTTCTTTAAACACTTGGAAGCCTTGAGCATAGTCACTTGCTCAGGCAATCCATACTGGGTATCTCCCCGAATGGTAAGTGATTCACCAGACGGAGTCTTTATCACCACTTGCTTTCTGTTGCAGACAATTTGGGCCTGGTTAGGAGATAACCAGTCCATGCCCAAAACTATGTCAAAACCGGCTAATTTCAATGGAAGTAGAGACAGAGGAAAAGAATGGTTTTTAATGGATATAACACATCCATCTAACACAGTTGAGACGGTTTCTAGGGTGCCATCCGCTAACTCCACCTCATAATTCACATTTAAGGTTTTGACAGGTAATTTCAGCAATTCACAAAATTTATGATCTACAAACGACTTATCAGCGCCTGAATCAAATAGTACTCTTGCATAGACATCATTTACAAGGAAAGTACCTGTAATAACGTTGTCGTCTAGAACCGCTTCTTTGGCATCCATTCTGAAGACTCTAGCATTTGTCTTCTTAGCCTCTTCACGCTTCTTGGCATATTTAGGGCAGTTGGTCTTAATGTGCCCCTTTTCATTGCAACGGTAGCACGTTGCGTCTTTCAGCTTCTTGCAATCCAAGG
The DNA here is from genome assembly GCA_030545235.1 of Helianthus tuberosus. Lineage (NCBI taxonomy): Eukaryota > Viridiplantae > Streptophyta > Magnoliopsida > Asterales > Asteraceae > Helianthus > Helianthus tuberosus. The sequence goes on along the minus strand of CM060432.1, from coordinate 185,617,318 downwards.
TTTTGTGATCCGTGGACTTGCATATTCCACATGCATAGGTTTTTGACTGAGTCTGTGAGTTCGACTCAAGTCTGCACTTTCCAAAGTGCTGTTTCTTGCATATCTTGCATTTGGGCTTCTCTCCAGAATGATGCCCATCTTTCCTTGACTCAGATCCTTTCTTGTTGTCACCGTTTCCACGGTGTTTCTTGTTTGATCTTCATGAACTATCATCTTCACGTTTTCTCTTCTCAGCCTCCTTATTCCTCTGCGATCTTTGCCTGACCGCATCCAAAGTGAGGGACAAGGATATGTCAGCTACAGATCTAAAAGTAGCTGGCCGAGAAGCCTTCACGCTTGCCTTTATTTCCGGGGCTAAACCACCGATAAAACGAGCTATTCTTTTTGGTTCCGGGGTCACCAGATAAGGAACCAACCGGGACATCGTGTTGAAGCTCGTTAGGTAAGCTTGACAGTCAAGGTTTGTCATCACTAATGATAGAAAATCAGACTCTATCTTCTCCACCTCATGCTGAGGGCAGTAATTTTCCCTGATAAGGGCAACAAATTGATCCCAAGACATGTTGTACAGTGGGATTTTTCCGGTGGCTTGAATCAGAGATCTCCACCATGCTAAAGCTTCACCTTTAAAAGACTGCGACACAAACTTGACTACGTCCCTCTCAGCGCATCCGCTGATATCCACAACCGTATCCATCTCATCCAGCCATGTCATACAGTCAATGGCTCCCTTCTCCCCAGTGAAATCCCGAGGTTTGCAGGAAACGAAATATTTATAAGAGCAACCCTTGTCACGGGGTCCTTTGTTTAGCACAACCTGCTGAGATGGAGCACTGTGGTGGTTCGAGGAGTGTCGATCATCATCTTTCTTCAGTTCTTCCTTCTTGGAAGGAGGCTTTGAATGCGGCTTAGATAGGGTCCTACTTCGAGTCCCACTATACTCTTCGTACTGCCTTTCCAAGGCCTGTGTAACTGCACCGTCTATTATCGATTTCAATTCAGCACCCGTTAAATTAAATCGGGCGTTCTCGTTATTCTCCACTGGATGACTATTTATCTCGTCTGAATTAGCCATTTTAATTGAACTGTTACAGAAAACAAGAACAATAGTTTATTTGGGAGTTTATTATGGAATTGCCCCTTAGGGTAATTCATTAACCATGGTAACAGAGACAATATTTGGTTAATTTATTAATCAAATTTATTTAGGATTTCTATTATAATTTATCCTAATTATAAAACAATAACAGTTTTATTTGTGGCACAAAAGGCCTAGTCACATGGACATTTTTAATTTATAATCTATGATTTCAGAGAATCAAAACAATAAGGTATATTGGCACAATAGGCCTAGTCACAAGGACGTTTATAAATTTTAAGCTATGATTTCAGAGAATCAAAGCATGAAGGTTTGAACCTAGTTCATTACCTTTATCTGATAGGGAGTCATCGCTACCACTGTCTTTTGGCTCATATGGAAATGAGCAGGGCCCGTAGGCGCCATATTACCACGTATGGTAAAAATATGATCATCTAACCCATGATTCGGAGATCATTTAGTTGGGTTTGGAATCTTTGAAAAGATCCTTATATAATAATGACGTGTGTGATTTTAATGAATCACGTCTGCCAGGAGTGTTAACATGTTTTCAGATGTTAACTGGGATCTGAATCTTTTGAACAGGTCTTACCATCTTGGCCCAGTCTTATAATGACCCGAAGGCTAGGTTTCACTCTTTAAGATTCTTATTTAAAAATTGACTTAGGCAGATTATTTCAAAAGGAATGATTTTAATTTATTTATTTCATATATAATTTATCTATGCGCATAATGGCAAACATGAAATTTATAAAAACAAACATTCCATTAATTTATTAAAATATTACACGCTGCCCTAAACGGGTCTTTTCAACAAACAAATTTACCCACGCAGGGGTTTAAACAAGTACTTACCCTCGCAGGGGCTTAATAACACACATACCCACGCAGGGGCTTAATAACACACATACCCACGCAGGGGCTTAATAACAAAATAGTCCACGCAGGGACTTACACAAATAACATACCCTCGTAGGGGTTTACAGAAAGATAGACCCACGCAGGGGTCAAAACAAACAAGCATACCCTCGCAGGGTTTATACAACAAATGGAAGGATTTAGCGGTCCTTCTTGCTCTTCCCTTTAATCAGGCTCGTTAATCCTTGGAAGAAAGTTTGTCGCTCCCTTCGTTCTCTGTGGAACTCTCGCTCTACATGGTCCAACCTTTGCAGAATTTCTTCACGCTCAGGTGGAGAGAACCTTGGTGGTTGCGATTGTTGCCTGATAATAGGTCTTGCAGGTATCTGGTACCCATGAGTTGGGTACCCTACTCCCCATGGATCTCCATAGGGTCCTTGGGTGTTGTAGTTAGCCGCTACCATGTATGGGTCGGCTTCGGTGTAGTTGTAGTTGGTGTGCACTGGCTGTTCAAACGGGTTATACGCCATGGAACCCGTGTATGCCAGAATTGGGTTATCAAAACCCATCGGCGGTGGTTGCGGTGCAACTGGTTGTGAAGGTCCACCCATTTGTGGATCTTCTTGATGTGGCGGGTAATGGCTGCCACTTGATTGCCGAGGAGAGCTGAAATGGAAATCTCCTCCCCGTGTAGACATACGCGGTCCAGATCTCCTACGCCTCGGCGGTTGCGGAGGTGCCGGTTGTACTGGTGGCGGTGGAGGCGATGGCGTGACTGCCACAAATCTTGGATCCTTAGAGGGATCCCGTTGCTGCTGTTGCTGCTGCTGAGGAGGTGAATGGCGAGGAGATGTAAAGTACCATTCGTGCCTGGTAAACATTGCTTGAAAGCTATCTGGACCAACATAGGGTGATCCGTGGAAAGAAGATCCGTCAGAGATCTCTATCGGGTGGTTTGGTGTACCACTGGCAGGTTCGACGGGGTCTGTGTCCTCGTCCATATCATCCGCGTGATCTCCGGAGAAATGATCATCTGGCCCCAGTGGGTTAAAACCCACTGGTTCTTGTATGTAATTGGCCGGGTCGAACCGGCCCCTGAAAACTGGTGTAGGGTCACCAAAAGAATGATGCGATAAGGATCGCTGTAACGGTATGTATGACGGTTGAGGGTTGTTGGGCTCATAATCCGGTTGTGCCCCATAAGGGTTAAGAACAGGAGGTGTTGAGCTGTGTGAAACCGACCGTCTTGCCGGCTCGAAGAGATTCCTCCGGTTTTGCCGGGGATCGTCACTCTCTGTGGTCGAAGGAGCTCGCACATTCGAAGGTCCAGCTTCATTATCATTGGGGGCGGTGACTGGCCCCTTTCCACGTCCTCTTCTTCTGAAGAATCTTGGCGGCATTTTGTTAATCCTGTCAATATAGCATGAGATAACAACAACAATATATAAAATTTTAAAGGACAAAACAAAAACCAAACAAGGTAGAATTTGTCCTATGTTATTTGTCTAGACTCGAAAGTTTAGATATGTGCAATTGTGTAACTAAGATTAAAGGACAAAACAAAAACCAAACAATGTTGGCTCTGATACCAACCTGTCACACCCCGATTTCCACGTGTCACCGGTGGGCCCGGTGGGGGAGTATCGTGACGTGGTTGGCAACATATTAGTCAAACAACACAACATTCAATATGCACAGCGGAAGCAATTTAAAAGATATAATACAACCGAATTTAATATTGTAATATCAAACGTCACAATATTCGGAAGTTTATCCACAGAAGGATCGAAAATAAAATATGAAACAATAGTTCAACAGGCTTCAGGCATCTTAAGCTTGCGACACTTCTAATGATGCTAAGGAGAAATCCCAGCCAATTACGCTTAGTACCTGCATTTAATCTTTTTGGGAAAATACGTCAGTTTACACTGGTAAATACAATCAACTGCACGTGGCATAAACATTTTTATTTAACTTGGGAGAATTATTTAAATATATAATCTTGTGAACGAATTACATGTTCCTTGTGCGTTCAGTAGCCCGGATCAAGTCCGGGTTAAAGATCAATAGACACGCCACATTATTCTTTTGTGCAGTGACGGGTGTACGCCTACACCCCGCGCTTAAGTCGTGGCCATTTCGTAAAATGATGCCAAGGATATCCTGGACATGGTCATTAACCCCCCCAAAGGCTTTAAGTAACAAGACTGTTTAAACGAGCCGATCAAATTATTCAATTAACCACCCAACGATGGAAAATTTGATGCCCGGTCAAGCGGTATTCTATATACCGTAACCCAAGCCCGTATAGGGAAAATAAGTTAAGAGTATTTACCTGAGCAATGTATAAATCACAATAAGCAAACGCACGTAGCTTTTACTGGTACTCCTAATCTGGAACGAAGGTTTATAATAACCTATTAGAATCCTAACGGGTCTTTAGTTAAGCTTAAGCTGAGACCGGTTAGTTTCAAGGACACGGTTCGTACGCACGATTAAGTGAAGACCGGATAGAATGTGATTTAGACCCGACAAATTCAGAGACTTGTTTAATATGGGTATTTCATACACATTCTGGATTTTGAGATAAAACTGATAAGGTTTGACCCGTTTAGGCTAGTTTATGTAAACTAGTTACATAAACCGAACCGAACGCGTAATAAGCGTAACGGGTATTCATGAGAGCTATTTACAGGTTTCCTAAGTTAATATGCTTCATATATGTTGTGACATCAGTAATATGTCTTTTATTATGCCCGAAACGAATTTAAACACAAACTATGCCTCGTAGGGGTAGTTTGGTCATTTAAAAGGTTATAAAAGAGTTTAAGTATTAACCTGAGTTACAGGTCTGATATAATCAGCAAAAATACTTAGTTTACTGATTTATAACAGTAGGGTAAGGTATATATGTGAAATTTATCAATTTTAACCAAACTATGCCCCGTAGGGGTACTTTGGTAATTTCACATAAGCCGAAAAGCTCAAAACTGAAGTCTGAGTTTAACAACCTTTGCTTACTGTTAAAATATTATAATTTGCCTCAAATATCAGTAGGTATCAACCCTTGTATGTTTAATATAGTTATAGCACATACGTTGCGTTAAAAACGCTTAAAAAGGCGATTAAAGGCCATTTCCGGGTTCGATACTTAAATATGATATTTTTATATTTCCAGAAGGCTTAAAATAATTTATTTGTCATTTAAGATCAGTAGCAAAAGGTTTGGAGTCGTTTAGATATGTAAAACCCATTTTATGGCCCGTAAGGGCAAAACCGACAATTACCGGATTAAGCCTACGACTATGAGTTATGCTCAACCTAAAATTAATTAAAAATATTCAAAAATCCCAAAATAATATATTACATCAGTGGGTAAAGAGATTTATATCAAAAAGTATGTTTAAGTAGGCTATACGCTAAATACGCCGTTTAATTAACATAAAGCTTTAATTTTACGCTAACGAGCATAACTCTTAACCTACACCTCAAACTGATGTCAAATTTTGCATACAAGTTTATATATCAGTAATTAAAGTTTCTACTCTTTTACATTTTCAAAAATCACGTTTTAAGGTGAAAAGGGCATAATGGTCAACATATGAGCAATTAACGGAATCATGCATATTAATTGGATAACTAATGATCCGAGGTGTATAATCACAGAGGGTTATACTAGCATGTAACCTGGTCCAAATAAAGCTCTAAGGCATTTCTAAAACATACCATAACGGGTCAGAACTGAAAGTCAAAGTATAAGTCAAACTATGCGACTTTCGGTTCCGAACCGGGTCTAAACAGGAAATTGTCGGGTTGAACATGTTTAGACATGTCCTTACACTAATTACCAAGTTATATTAATGATCAAACAGGTTGTATGTGTTCTACATTGCTAATTATGCATAAATTGTAATTTACACATTCTGTTGACTTTTTAAATACAAGTTTGACCCGACATTTGACCTAGTTAGAGTGGGAATCAGGGGGAACCCTTTTGAGGGTTTATTACCCAGATAATTACCAACTTATAACTACTTTTAATTCGAGATTTGACTGAGCCATTATTAATTAATCTCGAAGTCAAACCGTAATTACGACGGTTTGACTTTTAGCTAAATAACTAAGCTAAACTCAATTAAAGAAAGGATTAGCAACTTACTGAAGTCCTAAGCTTGATTAGTGATCACTTGAGAGTGCCTTGGAGCTCCAGAAATGATCAGATGGCAAGAGGAAGGTATGAAGAACAATGGTTGCACATCATGGCCTTTTATAGTGAATTAATCACCACAAATCTTTGACACATGAGTCTACAACCCACCACAACTGATCAACACATGTCCCTAAGTGTTTAGGGGGTGCCTAGGGGTCGCCCATAATGCAAAAAGATCGATTAAAGGTCGGATATGCGCGAAAACAGGAAGCTGCTCGCATTTTCTGCATCTGACGTCCTGACGCGGCCCCCGTAAGGTTTCATTAACCTTTACGCGGCCCGCCTTAGCCTTCTGATCAGATTTTTACATTTTCAAGTTTCCGCATATTCGTCCCTTGGCTCTTCGAAAGGTCAACTAGCTTAATTCTTGCAATTTGACCCCTTATTATTTACCCACAAGGGCTTTAGGACTTATACCCACTTTGCCAAGTCCTTGGGCATTTCTGGTTAACCCGAAAAGTCATAGCTTTCAACGTTAACGCTTTAACCCCTCGCACACGAATTTGATCATAACTTTCTCATACGATAACGAAACTTTATGAAATTTATACCACGCATTCTAGTGAGCATAATTAACAGTTACAAAGCTTCGGGTTTGTCAAAAGGTCACTCAGAGGTATATCTTTAAACATGTTGACACATTTAACCCATGTAATTTGTAATCTCTCACTTTTAGCTTCGCATGATCCATGATTTATTCGTTTGATGTTATAAACATCATGTAGGGTTAATGTAAGATATATTTATTCACTGTTGACATTTAGAACCCGTATTTTCACATACTTTCCATGACTGTCAACTTTAGTCCTTCTATAACATTCTTTCACACGTTCAAACATATGACACGTGTCTACACATTATAGGACGTGAATTTTTTTCGAGGTGTTACAAATAACCTCAAATCATAAAACAATAATGACTTAATTAATTTTTAAATTCAAGAACCTTTTTTTTAATATAAAATAAATTGTTAACCTCACATATGTAAACTATTTACTTTTTTCCTTAATTAATATAAAAATGTTCGTTACTTCACTTCTGTGAATATGTAAATATTTGTTTTTTTTATTCTAGAACTGTAGAATGATATTTTACCATCCATCTTATATTTTTTTAATATAAAAACAACAAGTATTTAGGAGCCGCACGTTATGAAGGGGTCGTTAAACCAAACAAAAAATAGGTGTGCAAGCGTTGAACCATGCAAGCGCAATACGATGTGTTAACTCGTAAAATGTAGACCGATACAAAAATAAAGTTTTAAAAAGAATCCGAAAGACGGTACCATTAAATTGAAAAACAATAGACGTAAAATATTTGCTTGTATTAATAAAAGTGATTTAATGACTTTATTCTACGAAAACTAATGAGAAGTAGGAGATTAAATTTAAAACATTACAATTGGATATTAGTTATGCTTTCAAATATATTTATGTATTTCTAAAATATGCAGACCAAATAAGAGGAAGGATCATATCTTGAAAATCATTTATGTATTTCTGAAACAAAGATTACAACTAGTTGATTGATAAAAATAAAAATAAAAAAGTTTATAGCGAGTTTGTTAATAAAAAAATATAACGGTTGATTATCCGAATCGAATTCCGAATTTGGAATTCAACCTATGAATTTCGAACGACTCATTATTCGAAATCGAATTAAATAGTTTCTATTTTTTTTGTTATAAAGATAATACATATAATTACTTTATTGATTTATCGTTGTCCTTTTTTTTTCTTTTTACGTGTACAAAGAAGTGAAACTATAGCATGGATAAGAAAGAACATATTAATGTTTTTCCAGTACAGAGAAAAAGAATTTTATGATTTATTTTCAAATGAAGTCTGGAGCTCCAAAAGCATACAGTATTTAAGGTTGACAATTTAATTTTTTTTTATTTTTAATAAGAAAAGTGAGTAAGTCAATATTAATTAATAAAGTAAAGCTAACCAATGAAATTAAGAGTGAGAAACTACTAAAAAGAGATAAAACATTATTTTGGTAAATAGTTTTGAAACAACACTAATTTGCTAAATATTTTTTACAACAACACCATTTTGGAAAAAAAAAACTCATACATCGACCCAAACTTATTTTTTTTTTGCTTTTTTTCAATTTTTTTCTGGGGCTTTTCTTTGTACTGTTTGCTATTTTTTTAATCTTCTATTATACATCACTAAGTATATAGTTTCGTTTTTATTTAGGGGTTAGTTGTGTGGTTCATACACATGTTTTAACGATGCTACAATAAATGTTATTTTGTGGGTTTAATGATGCTACATACATGATTGTTTTAGGGTTCTCGACATTATATATTGGATGTTTGTGTATCTATTTTCTAATTTACATCTTTTTCCGTAAAGTTTTGGCAGTTTTTTTATCAGTTTCTTTGTTTGGTGGCGACATAAAAACAAAAAAAAAGGTTTTGCATTGATTTAAAAAAACAATTGGTTACAAAATTGTTCTATTAGGAAAAATGTTAATTTCTAAGACGTGGATATTTCACAACATTTGTGCTAAGGGGAAATATCTAAAAAAGGGAGGGCGATGTGAAACAAAAAAATAATTTACATTTTTTTGTTCGATGTACACTTTTTGGTCAAAAATGCCTTTTACATTAAATAATGTAAGTGTAACAAAAGGGAGAGGGGGGGGGGGGGGGGGGTTGACATAAAACTAAAAAAGGGGTGGGGTTTTGTTGATTTTTAAAAACTTGTTACAAAAATTTTTCTACTAGGAAAATTGTTACTCTATACACCGTTAATATATGACAACGTATGTGATAAGGGAAAACATTTAAAAACTTTTTAGACTTTTTAAAAATTTGTTACAAATGTTCTATTGGAAAAAAGTTACATAAAAAAATTACATTGATGTTTGATGTGTATAAAAAAAATGTACATGTGTGTTGCATTTTAAGATAATCCTAAAACTGTACATTGGACATGAATACTTTACATTGTTGGATCTCTGAAAAAAAAGTGTAAGTTGTTATTAACCTTCGTGCTTATAGATAGTGAAGATAAGCAACAAAACAAAACAGATAAAAATGACTACATGTGTTTATACATTCAAACTTTTTTTTGCTTGGTTGTTCCACATCTTCAAAAAAGTTTCATATTGCAAGGAATGTTGATGTTTTTTTAATTGAAATGCAGGGGAAAAAAAGATTGGAAAAAAAGGCATACGCTAGACACACATTAGGCTTTAGTTAAGATTATAAACTTCAAGGTTAGACTAATTTTTATTGGGCCTAAACTTTTAAATAATTTAGGTTTTAAATTTTAAACAAGTTGGACCATTATCAAATTTTTTAAATATGCTTTAGTTAAGGTTAAATTTCAAGGTTAGGCTAACTTTTATTAGGCCTAAATATTTAAACAATCTGTGTTTAAAATTTTAAATAGGTTGAGCAACTGTCAAAATTTTAAATAGGTTTTTATTTTTATACCTTACATTTATAAAGGACTTGTACAGTGCTATCAACTTGGACCAATAATATATTTGAGCTTTATCTTTTATTTCTTAATTATCTTATAAAATAAATTGTTATTGTAAAGTCCATAAACCCTTCTTTTTTATCTTTTATAATTATATTATAGTATAATTGTTATAATATTTTATTGTTATAATTTTTTAATAGATTTTGTTTTACGCTTATAACTTAAATAATACGATGTTTAATTACATTCCAACTATATGTCATTTGCGATGTGCTTATTTTTATCTATCTTCAAACATAAATTCTATTTGAAATAGAGTTATACACAATAATACAAAGTGATATTGTTTACCATTTTCCTTATTTAAGCAAATATAATATGACGTTTTTTAAGTTGTTTACCCTTTTCTTTATATGAATAATATAATATAATGTTTACCAAACTTCCAAATATATATTGCGACGTATTTATTTTTATCTATGATTCGATAAAAACTTTATCTTGAGTTTTTTTATATACAGTTACACCTTCTACCTTTATTATTATTTGAGTAACATAATATAAAATTTGAATACACCATTGCAACATGTTTATTATAAAATACGATTCAATGAAACTTTTAAATCTAATGGATAAATGTAGTTGATTTCTTTTGTAATTTACCGTGAAGAACCGAACAAATATTGTTTGAACTATATATCAACCAGTCAAATATTCATTTTTATGGTTTTCTCGACGTGGCGATATAGAACTTATTGAAAATAAAATTGTATTGATAATAGAGTATTTTTAGTATTGTATACTATAGCGAGATGCACAATTGCTATATTATTATTATATATATGATTTGAAAGTTGTGATGAATAGTGTTAGGGGTCATTTTCTTAACAATTATATCCTGACCAATATCCTGCCTATGTTTGTTCATTTGTGACCAGGATGCTGGAAGAGGATATTGCTAACATCTTGGGCGATATCCTGAGGCTTATTGAATTAACCACGTGCAGGTTAAGGGCTGAGACTTGCTAACGGTCAAGAGGACTTCTTCTCCTCAAGACTCGGACGAATTTGTTGAGGAAGAGACGTTGAGCCCGAAAGACCAGGTCTACAACGTTCGAAGAAGGAATATTCGGTGGATCCCGCAAGTTTAGGCTAGTTTGTTATTTTATCTTTACTATAAATAGATGGGGGCGGATCAGCTTAGAACACACGATTTTTCACTAACACTCTCATACACTTACACTCTCTAGCTCATCGCAAACACCACACTTGTATTCAAGTTTCGTTGTAACACTTAGTCGATCCGTACCACATCTTGCACTGTATCCTGATTTTTGAAGCAATAGAAGAACTAGGCAGCTGCGATTGTCAGCTCCCGAGGTTTTATGCCGGCGATCTAGATTGATCAAGGGCTTTCCTCGTACATCCCGTGTCGTTTACTTTACTTTTGCTCATTGTTTGATCATAGATACAGCTCTATATCCTGAGCCGTATCCTGAAACTGTTTTTACAAATTAACTTGATTAACATATTTTCGACACTCATTTCTAGCACACTACCTCACTTAACTAATTTGATCACTTAATTACTTCGGTAATTTTTGACCAAAACAATTTGGCGCCCACCGTGGGGCAAGTGGTGCTCTCTTTACTAAAACTTTTTGTCAAATCGCTAATCGGTTTTCTATTTTCAAAACTTTTTGCCACACTGTCCATAATGGCATCAAGATCAAACATGAGTTCCTCTACTGTGTCTGCTATGACTTCTGCTACTACCGGTTCGGTGCTTCCACCACCTCCTCCAAGGATGCCAGCCTCTACACAATCTCAAGATGTTATCCCAACTCGGAGTGTCCAGGGATCTGCTCCCGTTTTAGCTTCTAATGATGAAATTTTAACCTTATTTGGAAGTGTGCAGGAACAAATGAGGCAGCAACAGGAAACAAACCAAATGCTTTTGAGGGAAATACAACTCCTGAAGGCTGGCTCGAGCAGATCTGTTGAGGACAATGTCACTCCGTTACACCCCAGAGCGTTGAACTTTAGTTCAGCTGTATATACCGAGGATAATAGGGGGAATATCGTCCCCAGTCTTCCTCAGAATCATACTCCTGAAATACCCTCCTCGATTAGGATGTCAACCATGAGGAGCTCAGGATATGCTTCAGGATATGGGCAAAATCCTCCAACGGGTAACGTGTCGAATAATAACAAAACTCATGCTACTAACAGTGGTGGATCTTTGCAGGATACAGGTGTAACATCAGCACTTACCAGGGAACTTCAGAAGTTGAAGGACATGATATCTAGTGTACCTGGGGTGGTCCAGCCGATCCCGGAAGTATCTCAAGACAGCCACAAGATATCTCGTTTTGCATATCCTATCTGTGATGCTGAGATCCCAAAGAGATTCCAAACTCCCAACATGAAGCTTTATGATGGGAGTACGGATCCTGAGGAGCATATTGCTCAGTATAGGGAAAGAATGGAGATTAACCCTATCCCTCCGGAGCTCAAGGAAGCGTGCTTATGCAAGGGATTTGGTTCTACTCTAACAGGATCGGCCTTAAAATGGCTATTAAACGTTCCTCCTCACTCAATTACTTCATTTGCTCATTTGGTTAATTTATTTAACAGTCAATTTTCTTGTAGTCGGAGTTTTGAGAAACTAACCAGTGATCTTTACAGGATAACTCAAGGGCCTCAGGAATCCTTGAGGGATTATGTGAACAAATTCAGTCGAGAATCCTTGGATATCCCACATCTTGATGTTGCAACAGCTGTGCAAGCTTTCAAGATGGGATTACAAAAGGATTCTCAGTTTTATCAGGATCTCGTAATGAATCCCTGCAGGAATCTCGACGAAGCTCGTAACAGGGCTTTGAGATATATCCGTCTGGAAGATGACAGAAAGATGCAAGAAAGGATGAACTCATCCAACACTTATGAGTCAACTAATAGGAAGTCAGAATCCTCGTTCAAGTCATATCGGCCTAAGCCGTATAATAGAAATGAAAACAAAAGAGTGAACGCTGTTGAAGATGAGGATCCTGAAGAGTATCCTGAGTTGTCCGAATATTGCTTTTCTGTTAATATTCCTGAATTGATGTATGCTATGCAGGGTCTAGGAGACAAGGCTAGGTGGCCTCGAAAGAATCAACAAAAGGCTGACTGGAAAGATAAGTCAAAATGGTGTGCTTTCCACGAAGATTTCGGACATATGACTGAGGATTGCATTGCTCTAAGGAAAGAAATAAGCTATCTTCTAAGCAAGGGATATCTGAAAGATCTCTTGGGAAGAAAGAAGAACAAGGGTCAGGATACCGAGAAGGATCCTGAAAGAGCAGCATCACCTCCCGCGGATGCCAAGATAATCAACTTCATTTCGGGAGGATCCGACATTTGTGGAACATCGTATTCGGCGGCAAAGAGACATGCAAAGGAATCCAAGGCCGAAAGGGGAAACAAACCTGTCAGAATGACTACCCTCACAACTGACAAAGTGATCACTTTTGATGCTGATGACAGGGATACTGTCCAAGATCCTCACCATGATGCTCTGGTAATAACGTTATATGTGGCTAACCATTTTGTACGCAGGATACTGGTTGATAATGGCAGCTCCGTCAACATAATCCAACTAGAAACTCTGAAGAGAATGAATGTATCTCCAATGGATATCACTTCAAAGTCTACCGTGCTTGTTGGGTTCAGTGGAGAGGCTAGAAACACAGTGGGAGAGATAAAGTTTCCAGTATACGTTGAAGGAGTCAACTCGATACAACGTTTCTGTGTGATGGATTCTCTATCCTGCTATAACATCATACTGGGAAGACCATGGATTCACGATATGAAGGCCGTGCCATCAACATATCACCAATGCATCAAGATACCTACCCCTTGGGGAGTGGTCAAAGTTGATAGTGATCAGCAAGAGGCGAAAGAATGCTACTCATCCTCGATGAAATCCTCAACCAAACCTAGTGCAGCATAGCAATTAAAGACGCGGGCCCAGGATATCGTGGAGGATCCGGAGCAGGATGTGAAGAAAATTATCCTGGACCAGGATAATCCCGATATTTCGGTGCTCGTTGGGACCAATATCCCTCAGGATATTGAAGAACAATTAATTAACTTTTTGAAATGCAGGATGTCTACGTTTGCATGGAAGCATGAGGATATGACAGGCATATCCAAAGATATTATCACTCACAAGCTTGGAATTGATAAATCATTCAAGCCTGTGCAACAAAAAAGAAGGAAGTTTGCTCCAGAGCGGAACGCGATTATCCAGGAGGAAGTTGAAAGATTATTAAAATCCAGAATGGTCAGAGAGGTTAAGTTCCCAAGGTGGCTAGCAAACGTGGTTGTAGTACAGAAGAAGAATGGGAAATGGAGAGTTTGTGTAGACTACACAGACTTGAACAAAGCTTGTCCTAAAGACCCATTTCCTCTTCCACACATTGATGCAATGGTAGATGCCACTGCTGGGCATGAAATGCTGACCTTCATGGACGCATCTTCAGGATTTCAACAGATCCAAATGGAACCTTCTGACCAGGAGGATACCGCCTTCATGACACCAACAGGTATTTATTGTTATACAGCTATGCCTTTTGGTTTGAAAAATGCAGGTGCAACATACCAAAGATTGGTAAACATGATGTTCAAAGACAAACTGGGGGACACCATGGAAGTATATATCGATGATATGGTGGTGAAATCTAAAAAGGGTGAGGATCACCTCCAGGATATCAAGGGAGCATTTGATATCCTGGATCAATACAACATGAAGCTGAATCCTGCTAAATGCCATTTCGGAGTGGGGGCAGGAAAGTTTCTTGGGTATATGGTGACGAAAAGGGGGATAGAGGCAAGCCCGGAGCAGATTAAAGCTATCCTGGATATAAAATCACCCTCGAATATGAAGGACGTACAAAGATTAACAGGCCGAGTAGCAGCTCTAAACAGATTTATCTCAAGATCCTCAGAGAAATGCAAAGACTTCTATGATATCCTAAAGAAGAACAAAAGATTCGAATGGGGGGGAAAGCATGAAGCAGCCCTGCAGGATTTGAAATGGTATCTCTCAACCGCACCTCTATTGATGAAGCCGGAAAATGGTGAACCACTATCCCTGTACCTTGCTGTATCAGGGAATGCTGTAAGTGTCGTTCTTATAAAAGACCATGAAGGTCAGCAGTATCCTGTTTATTATGTTAGTAAAAGTTTGTTAGATGCTGAAACTAGGTATTCTCATTTAGAAAAATTGATACTAGCATTAATTATGGCATCAACGAAACTTAGGCATTATTTCGAGACACATAGGATACATGTTAAAACAAATTATCCTATCAAAAATGTGCTTAGGAAACCAGAAATGTCAGGCAGGATGGCCAAGTGGTCAGTAAAATTGAGTGCTTATGATTTAGTATACGAACCTAGGAATGCCATAAAGTCTCAGGCTTTAGCTGACTTTGTGGCTGATTTTAGTAGTGACATTCAGGACGAGGTAGATCTAGAAGTTCAACAGCTAGGAGAATCCTCAGGATCCTGGACATTATATACTGATGGTGCATCTAATGTAAGAGGAGTAGGATTAGGAATACTACTAAAATCGCCACAGGGGGACATATTACCCCAGGCTATTAGGTGTGAATTTCCTCCTACTAATAATGAAGCAGAGTATGAGGCTTTAATTGCAGGATTAGAGTTGGCTAAGAGCATGAGTATCAAAAATTTGCAAGTATGTGTTGACTCTTTGTTAATTACTAACCATTTTAATGGATCCTATGTAGTTAAGGGAGAGAAATTAATCGAATATCTCGATATTCTCAAAAAATTAGCAGGATATTTCGATGTTTTTGTACTTAAACAGGTACCAAGGGAGGATAATGCTGAAGCGGATGCCTTAGCAAATTTGGGATCATCGATCAAGATACCTGAAGGGACGCAAATACCAATACTACATGTCCTATATCCTGCAACGAATCCTCGGGATAAAGAGGTAGCTGGTATTCAGGATCCTGGAGTAGAACATCTTGAAGAGGATCCTAAATCCTGGACGGCTCCAATCATGAAATATCTCAAAGAAGGACACATCCCTGGAAATGAAAATCCTAAGGCATTTAGGATGAAGGTATCACGATTCGCTATTATAGATAATATTTTATACAAAAAATCTCTTGCAGGACCGTATTTGAGGTGCTTGGAGGATCGTGAAGCCAAGGAAGTACTTCAGGATATACATGAAGGGGATTGTGGTAACCATGCTGGGGGCAGGTCGTTATTCTCAAAAGTATTAAGAACAGGATATTATTGGCCAACAATGAGAAAAGATGCCGCAGAATATGCTCGAAGATGTGACTCATGTCAAAGACATAGTAACATACTGCATCAACATGCTGAACCATTGTATCCTATTGTTTCCCCTTGGCCATTTATGAAGTGGGGTATGGATATAGTGGGAAATCTACCGAAAGCTCCGGGAGGAAAAGTCTTCATGCTAGCAATGACGGATTATTTCTCTAAGTGGGTTGAAGCTGAAGCATTTGTTCAAGTTAGAGACCAAGAAGTAGTATCCTTCATAAAGAGGAATATCCTGACCAGATTCGGAGTACCAGCTGAGATAATCTGTGACAATGGTTCTCAGTTCATAAGTAAGAGGACTACTGACTTTTGCAAGAGTTGGGGAATCAAAATGATCACATCTACTCCGGTACATCCTCAAGCAAATGGACAAGCAGAATCCTTAAACAAGATAATTGTCAATAACTTAAAGAAAAGGCTTGGAGCCAAAAAAGGAAGATGGGCAGAAGAATTACCCTTTGTTTTATGGGCTGATAGGACAACGGTAAAGAATGCAACAGGCCAAACCCCATTTTCCTTGGTGTTTGGAGCAGAAGCAATTATTCCAACGGAAATGACGATACCTACTGCAAGATCTGTCTTAAGTGATCCTGAGAAGAATCCTGAAGCCTTGAGTCAGGATTTAGACACTATAGATGAAAAGAGAGATGCGGCAAGGCTAAGGATGGCAGCATATCAACAGAGAATATCCAGGGCATATAACAAGAATATTAGAACCAGAAGATTTAAGGTTGGAGATTAGGTGTTAAGAAAGGCTTTTCAAAATACTACTAATCCTGCCGATGGCAAGTTAGCTCCACAATGGGAAGGACCATATGAAGTTGAATCAGAAGCAGGGAAAGGAGCATACAGACTCAAGAATATGGAGGGGGATATGCTACCGAGATCTTGGAATGCTATACACCTTAAGCTCTATTTCAAGTGAGTTTAGAATTCAATTTCTAACTCAGAATGGTATGAATTCTATCTTTTTTAAATACGTTTTGGTTTAATTTATTTTTTGAAACTCAATACTGACTTAAGCATCGGAGGGGTGTTAGCCAAGCTAACACCCACCTTAGTTTACAGTTGTTTTGCAAGATATGTTCCAGGATATAGCTCCAGGATATGCACTCAGGATAACTCAGAAGATTAGAGGATTGGCCCCATCTCTTACGTTTAAGGGATACTGATTCCTTCACAGGTTTAAAGGTATTCACCTTTCTTCGGAATTGGGTTTAAACACCCCGCCTGGAGCGCAAGTTATTCAGGGATAGTTCAAGGTGGCGGGACCAATCCATGTAAAAGTGGCTGACAATTTCGTTACTGTTGGCTATATCCTGAATCCTAAAGGTATATGAGGATTGATCACCCTCTCTCACGAAAGGGTATTTTCATACTCTCTAAGGTTTAAAGGTTTTCACCTTTCTAAGTCTTGGAGTTTATACACTCCCGCCTGTAGCGCATGAAAAATTGGGATTTTCCCCAGGATACAAGGGATTTATCTCCAGTACATCATTGGGTTTTACCCTTGGGACGTAAAAAATCTCTTATGCAATGGAAACTGACATTAAGTAGATTTCTAAGATACTTGAAGGCATTGTATACAGGGGACATTCCCTCCAAGGTGGTGGTGTAAAGCTAAAAGGATGAAGTTTGCGATTAATGCACTAAGTACCTTGCACATGGGACATCTTCACTGGAAGAGTTGCAAAGGAATTGAAGTTTGGTAATAGGTTTATGTCCTATTTCTGGTATGATCTTCCCTTTATAACCATCGTTTAGGTTTTTGGTGACATTATGTTAAGTATCCTGATATATATCCTCAAAGTCCTTTTAAGGATATTTGATTAGGATGTTTGAAACTAGTATTGGTTTGGAACTTTGATCATTTAAATATTATCAAAACTTGGTTTTGAAAAGATAAACTATTTTTTACTTTCTAAAAGAATTTTTTACAAAGTTGAAGGAACGTTTGGAAGATCTATCTAATAAAAGGCTTTTGCAGTATGTTGCTGAGCATACTGATCAGGATATTTTATAAGATACCAATACAAAATCTTTACAAAAATAAGACTAAGTAATGCAAAGTAATGCAAGGTAACAGAAAATAAGTCAAAAGATGAAATTATTCTTAAAGCGATCAATACTGGTTGATAACCGAAGGTTTCATCCTGAAACCCAGGACTCATCCGCCTTCGGTTATCAAATTGTTTAGAGGCAGAAATGAAAATTGTTCATAAAGACATAAAATTGTTCGAATGAAAATAAGCTCTAGGGGGTAGTGCCTTCTTGGTCCATAGCGGTTTCAGCAACATCCATCTTGGGATCCGCCTCAGCATCCTTGTCAGCATCGATTGCCTTTTCAACTGCTTTAGAAGGTTCATCGACAGTTGATTTGGAAGAGGTACCGCCAAGATTCTTCAGCTTGGTCTCCCAAGCACCAACGTCCCAAGAAGGGCATTCGAAGCCTAATGTTTTGGCTTCGTGAGCCATCTTCAACCTAGCCTGGAGAAGAGAAATGACGACGGAACTTTTGAGGCTTTCTCGGTAACTGACCATATCCCGTTCGTACTGCACATGGGCAGCTTCCAGATCGGCCTGGGGTTGAAGAGTAGCTTTGTTGAGAGCAACTTGGTGTTCCTGGGTCATAGCTTTGTATTTCTCCTCGTAATGACGAGACTTGGCGGCCGCGATCATACCTTGGTCAGAGATTGTGATTTCTGCTTCCTTTAGCTTAGATTCAAGTGTTTTGTTAAGCTTGCAGGATTTTTGATATAAGTGAACCAAACGCTCAAGACCCTACAAAGGTAAGAGGACAGGGATTAATATTATTAAATCTTTGAAAATAGTCTAAATTGCAGGATATGATATGAAGATACTAACCTGGTTAAGAAAAGAAGTCATAAAACCACTGGCTTCAATGAACCCGTGCTTTTCATAAGGAAAGGTGTCAGAAATGACAGGGGAATCGGGTTCTTTCCTTTTGCGGGAACTTGAACTCTGGGGCTTGGTAGCCGGTGAAGGTTTAGGAATGATGATGGCTTTGGAGCTGCTGGGTTTGGATGTAGCAGTGGTCTTGGAGCCAGGTTCTTTCTTGACCTGGATCTGGTCAGAATAGCTATCCAGTTCGTCAAGATCAAAGACTTCAGGGATCTTAGCTGGTGCTGCGTAAAGGGAAAAGTTTTACTCTTTATCATTATATTGTTTTGACTAATTATTTTGAAAGGAATTCTTACCAGACATCTCGGATGATGAGTACTGACTTGAACTCGGAACGTGTGTGGTAAAAGTCCTGTCTATTGCAGGTAGCCGGTAAACGGTATTGATTCTCTCTTCTGACTCAGCGGTAGGAGGAGCAACTTCCTTGAAGTTCACTACATAAAGGTCAAAAAGAAGAATATTAATAGAGGATAACAATCAAATCGTCTATGAGGATATTTATGATCCTACCGGTGGTTAACCACTCCACCGGAAGGTTGGCACCCTCAGCAATGGAATCTCGTTTGACAAAGAAGAATTTGCGTTGCCATCCGTCTTCGTTTTTGGTGGCTTTGAGAATCAGGGGTTTGCTAGAGGTTGAAAAAAGCAAGAACCGGCTAGAGCCGTGGGATCGGAGGCGATAAGCAATAGGTAAATCCTCGATGCAGAGGTCAGAGCAATGGAGGTTTTTGATTTGGTTGAGTACAATCAAAACTCTCCAAACCATGGGCATGGTTTGAGCAAAAGAGATGCCAGTGATACGAAAGAATTGCATCATGAATTCAGGAAAAGGGTATCGAAGACCTAGTGAAAAAGGATATGCTGGAAAACAGATCCATTCGGTAGAAGAAACATCCGATCGGATTGACCGATCGAATGGCCTAAAGACTGTGCTGTCAGGGAAAGCGCCGGAGGCTCTTAAAGCTGCAATGTCTGCGTTGTCAAAAGCGCAGATCTCCTTCTCGGGATTTTTAAGAAGATTCTGCTGGGTGAAGGTCTCGGCGGCCATTGCTAGAAAGATGAAGTAAATTAACAGGAAGAAAATCAGAAATGGAGAATTACCTGAAGGGTCTGTTAAAGATATCTGCTTTTCAAACAAGAAAAGAGAAGATATAGGGGCATCGTGGATCTCCATTGAGTAAAAAACGTGTTGGAAGTTACGATGTGATCTTGACCGTCGCTTCGTTTTAAATGCCTTGAGTTGTGGGATAAGATTTTTGAAATATATTCGTTGGATTGGTATACCAACCGATATATTTGGGGACAATTGTTAGGGGTCATTTTCTTAACAATTATATCCTGACCAATATCCTGCCTATGTTTGTTCATTTGTGACCAGGATGCTGGAAGAGGATATTGCTAACATCTTGGGCGATATCCTGAGGCTTATTGAATTAACCACGTGCAGGTTAAGGGCTGAGACTTGCTAACGGTCAAGAGGACTTCTTCTCCTCAAGACTCGGACGAATTTGTTGAGGAAGAGACGTTGAGCCCGAAAGACCAGGTCTACAACGTTCGAAGAAGGAATATTCGGTGGATCCCGCAAGTTTAGGCTAGTTTGTTATTTTATCTTTACTATAAATAGATGGGGGCGGATCAGCTTAGAACACACGATTTTTCACTAACACTCTCATACACTTACACTCTCTAGCTCATCGCAAACACCACACTTGTATTCAAGTTTCGTTGTAACACTTAGTCGATCCGTACCACATCTTGCACTGTATCCTGATTTTTGAAGCAATAGAAGAACTAGGCAGCTGCGATTGTCAGCTCCCGAGGTTTTATGCCGGCGATCTAGATTGATCAAGGGCTTTCCTCGTACATCCCGTGTCGTATACTTTACTTTTGCTCATTGTTTGATCATAGATACAGCTCTATATCCTGAGCCGTATCCTGAAACTGTTTTTACAAATTAACTTGATTAACATATTTTCGACACTCATTTCTAGCACACTACCTCACTTAACTAATTTGATCACTTAATTACTTCGGTAATTTTTGACCAAAACAAATAGTCTTTGCTATTTTTTAAAATAATTGTTTTTTTTGTTTCTAGTGGTATATTAAATATTATTCATTTCATTTTCTTTAATAATAATAAATAATAATTGATAATTGTTAAATATTTTTTTATTAGTAGTATTTTATTTTTTCAATTGATTTGATTTTTTATTAAATAAGTTGCGTTTGTAAATTTAAAAGAAATTATTTCTACATATGTATGCCGCTATCGTAATGTCCGAACCAAAACCGAATGAACAAAACCAGTTCAATATATATCGATATTTATTTTTATTGTTTTTTTTTCTTTTGATAAACTAATATTGTATCGCTACCATATCGTACCGAGCATCATTAGTACCGATACATGTAATCATTTTTATTGTTTCCGGTTATTTTTTTCATTTATCCAAATCTGTTAGCAACAATAAATGAACATCGCTACAAGTACCATGACAATACAAACATATCGATATCGTTCGAACAACATTGTTGTCGGTGACGATATGTTACCGCAAGCATTGGATCGGTATCCATTTGGTTCGTTATTGTACCGGTACGATACACACACTCGATATAATCAACTGATAATGGTAAAAACGAACACCGATACCGACACCAATGTTGTCCGAACGGTATCGATATGTTTGTATTGTCATGGTACTTGTACCGATAGTCATTTATTGTTGCAGATAGATTTGTATAAATGAAAAAAAAACGGAAACCATAAAGATGAATACATGTATCGGTACTAATGGTACTGAGTACGATATGGTAGCGATACCATGTCAGTTTATCGAATGAAAAAACAATAAATATAAATATCGATATAGAACTGATTTTGTTCGTTCGGTTTTGGTTTGGTACATTACGATAGCGACATGATATACGTTAGTAGACAATAAACTATAAAACTAATACATACCGGTACCAGTGTTGTTCGATTTGGTACATAGCGATATGGTGTTAGATTATAAAATACAAAAATAATAAAAAATAGTGGTGCCAATAGAAATGTTGTTCAGTTTGTTTCGGTACATATTTGTACGATAGCGGCACAATATCCGTTTCAATAGAGTTTATATTGTAATGTTGAAAAAAATAGACATAGAATGCAAACCAATCGAACAGATATCAACTGAACAACACTGGTACCGTTATTGATATTCGTTTTTATTATTTTCGGTTGATGTACGTTTTCTCTTTCAATTACTATATGAGTGTCAAACCCGTAACGAACCGAACAAATACCAATTACCGACTGGATTTTCCCCGCAAAGCGCGAGAAAATTTCACTAGTTATATTTAAAATGCTTTTAAAGTCATAAAATTTTATATTAGCTATAATAAAATTTTAATATATATCTTACAATTATAAAGGAGATGCACAGTATTCTTATTATATTCAAAATGCTTTTAAAGTCATAAAATTTTACATCAGCTATAATAATATTTTAATTAAAATTGTTTTATTTCTTTCCGAATGGATTTTGAAATTCATACTAGCTCGGTTTGTTATGATTGCTCCTATAGAAAAAACTAAGCTTTTGTGTTCGATTCCTGTTAGCTAGACAATTTTTTCTCATTTTTTGTGTTTTTGTCTGATTTAAAGTTTCAACTTAAATAAATGATTCGTTAGGGGGAGGTTCATTTGATAAGAAAATTTAAATGAGAAGAAAAAATAACAAAGGGTACAATTGTAAAACACTATATAGTTTTTCTCTCATCTCATTTATTAGTATGTTTGACTAATTAATTACTCATAAATATTATCATCATTCACACTAAAATGTTTTACTTACACACATCAAAAGTTATCCTACACATTTCGAAATTTAGCCTACACATATTGAAATTTATCCTACACAACTCGTAACTTATTCTACACACCTCGTAATTTATCCTACACTATAAACGAATTTTTATTTTTTGAGAAAATATATATTCAAAAATAAGTTACATATTTAATATAGTTAGTTATTAAAGAGCAAAACTACAAATTAATGATATATGTAAGTTTATCAATTTACCCTTATAGTAACATTAAATACAATTATTAAATAAAGTCAAATGAAACATTCCTATTGGTTGAAATCTCTTCTTTTTTCTTCTTACAAATAGTTTCTTCTCATTTGAACCCTCCACTATTTTTTTTTAACTAGTGAAGAGTTCAAATGAGAAGAAAAAATTGTAAGAAGAAAAAGAATAAGTTCTAAACCAATAGAAAAGCTTCATTTTACTTCATTTAATATGTGTATTTAATGTTCTTGAAAATGTCATATAGGTAAATTTATAATTGTAATTAATTAGCTAACTAATTAAACTTGGAACTTCCTTTTAAATATAGTCTTTAAAATAATTTATATTGAAAGACAACTTTCGACATGTGTAGGATAAATTTCGATATGTGTATGGTAAATTCCGGTAAGTGTAAGATATATGTAGGATAAATTTTGAAATGTGTAGGATAAAATGTTTTTGTTTTATTAATGAGAGATAAGCTGTAAACGAACCGAACGTTCAACGAACAGTTCGTGAACCGTTCGGCGGGAAGTTCGTTTATGTTCGTTCGTTTCATAAACGAACGAACATGAACAAGAAATTTCGTTCAATTAGTTAAATGAACGAACATGAACAGAGGTCTCGTTCGTTCGATTGTGTTCGTGAACGTTCGATAAGGTGTTCGTGAATATTCGTTTATTTGCGTTCGTTTATGTTCGTATGTTTGTGTTTTAATTGAAGATCTTTGTACTTTCTAATATTTTATTTGTACTTTTCATATTATTAAACTTTTATTTATTTTATTTCCCTAACAATTAAACTAGGAAACCCATTTTCACCTTGTTTATGCATCATTTCCCTTTCATTTCTCGTTATTTATATCCACGAATACAATTGACCTCCGTTACACAATAAGGGATTCAAGTTCGAGCGCTACTCTCTGGGCCATCTATCTTTATCCTTCGTCGCATTCGCCAAATTTTTTGTCTTCGTTTGTGTTCGTGAACCGTTCGTGTAACACCTCGTAATTTCATGACCAATAATGTATTGACACGTGTCATAAGCTTTGAACGTGTAAAAGAATACTCTAGAGGGACTAAAGTTGACAAACAAGGAAAGTATGTGAATATAAGGGTTCAAAATGTCAACAATGGATAAATATACTTTACAATAACCCTACGTGATGTTTATACCCTTAAACGAATGAATCATGGATCATACGAAGCTAATTGTGAAAGAAAGTGAGGGATTACAAACTACAGGGGTTAAATGTGTCAACATGTTTAAAGTATACCTCTGAGTGAACTTTTAGCAAACCCGAAGCTTTTTAATGATTAATTATGCTCGAGAGAATAAGTGATAAAAATTTCATAAGGTCTCGTTAAAGTATGAGAAAGTTATGGCAATATTCGTATACGAGGGGTTAAAAGCGTCAACGTCGAAATTTAAGACTTTTCGGTGATCGTATGAATAACCAGGGACCTAAAAAAGTTGGTTTATGACTTGGAGTCCTTAAAAGTCAAGTTTGGGGGTTACAAGTGCAAGAAAGCACCTTAAAATCAAGATTTGGAAGTTCAGGGGCCAAACTGTCAATTTTTGAAAGTTCTGTCATGCTGGCCTGGTCCTTACGGACCGTATGCTAGGACCCTTACGGTCCGTAAGCTACTCCCAGATGCAGAAACTCGTAAGGTGGCTGTTCAGCCCATGTAACCGACTTATATTGCCCTTTCTCACCACCAAGGGCTGCCTAAACTAGTTCTTAGGTTTAGGGACACTTGTAATTGATCTGAGATCACCTCATAGGCTTGTTTGTCATGATCTTGATGGATCAAAGGCACTATATAAGACCCACATTGTTGCAAACTTTGATCATCCCTTCATACCTTCACTTCTGATCATTTCTGGAGCACAAGGACCTTCCCTAAGCATCTCTAATCGTGCATTAGACCTTGGTAAGTATCCTTAACCTTCCTTAGTTGAGTTTTGCTTAGTTATTAGCTTAAAAGTCAAACGTCGTAATTAAGGTTTGAATTATCGATTAATCACTAATGGTCCAGTGATTAGTCAAATTGAAAGTAGTTATAAGTTGGTAATTATGTGGGCTTTAAATCCTTAAAAGGGCACCCTCTGATTCCCACTCTAACTAGATCATTTGTCGGGTCAAAGGTTGTTATAAAAAGTCAACAGAAACTTAATTTGTGAATTAACACATAATTAGCAATGTAGAAGACGTGTAACCTATTTTGTCACTCATATAACTTGGTAATTAGTATAAGAACTGGTCTAAGCTTGTTTGATCCGACAATTTTCTGTTTAGGCTCGGTTCGGAACCGAAAGTCGCAAAACTTTGGCTTTTGCTTTGACTTCAGTTCTGACCCGATTTAGATGGGTTTAGAAATGCCTTAGAGCTTCCTTAGGACCAGGTTACATGATGGTATAAACCTCTGTGATTGGTTCATTGATTGCCCGATTCGTTTACACGTTTCCGTTAATTGCTTAATGTTGACCATAATGCCCATTTGACCTTAAAACGAGAATTTTGGAAATGTAAGAGGACAATAATCTTTGTTACTGATTTATAAACATGTCCCTAAAATTTCACATCAATTGGAGGTCTAGATTAGGAGTTATGCTCAATAGCGTAATTAGAAAGCTTTTTGTTAATTAAAAGACATAATTGGCGTAAAGCCTATCTAAACCCAATTTTTGACACCAAACCTTTTACCCACTAATGTAATATAATATTTTGAGATTTTTGAAGATTTTTAATTATTTTTAAACTGATCATAACCTAAGGTTATTGCCTTGATTCGGTAATTACCGATTATACCTTTTTGGTTATAAAATGAGTTCTACATAGTATTTTGACACCAATCCAATTGCTACTGATTTTATATAATAAATGAAGTATTTTGAACTTTAGAACCTAATCAGAAAACTCAGATTTCCTGTATAACCCGGAAATCGCTTAAAACGGCTTTTTACGCGTATTAAACACCTAGTGTGGGTTTAAAACCATTTTGGCATATAAGACTTATCACCAACTGATATAACCTATCAAATTAAATTGTTTTACTGATTATTTCAGACCCGAGTCTCAGAATTAAAATTGATCTCTTTTATAATCTTTTAAATGACCGAAATACCCCTACGGGGCTTATATTGAGATTTAAACTCGTTTTGGGCATAATGGAAGGTATCTTACTGATATCACAGCATATTTAAAGCATATTAACTTAGGAAACCTGTTCATGACTCATTCGGTTACCCGTTATGCGTTATTCACGTTCGGTTCAGTTTATGTAACTAGTTTGCATAAATTAGCCGAAACAGGTCAAATGTTATCGTTTTTATCTCAAAATCCAGAATGTGTTTAGTTTACCCATATTATACAAGTCTCCAAACTTGTCGGGTCTAAATCACATTCTATTCCGGTCTTAGCTTAATCATGCGTTTTGAACCGTAAACCTTTTCTTAAAACTAACCGGTCTAAGTTACGACTTAAATAAGACCCGTTAGGAATCTAATAGGTTAATAAAACCTTCGTTCCAGATTAAGAACCCCAGTAGAAGTACTTGTGCTTCCTGATTAGAATATACGGCTGAGTATAAATTGCATTGCTAGCTCAGGTAAATACTCTTAACTTATTTTCCCTATACGGGCTTGGGATACGGTATTATAATAATACCGCTTGGTCGGGTATTGAATGTTTAATCGTATTGTGATTGAATTATTGAGGTAACCCGCTTTAATCTGTATTGTTTGAAATAAAAGCCTTTAGGGGTTAATGACCATGTCCCGGATATCCTTGACATCATTATATTATAAAATGGCCACGTCTTAAGCATGGGGTGTAGGCATACACCTGATAGTGCATAAGGGAAATGGTATCTCACTCTCATGTGGGCCTATACTTGTGGCGTGTCTGTTAATCTTGACTCGGTTTCTACATCGGGCCCTGAACGTATAACGAACATGTAAATCTGTATACAAGATTATTTATATAATTATCCTAAGTTATAAAAGATATTTTTGTGCCTGGTGCATCTAAATCAATTTTCTTAAACTCTCTTTTTAAAATGAGTCGGTTAATTGTATTTACCAGTGTAAACTTACGTATTTTCCAAAAAGGTTAAGTGACAGGTACTGAACGTAATTGGCTGGAAGCTCAGGGCGTTAATAAGGAATCTTGCAAGTTCTAGGCGCCTAAAGTCTGTTGAACAATGTTTATGTTTTAAGATCCGCCTGTGGATCCACCTTACAATCCGTGTGTAATAATTGATGTTACTTTTGAATCGGTTTGTAATATATTTATCTTTTGCTTCCGCTGTGCATTTAAAATTGTGTTGTTTGACTATGATGATATCGACTACGTCACGATACTCCCCACCGGGCCCACCGAAAATACGTGGAAATATCGGGGTGTGACAGGTTGTTATCAGAGCCAACATTGAGTGAATTAAACACTAGCCTTTTTGTGTTTAATCTCAATG
Organism: Helianthus tuberosus; assembly: GCA_030545235.1. Lineage (NCBI taxonomy): Eukaryota > Viridiplantae > Streptophyta > Magnoliopsida > Asterales > Asteraceae > Helianthus > Helianthus tuberosus. The sequence goes on along the minus strand of CM060432.1, from coordinate 185,589,881 downwards.
ACACAGTAGCACATTCCTTGACCTTCTGAGTCTAGACTTAACATAGGAATACTCTCAACCCTAATCTGAAAACTATTGCTTCCAAATTTATATATTTTGAATATGTCTCCAATCAAGGAAGCCGAAATGGAAATTCTCCACATCTGGAGCCTTGAATTGCCGAGCTTCGTACAACGGCTAGGGCACAATGTGCAACCAAGGAGAAAGCATTCAGAAGTAAAGTAAAGAAGAAAACTCCTTTTGCTGAAGTTTGTTTCCTTAGTAGTCCTTATAAGGACATAGTTATCTTTTAGTCCCTTCATGGACAACGTCATTCCTTTCAAGTCCCGTTTAGGGCAATTATATACTCCTTTTAAAAATCATTTGAATATTTAATCTAAATTCCATTTTTATCATTTATATGAATATAACATATGAAGTAAATCAAAATATAATTCCTTTTCGTAACTGATCTGCCAATATATATAATGAAAAGAATCTTAAAGGGCATAACCTAGCTTGTATGTCATTAAGGACCGAGCTATGATGGTAAAAACATGTTCAAAAGAGATTCAGATCCTTGTTAACATCTAAAAACATGTTAACACTCCTGACAACAGTGATGCGATAAAAATCACACTTGTCATCTCTATAATGGGAATTTCCAACCTCTTATCTAGCCTAGTGTTGTAGTAATCATGGCTTAAATCATCAAATAAAGATGATCATATTATAAACATCCATAAGAGATGAAATACCTACGGGCCATACTTATTGTCCTAAGGGACAAAAGACAGTTGAAGTCTTTGACTCTCTGTCAAGAAAAGGTAATGAAATATGTTCAAACCTTAATGCCTCGATTCTCTGAAGTCATGGCTTATAAACTTAAAATTGTCCTTGTGACTAGGCCTTTTGCGCCACTTTAATATCCTTAATGTTTTATAACTAGGATAAATTATAATGAAAATACTAATTAAATATAACTAACAAATTAACCAATATGGTTTATATTACCATGGTTGATGAATCGTCAAAAAATAATGATTCCATAATAACCTCTGAATAAATCATTGTCAATATGTATGTAGCGATCAAGCTACATGGCTGGATCAGATGAGGTTAACAGCCACCCGAGGGAGAATAATGATGCTCCCAGAGTTAATATAACTGGTGCGGAACTGCAGGCATTAATAGATAATGCCGTTACATGAGCTCTCGACAGACAGTATGATGAATCAAGTGATACACACTCTAAGACTCTATCTGTGGCTCGTAGTAAGCCCCCTTCTAAATCACATGAGTCAAAGGAAGACGATGTCCGTAACTCATCAAATCAAAGGAGTGTTCCGTCTAGACAGGTGGTGCTTCATCAAGAGGCACCAGTTAAGACCTGTTCATATAAATATTTTGTCTCCTGCAAGCCCAGAGACTTTACAGGAGAAAAAGGAGCCATCGATTGCATGACCTGGCTCGATGAGATGGACACCGTTTTTGATATTAGTGAATGTGCAGAGCAAGACACTGTGAAGTTTGTTTCACAATCTTTTAAAGGAGAAGCCCTAGCTTGGTGGAGGTCACTGATCCAAGCTACAGGGAAGATCCCTTTGTACAACTTGACTTGGGATCAGTTCGTTGCTCTTATCAAAGAAAATTACTGTCCTCAACATGAAGTCGAGAAAATTGAGACTGAATTCTTGACATTAGTCATGGAGAACTTAGATTGTCAAGCATACCTTACAAGTTTCAATACCATGTCTCGATTGGTTCCTTACTTGATCACACCGAAACCAAAGCGAATAGCTCGCTTTATTGGGGGTCTAGCCCCAGAAATAAAGGCAAGTGTGAAAGCATCGAGACCTACTACATTCAGGTCAGCGGCAGATCTGTCGCTATCTCTCACACTCGATGTGGTCAGAAACAAGGCTGCCAAAGCCTCTGAAGATGGAAAGCGTAAAAGGGAGGATGAGAATTCTCATCGCTCCGATAGGAAGACAAAGAGGAACTATGAGGATAAAGAGAGTTCCGGGTTTAGGGAAGAAAGCCAGCAGTCGGGTGAGAAGACCAGGTGCAAAACCTGTCGGAAATACCACCTCGGGAAATGCAGATTTGAATCTCAGCCTCTACCTTGTGGGATTTGCAAGTCTAAGGAACATAAAACCTTGGATTGCAAGAAGTTGAAAGACGCAACCTGTTATGGTTGCAACGAGAAGGGGCATATCAAGACCAACTGCCCTAGGAATCAGAAGAAGCCCGAAGAGGCCAAGAAAACAAACGCATGAGTCTTCCAGATGAACGCCCAGGAGATGGTGCAGAATGATAACTATATAGCAGGTACCTTTCCTTATCAAGCAGTTTATGCAGAAATTTATTTGATGCTGGCACATATGATTCTATAATAAACGATAAATGCTGAGAACTGTTGTCTCCGCCTGATTTGGACTCCGGTCATTTAATGCGAGGTAGAATTTGGCCGATGATACTTGAGAAAACGCTCCAAAAATTCTTAGATTGATATTTTATATCTATTAGGAATCACTCTTTTCTGATACCCTTATGACAAGCTTTCAAGCTATCCAAATTCATCAATATAATAAAGACAGATGTGACATTTTGATCCCCTGTCAAAAAGATGATGGATTAGGTCCAAACCTTAAATGCCATTGATGGTCTTTCGTGACCTAGGCTAAACATAATGAATATATATTAAATAACATTCATTAAGAATGTTAGTACTATATTAGCCTGTATGGTCTATTGATACCATGGTTAGTATATGTTAAGGCTATCAGGATGAAGAATAGCAGTTGTTGGATTGCAACTAAGAAATTGTTTTATTGGTGTTAGGAACCAATATCGAGTATGGCAAACTCAGATAAGACAGCCGTTGATCGTGTTATGAATGATGTGACACATGCCAATGATGCTACAATTGTGAACCTTAGAATTTCCGAAGATGTTCTTCAAACTATGATAGACGCAGCTGTTGGAAAAGCTGTGAAGAAGGCTGTGAAAAAGTTCAAGGAGCCCCATGCTACTCGCTCCAAATTTTATATAGGACCACATTTCCTTACTCATAAGGAGGATCTTGTTCATACCTCAAATGCAAAAGATAAGCTAAAAAGGAAAAGGGAGGAAGATAACTCCCAGAGCTCTAAGAAGAAGAACAAACAAAAGTCCAATCAGAAACCAGTATGAAAGACCTGCAAGAAGCGCCATTATGGGAAATGCAGGTTCGAATCACAATCCCAATCACAGCCTAGGGCTTGTGGGATCTGCAAATCTAGTGAGCATAAAACATTGGAATGCCAGGAGATAGGAGAAGCGACTTGTTACAACTGTAACAAGAAAGGGCATATCAAATCAAATTGCCCAAAATATGCTAAGAAGCTTAAAGGAGATAAGAAGACCAACGCTAAGGTCTCTCAGATGGATGCAAAAGAGGTCATACAAGATGACAATATTATAACCGGTACGTCCTCACCAATGATGTATATGCAAGGGTATTGTTTGATTCAGGTACAGATAAGTCATTGTGGAATAAATTTTGTTAGTTATTAAATCTGCCTGTTAGAACCCTAAGCACAAAATATGAAGTAGAATAAAACGCTAAGAATTCTGCTTTGAATCGGATACCAATCAATCCTTCATAAATTGTATGTATATTAGACTTTTAAAATCTATCATAAGAATCCTAGACATTAAGTGTAAGGTAAACTTACAGATAGAAAATTCATAGGAACCATTTCTTCTATTCCTGTCAGAAATCTTCAATCATAAAGTCCTAATGTACCCTCTCTCCAGATAAAGTACATCATCATATGAAACTGATATCTCTTTGATCTCTATTGATTACGAATACCAAATGGTATGACAAAAGCGCCATATGAGGATTGGTGTATCTTAATATGTTCCATAGATTGCTTCCATGCCTGATCAGTATGGAGGTTTAATGAATGGAACCACAAAGATATCCCAAATGGTCATATGGTACTAAAGTCAACTAATGGTATTCAAAGAAGATATCCAGGATGGAATTGTCCAAGTAAGTGTCTCTGATTAAATCTGTGGACTCGTAACATAAATATGCCACTTATCTGACACAGGCAAAGATAAATGAACTGGAGCCTGAGATTTGGAAAATCTCTGTAATCTCAGTGTGTCTTGATTACCTTCTGCAAAGATTGCCCTGTTTACCTCCTAAAAGGCAAGTAGAGATAAGATTAATATTCCGCTTAGAGCTGCATTATAGTAAAAATCTCCATGATAACTGGTACCATCATAGGAAGAATCGGAACCCTGATTAAGTGGATTTTAAGATAGAAGATTCATATAGCCTAACTCAATATTCCGAGAGTTTGATATTGTTAAATAAGAAAGACGATTCATTTTGCTTATGCATTCATTACCGCAACCCTATTTAGACAACGATTAAGAATTGCCATCAACTACCCAGGATCGTCGATTTGTTCGACTAGCTGTGAGGATTAGCTATTCCTCAAGATTAGTTTTAGGCGGTGGTTGGAATAACCATCTCACCATAAAAATAAGTCTTTTCTATAACAATTATTATGTAAGTATCAAGACTGCTCCCTTGGAGACCTTGCATGGATGGAATGTTAAACATCTATTGTTAGACAGAAGATTAATAAGTCCAATTATCAGGATCTGAAAGTTGCCTTGGAAACAACAAATAAGATCACTCAAATTCATAATCATCTATAAGATGCCAGTATTCGGCAGAAAATCAAGGATTAATGAAAATAACAAACCTCCTAAGTTCTTGTTGAAGAATAAGGTTCAACAAAAGATAACACCCTTGAAGGGTATGCTAAGTTGTAATTATCAGGTTAGTTAAGCTCTGAAAATATAAAGTCATTCGAAGGATTCGAATGTATCAAGATTAAATATCCTATAAGCTAAAACCTATATAAGGAGTTTAGTGGAGCTCACGAGGCAACCCACACTGATGATTTAAGAGTATGTTTCACCAATAAGTTAAGACCCATTATCATAATAATAGGCAGATTAATGAAACTTTATAGTTGGACGAGAAATTGGTATAGACTAAGAATCGACAGGTTAAGAAGCTTCGAAGGAAGCATGTGTCGATCGTAAAAGTGAAATGGGATGCCCGTAGAGGTCCCGAGTATACGTGGGAGGTAGAGTCCCCAATGAAAGAGAAATACCCTCATTTATTTCAGTAAATCTCGAGGTCGAGATTTCTTTTAAGGGGGTGAGGATGTAACACCTCCTAATTTCATGACCAATAATGTATTGACACGTGTCATAAGCTTTGAACGTGTAAAAGAATACTCTAGAGGGACTAAAGTTGACAAACAAGGAAAGTATGTGAATATAAGGGTTCAAAATGTCAACAATGGATAAATATACTTTACAATAACCCTACGTGATGTTTATACCCTTAAACAAATGAATCATGGATCATACGAAGCTAATTGTGAAAGAAAGTGAGGGATTACAAACTACAGGGGTTAAATGTGTCAACATGTTTAAAGTATACCTCTGAGTGGCCTTTTAGCAAACCCGAAGCTTTGTAATGATTAATTATGCTCGCGAGAATAAGTGATTAAAATTTCATAAGGTCTCGTTAAAGTATGAGAAAGTTATGACAATATTCGTATACGAGGGGTTAAAAGCGTCAACGTCGAAATTTAAGACTTTTCGGTGATCGTATGAATAACCGGGGACCTAACAAAGTTGGTTTATGACTTGGAGTCCTTAAAAGTCAAGTTTGGGGGTTACAAGTGCAAGAAAGCACCTTAAAATCAAGATTTGGAAGTTCAGGGGCCAAACTGTCAATTTTTGAAAGTTCTGTCATGCTGGCCTGGTCCTTACGGACCGTATGCTAGGACCCTTACGGTCCGTAAGCTACTCCCAGATGCAGAAACTCGTAAGGTGGTTGTTCAGCCCATGTAACCGACTTATATTGCCCTTTTTCACCACCAAGGGCTGCCTAAACTAGTTCTTAGGTTTAGGGACACTTGTAATTGATCTGAGATCACCTCATAGGCTTGTTTGTCATGATCTTGATGGATCAAAGGCACTATATAAGACCCACATTGTTGCAAACTTTGATCATCCCTTCATACCTTCACTTCTGATCATTTCTGGAGCACAAGGACCTTCCTTAAGCATCTCTAATCGTGCATTAGACCTTGGTAAGTATCCTTAACCTTCCTTAGTTGAGTTTTGCTTAGTTATTAGCTTAAAAGTCAAACCGTCGTAATTAAGGTTTGACTTATCGATTAATCACTAATGGTCCAGTGATTATTCAAATTGAAAGTAGTTATAAGTTGGTAATTATGTGGGCTTTAAATCCTTAAAAGGGCACCCTCTGATTCCCACTCTAACTAGATCATTTGTCGGGTCAAAGGTTGTTATAAAAAGTCAACAGAAACTTAATTTGCGAATTAACACATAATTAGCAATGTAGAAGACGTGTAACCTATTTTGTCACTCATATAACTTGGTAATTAGTATAAGAACTGGTCTAAGCTTGTTTGATTCGACAATTTTCTGTTTAGGCTCGGTTCGGAACCGAAAGTCGCAAAACTTTGACTTTTGCTTTGACTTCAGTTCTGACCCGATTTAGATGGGTTTAGAAATGCCTTAGAGCTTCCTTAGGACCAGGTTACATGATGGTATAAACCTCTGTGATTGGTTCATTGATTGCCCGATTCGTTTACACGTTTCCGTTAATTGCTTAATGTTGACCATAATGCCCATTTGACCTTAAAACGAGAATTTTGGAAATGTGAGAGGACAATAATCTTTGTTACTGATTTATATACATGTCCCTAAAATTTCACATCAGTTGGAGGTCTAGATTAGGAGTTATGCTCAATAGCGTAATTAGAAAGCTTTTTGTTAATTAAAAGGCATAATTGGCGTAAAGCCTATCTAAACCCAATTTTTGACACCAAACCTTTTACCCACTGATGTAATATAATATTTTGAGATTTTTGAAGATTTTTAATTATTTTTAAACTGATCATAACCTAAGGTTGTTGCCTTGATTCGGTAATTACCGATTATACCTTTTTGGTTATAAAATGAGTTCTACATAGTATTTTGACAACAATCCAATTGCTACTGATTTTATATAATAAATGAAGTATTTTGAACTTTAGAACCTAATCAGAAAACTCAGATTTCCTGTATAACCCGGAAATCGCTTAAAACGGTTTTTTACGCGTATTAAACACCTAGTGTGGGTTTAAAACCATTTTGGCATATAAGACTTATCACCAACTGATATAACCTATCAAATTAAATTGTTTTACTGATTATTTCAGACCCGAGTCTCAGAATTAAAATTGATCTCTTTTATAATCTTTTAAATGACCGAAATACCCCTACGGGGCTTATATTGAGATTTAAACTCGTTTTGGGCATAATGGAAGGTATCTTACTGATATCACAACATATTTAAAGCATATTAACTTAGGAAACCTGTTCATGACTAATTCGGTTACCCGTTATGCGTTATTCGCGTTCGGTTCGGTTTATGTAACTAGTTTGCATAAATTAGCCGAAACGGGTCAAATGTTATCGTTTTTATCTCAAAATCCAGAATGTGTTTAGTTTACCCATATTATACAAGTCTCCAAACTTGTCGGGTCTAAATCACATTCTATTCCGGTCTTCGCTTAATCATGCGTTTTGAACCGTAAACCTTTCCTTAAAACTAACCGGTCTAAGTTACGACTTAAATAAGACCCGTTAGGAATCTAGTAGGTTAATAAAACCTTCGTTCCAGATTAAGAGCCCCAGTAGAAGTACTTGTGCTTGCTGATTAGAATACACGGCTGAGTATAAATTGCATTGCTAGCTCAGGTAAATACTCTTAACTTATTTTCCCTATACGGGCTTGGGATACGGTATTATAATAATACCGCTTGGTCGGGTATTGAATGTTTAATCGTATTGTGATTGAATTATTGAGGTAACCCGCTTTAATCTGTATTGTTTGAAATTAAAGCCTTTAGGGGTTAATGACCATGTCCCGGATATCCTTGACATCATTATATTATAAAATGGCCACGTCTTTGTTGGTGCATACATCTGTCGTCTTCGTCTTATATCGAGTCTCGGTTTCGTTGCGGATCTAAACAAGATTGTGACATCATCAAAATGACATCATGTGACATCACAATGATGACATCACATCTTACAACATCACGTGAAAGAAACATATGATGATGAAACAGAATGTATTTGTCATGTAGTCCGTTTGAATGTGTCATCCGTTTGAACATTAGGTCCGTTTGAAGCGTGTCCGTTTGAAGGGTGACATGTCACCTTCAAACGGAAGGGTCATTCCCTATAAATTCCCTTCATGTCTAGTTCATTTAAAACTTTCCGGCTTGTGCAACGAAGTGCTGCCGAAGTGTTGTCAGGTTGTAAAACGTTACGAAATCAATCATACAACAGTTTAAAGAGTAAATCTAGCTGAATTGAACTCTACACATTTGTTTCCGCCTTTCGTTTAGAGATAAACTCTTCTGATCGACTCGTTCGGGTCTAAAAACGATCCTACAGTCTTAAGCACGGGCTGTAGGCATACACCTGTCAGTGCATAAGGGAAACGGTATCTCACTCTCATGTGGGCCTATACTTGTGGCGTGTCTGTTAATCTTGACTCGGTTTCTACATCGGGCCCTGAACGTATAACGAACATGTAAATCTGTATACAATATTATTTATATAATTATCCCAAGTTATAAAAGATATTTTTGTGCCTGGTGCATCTAAATCAATTTTCTTAAACTCTCTTTTTAAAATGAGTCGGTTAATTGTATTTACCTGTGTAAACTGACGTATTTTCCAAAAAGGTTAAATGACAGGTACTGAACGTAATTGGCTGGAAGCTCAGGGCGTTAATAAGGAATCTTGCAAGTTCTAGGCTTCTAAAGTCTGTTGAACAATGTTTATGTTTTAAGATCCGCCTGTGGATCCACCTTACAATCCGTGTGTAATAATTGATGTTACTTTTGAATCGGTTTGTAATATATTTATCTTTTGCTTCCGCTGTGCATTTAAAATTGTGTTGTTTGACTATGATGATATCGACTACGTCACGATACTTCCCACCGGGCCCACCGGAAATACGTGGAAATATCGGGGTGTGACAGTTCGCGAACACGCTCATTTCCTTAATGAACGAACACGAACATAAAATCTCGTTCGGTAAGTGTTCATGAACCGTTCGTGAACACATTTATTTCCTTAACGAACGAACACGAACAAGGCCTTGTTCGTGTTTGTTCGGTTCGTTTACAGCCCTAGAGATAAGATAATTAATGGGAGGAGCTATAAACTATTTAATGTTTTACAATTATGCTCTTTCTTTTTTTTCTTCCCACATTAAATTTCTTCTCAAATGAACTTCCCCATTCGTTTAATAAAGTTATATTATATCAATGTGTTAACCCCTCTTAAATTTCTTTTATTATTTCTTATACTCTATTTAACCTATTTATACTTATATTTAAAATTCTAAATTAAGTTGTAATTAAGAATGTTATTTTTTGACAATATATTTATTTGTTTTTATGGTTTTTTACATAACTTTTGTTGAAAACGAAATAGTATACGCAATAGAGTATCACTCTTATATCGTAAGCTATTGCGTGTGTTAGTATTGTACCAGTATCGTGACGAACGAAACTGTACCTTACCAAGAATATCAATGCCACATGGATTTCGACTAAACAATATCGATGTTGGTGTCGGTACTATTAGAAGCGTTACTGATACACAGATTGCGACGTGCTTATTTTTATTTAAATATATATCTCATTAAAAATGAAGTTTTATTCACAACAGAGTGTTGTTGGGATCGTAAGTTATTGCGAGTGTGGGCATGGTACGAAAATCGTGACCAACCAAACTAATACCGTCTCAACAATATTGCTATCACCGCGATTCCGACCGAACAACATCAGTATCGGTATCAATACAATGTGAATTGTTAGTAATATTCGTTTTTATAATTTTGATCAACGTAAAACACGTATCGCCATCCTTTTGGGTATATGATGACTCTTACAACTGCTATACTGAGTGTTGGGTACTGTATCAGTATCGTAAGGAATCAAACCGATGTCGACTAAATTCCTTACGATACTGATTAAACATCAAGGTTAGGCTAGGCTTACTTTTATTGGGCCTAAACTTTTAAATAATTTGGGTTTAAAATTTTTAAATTGGTTGGGCCATTGTTAAAATTTTAAACATAATAGCCCACAAATTCAAATATATAGATTTTATAATATATAAATCATAGTATCTCTTTTTGAATGGTATAATAGATTTTATAATATATAAATTATAGTATCTCTTTCGAATGGTATAATTCAACACCATTTGTAATGGTTAATGCCTCATAAATAACATTTTCCGTTACATAAGCCTCATTACGCCATTCAAAAAATGTTTATGTGTAAACAAATAAAATTATATTTTATTCAACCAGTATATTATATGGTTTATTCAACCAATGCAAACTATACTTGTTTGCATGGCAATAAATCATTGCATTTATCGTTCAGAACTCGGAATTGTTTCAACACGTAGAAAAAAACACACACCATTCTTTAACAATATCACTTTTAACCAAATGAACAAAAAATAACTAAAAATGAATCGAGGGTGACTTTGTACAACACACTTTTAATCTCAGTGGGGGATCCAAGATTTTTTTTCCATCGGGTTCCTTTTGGTTGATCTTCACTGATTCTCACTATTTTTTTTTTAAATCATACAAAATTTTCACTATTTTTTTTTTATTTTTTTTTTCAAACCGAACACCCCTAGATCCGCCACTGTTTAATCTAGACATCAATATTTACTATTATTTATAATTTACTAGGTTAGAACCCCGTTTATTACACGGGGTTGAATGAATGCAATTTTATATACAAAATAATAAAAAAATATATTTAAAAATCTTTTTTATACACCGGTTGAATAAATGCAATTTTATACCAAATAATAAAACAATATATATTTAAAAATCTTGTTTATTACATTGGTTGAATAAATGTAATTTTATATATTAAATAATAAAAAAAGTTATATCTTTAAGAACCCCGTGTATTGTACGGGTTGAGTAAATTTAATTTTATATATTAAATAATAAAAAGGTTACATTTTTAAGAACCTCGTCGAGCTGAGGAGCGAGACTAAGTTCGACCGTTAGGGAGACTAAGGGTATGTTTGGCATCGAGCTTTTAGGAGCTTCTAGCTTTAAGCTTTTAAGAAAAAAACTCTTACTCAATAAAAAACCTTGTTTGGTTGAAGGAGCTTGAATCTTTTAGGTTAGGAGCTTGAAGCTTTTGGTTGAACGCTACTACTAGTAGCATTTAGAAGGAGCTTGTAACACCCGTTCTTATAATTTAAGGTTTAATGAATCTTTTACGAAAACAATCATGTAATTACGATTACATATACATCAGAAATACGGGTTTACTAAAAGTTTTACAAATCATAAGTTATTCTACATAACGTGATCGAATTCGTTGTTTAAAATTTACAACGTGGCAAAGTGCGGAAGCGTGTATCTTTATCGTGTTCGGTTCTTCGCTGAGCTTGATCGTCTTCCGGCATCCAAAAGTACCTATATTCCATAAACATGAAATACTTTAGTCAAACGGGGTTTAAAACGTGTCTAAACGAATCCGGGAATTTAAACTAAATAAAATATACTTTGTTTCTGGGTCCACCGTAACTCAGTATGTAACCATCGTAATCATATCAGCTCCACCGTAACTTACGGTGGCATGACTAAATCAAGTATACGCAATCATATGTCTTTTTCTGGATTAATAATGACATTATTAATGTGCAACGATTTTCTATACAGCTGCTGTAATTGACCATTATGACCCATTCAAAGCCCGAACTAGATTAACATGTTCAAAGATGGATCGTAGAAAACTTCAATACCTTCGCAAGCATATAAGGTACACCTTCTAACGAATTTTCTATGATTTTATATGATTTTTATAAAATCAGCACAGCAACTATATTTTCATTTTTCAAACAGCTTTCAAGGTTTTGAACAGCTGTTTAATTCATTCTTTTGGCCTATTTAACAACCACATTTGTTTCTTATGATTGAAAACAGTAAAAATTTACTTCATAAGCTTTCCGAAAAGGTATAGAACACCCAAATCGGATAAACGGTTGATTTTATATGATTTTTTAAAGATTAGTCGAAATCCGTATAAAAAGCTGCGGAAATCATGTTTAGGGTCATTTTAAATTCGAACCAAACCATCAAATGCAACCCATTTCCATGGCTAAAACCCTTATTAAACTCTTGGTAATGGTTAGAAACCTATAACAAATATAATGACCATCGTCCGTAACATTTGGTTTACCTATTAAGGTATCCAAAAACTTATTTTAGACTTCGTTTAACTCTCATTAGCCTTACATTTAAATGAGAGTTATCTTATTATGCGTACCTGGCTCGGATCATTACATTGACCCATTTAAGTACCTTGCCTCAATATCTACTAAGTAATAGCGATGTAAATATCTACTCGATATTTATTTCTGAAATCAAACAACTCATCAAACCATTAGTCGATATTGTCAAAAGTGATATTTTTACCTTTTGACCCGTTGGTCTAAATGACCGATAATATTGGCGAGATAAAGCTTATTGCCATCTCGTCTACACGACTCGTTCCGATTTACACTGCACGGTCGTTTTAACTATAATTCACCTCTTAACGCTTTTTGGCCTAATAAGGCTTACGAAATATGTATCTTTCAAAACCAATAATTATTGTCAACAAGTGTCCAAATTTCAATTTTACCCTTATTGGTTATCTTGTTCCGTACGACTACACGCCGGAAACACCATATCTCAACTTTCCATTTGTCTTGTTCGAAATCAAAACAACAAAAGGACATTCTAAACTATATGACTAGTGTAAGCTATACTTACCTCGCATCCGAACTATGCTTTTCCTTTCCTTCTTGGTTTGTTTGATCCGCTCCCTCATCAAGCTTCCACCTAGCTTGTTACGCGTCAAACTATCATCATTCACAAGGTGGTTAGATTAGTCATTTCAATTCACGACTATTCCACCTCACGTATTTTCTATGTCGAAACTACTATTTGACTTTATCATTGGTTAGTTTGACTTTTTAAAAGTCAATTGACTTACCAACATATTCATATGCACATTTGGTTCATTGAACTCACTTAGGCATATTTCATCCGAACTCTTAACAAAAATCAAATTTTTACATACTAACTTAGTAAGCCGCGATTTCATTTAGGCATTTCATATCAATGAAAATTGGTTGTTTTTGGTGACTTGTTTAACCTGTTTACAAGTCTTCAAAAATTATGATTTTTTTATGTGGCGTACCTCTCGGAGGGTTAGCCCTTGAGTTAAAATTTCAAGATCTAACTCTTTACCAAAAATTCGTGAAAATTCATTTACTAAGCTGCAATCAGATTCGTCACTTCTGACTGCAGCTTACGGAAAAATTCATTAAAAATTCCTCGTTTATCCGATTGACGAAATTCCAATTGGCAATTCTTTTAATCGCTTAAAACTTTCTACAGTAAGAATTTGAGATCATAACTCAATTCCTAAATTGAGTTATGACATCCGTGATGGGCTGCAATTTCTGTCAGAAAACGCAGCTTGAACCTTTGATACGGAAAAATTCATAAAACGCTCGATTTTCGTCGAAAAAATGCGATTCCAGTGGGGTTTTAAAGATATTTCCTGGAATTACATTCTAGACTCAAGAAACACATTATTTTATCACTTTTTGTCCAGGTTACAGCCAATACAAATCGGCTGTAAATTCTGATCAAGAATCGTTTGAATTCAGCTTTCAATTTAAGCTTGTTCTTGACATCATAACACTATTTTTTTTGCAATCAAAACCATAAAAACATCTCATACATGAATTTAGTATCAACAAAAACTTGAGCTAAGCATGATTTCGACATATACTTGTCTAGGGCTTACTCCTAGACACTATATTGTTCCTATTCCATGCAATTAACAAACATGCATCATCAATTTTCAGATTTCCTAATTTCGTGAGATTTTCAAGTTGAGAGTTTTCATCAAATTTTACATACCTTGTAATCCTCTTGTGATGAGGATCAATAATCTATGCTCGAATTTCGTTTTGGACCAGATTTGCACCTCCAATTGAGAGTTTTAGTGAACTTTTCTAGGGTTTGAGAGTGGGGTGTCGCCCCTGCTCATTCTTGATCGACCAGAACCCCCAAATGGGGTGTTTTGTTTTTATTTTTAATTAAAATCAATAATATAAGTTTCAATTTTAACAATATTGGCCCCTCTAATTTGGTTAGTTAATTAAGTAGGGCACAACCTACTTATTTCTAACAATATTCCCCACTTATTAACTAGGTTAAACATTCCTAGTTAAATTAGTGGGTTCGGGAAATCTATAACCAAGTTTATTTCAGGTCCCGTTAACTCGGGCCTTCTATCACTTTATTTCTTAAAAGCTTTTTATTCACTTTTTGTTTATTATTATGATTAATTATTTAAATCCTAATATTTACCGGGTAAATTTTTTTTTTTTTTTTTTACCACTAACGGTATTTTACCCGTCAGTAATATTAACGTGGTTTGCTTACCAAACCCGTTTTTGGGGTGTTACAAGTCTACCCCCCTTAAAGATGTTTCGTCCTCGAAACCTTTTCTTACATAATTCATTGAGTTTAAACTCAATGTATTTGATCCGAGATATCATTTAAACATTACTTATACTTTTAACCAATTATTAGTATTACCAGATAAGCATGGTAACATCTTTTTGGTCACTAATTGTCTACGTATCTCATATGACTTAGTGCAACTTAAAATAACGTAATCTCGTTATTTCCACTAGTTTATTTAACTTAGCGATATCCATCGCTTTCATATACTATCGAATTCCTTACGAATCCGTTATTTTGACCCGTTTAAAGACCTTTAGTGAAATCTTTTACTTTTAGCAACAAATTCTTTTGTTTTCAAATTTATCTATTCGGTTCAGCTATACCGAATCTACCGCTTACAAGCAAACCAAATTTTCTTGATTTGAATTGGTGACCTTAACCGGTCTCATTAACTAGTCTTATTAGTTCAGTTACTTTTATCACTCGCTTGGTTATAATGTGATTTTACTTCACATTACATTTCCTAACCGTGATCGTGTCACATCATGTTTAATTTGTATCAACCTTTCATTTTTGAAAATATCACTTTTCGAATATATCATCTTGCGCCTATCAGTGTCAAGACTTGTATCTTTCATGCTTACTATTTAAATTCCTATCAGAATTTATGTTTGTAAAAACATTATTTCTTACTAAAACCGAAGTTTTAGTTTTAGGATCTTTTCTTTAACTTGTGTCAATCATCCATACCCGGATATTGACAGTCCGTAATTTAATCCTTTACAGTCTTAGTTTTATGCGGGGATTCTTAACTGATTTCCTCGCTTTATCCAATCTAACCCGTAGGTTTTATCACTTAGCCTTACGGGCTATTTTTGATTCGACATTCACCTCTTTAGGGCGAAGTCCCTATAACTTCTTTCTAATCATGACCCGTGGGTCGTTTTAGTCCGTAGATCTCTCATTTGTTTATAACCCTAAAGGTTATGTTGATCCCGTAGATCACTCTTTTTACTCGTGTCTTATTAAAATATATATTTTGTGTCAAAGCACTCTTTTTACGTTTGAAAATCATTTGTCTCAAGCTTACCGTTATCCGGCTTGCGCTTACTTATGCCTTCAAGCATTATACTTTATTCAACCCGTTCAATCTCAAAATAGTTGAATATAATTATCAAAATTTCTGTTTACGAAATTTTATGGTCTTTTAGTCATAACTCATAATCCGAGTCTTTTGACTTTAAATTCGTGTTCTCGTTTCTCGGTTTACGCATGTGTTTAAATCCTTACCCATTAACCGGGTACTTTACCGAAGTCATTATTAGTGCAAGCATTCCGGTATACATCAAGTTTTCGTTTTAATTTGTTTGGTTGTCTTAGCGGAAGCCCTCGCTTTTATTCAACCAAACCTTTATTCTTTATTTGACCATCCTTGACAATCTTTTAAACTATGAATGATGATTATCATCATCATTTCTTTACTACGACCAAAGTCAACGATTTTGATCGTTTTTCTCGTGTGGGCAATACCTTTGTTTCTATGACCCCGCGGGTCATTTATATTTTGGTTTTACAATGCCCTTTTTGTCTACCATGGTTTTCGATCGTTTTTCCCCACGTGGGCAATACCTTTGTTTCTATGACCCCGCGGGTCATTTATACTTTGGTTTTACAATGCCCTTTTTGTCTACCATGGTTGTTTCATCAAAAATGACTTATGTCACGAATTTCCTTGGGTCTTTTATTTCTATGTGCGCTATACATCGTTTTTATGGTTCCCGCGAAAACCATTTATACGAGTATGCCCATGAGATTTCTTGACCCTAAGGATCCTTTAAATTTCATTCATCTTGACCTTACTACATCGGACATAACTGCGCTCATTATAAGAAGCTCATGCTATCATGTGTTCACTACTTACTTGGCCAGAGTAAGCGATCAACACGTGGTACGCGTGACCTTATTATAATTACCACATCACGTCCCATGTAAGTAACTCCTCAAATTATCTCCATGTTTATGGTTTCATTTGGTAAAACTTTATTTAATTGTTAGTTAACAATTATTAGTTTTAGTCGTTTATTCCTTGAACATGTACAATGTCCCTTTTTAGGGAAAAAACGACTATTTTAACCTCTAAAAATAATGAACTTTTTAATGTATAAACTTTTTAAATTTTTAGTTATGTCAATTTTGGTCATTTTATACATTTTATTAAAAGCTTCAGCTACTCTGTCAAACACCAAATATATCTAAAAAGCTACAGCTACTAGCTATCAGCTACAGCTACCAGCTTCCAGCCACCAGCTACCAGCTTCCAGCCACCAGCTACCAGCTTCCAGCCACCAGCCACCAGCTACTTTTGCCAAACATACCCTAAAGCGGGAGGCTGTGTTATACGGGTTGAACACATGTAATTTTATATACAAACAATAAAAAGTTATATCTTTATAAATCTTATGTATTATATGTATTGAATAAATCTAATTTTATATACTACATAATAAAAAAAGTTATATTTTTAAAACCCCGAGTATTACACGAGTTGCATAAATGTAATTCCTATGTATTATATGTATTGAATAAATCTAATTTTATATACTACATAATAAAAAAAGTTATATTTTTAAAACCCCGAGTATTACACGAGTTGCATAAATGTAATTTTGTATAGTAAAAAATAAAAATGTTATATTTTTAAAAAACATCGTTTATTACACGGGTTGAATGAATCTAATAAAAAATTATATCTTAAAAAAAACTAACGGATATACTCGATATACGATTGATGGGGTGATTGCGGTGATTGTTTTTATAAATGTCACGTAAACATAGTGATTACCGTATTTGAGTTGAGAATTGAACACGAAAATATAAGTATAGAACCAAGAAACACCCTTTAAACATTTTTGAAATAGGTTCTACCCTTAACTATTTTAGTTTAATAAAATAAATAAATCATTTAAATTAACTGAGTTAGGGCTATAGGACATAACTTGCAAGGGTTTGCAAACATCGAGTACGTTTTCTATAATTATTGAAGACAAAGGACACAGTTTGCAATAAGTGACATACATAAATGACGATTTTTGTAATTTACTTTATTTTAAAATATTATATATATTATCTCTTATATGAATTGTTTAAATTTATATTAAATTTAATTGTATAATTATCTTTTAATTGATATTAATTATCTATAAAAATAGATGGCTTCAATATGACGTGTGTCCAAAACTTGGTTTCTTTTATTATAGTAGATAGATTTGAATATCAGTTTTCCCGTAAAAAGTGTAAATGACTCGAATATTCAGCTTTTATATTCTGCTTTCAAACTTTTTTCTTGTTTATCCGTCTGAATTCTGAAATAGAAAAAAAAATAGGAGTGACATGGCCAGCCCGTCCCATATAATGAATTGACAATCGCCCGTAGCTTTATAGCTAGTGGCATCTTAAGGGTGGAATAATGCTTTACGACCAATAAGTCCTGGGTTTCATTCCCGCAAGGGAGTTTTTCCCATATTTATTGGATTTACTCCTGAATTGGTGTATATACATTATGACTAGTGGAGATGGATATGATCGGGTGATTCCACTGGTGACACAATTATACACCAGTGGGCCGTCAGTGATCCAAATTTACCGTTAAAAAATATGAATTGAAAATCAATGCACATATTCGTAAATCACAACAATAATAATCTACGATTTTTCTATTTTTCTTTTGTTGCATGACACAACAAGATATAATAATAGCATCAATCTCAAACTTACATCTTCCACCCTAAATATCTTCCACCCTTTAGGATGAACGGAGTGGGGGTGGTAAACCCACCCGGTACCGACCCCCCCCCCCCCCCCCCCAATGCCAACCATTTTTACCGATTGGGGATGCATGGGGATTACCGAATTGCGGAGTGTTTTCGGTGAAGGGAGGGAAAGGGGGAGAGAGAGGGTGTGTGGTGGAATCCATTTCTTCTAAACCAATCACACATTTTTCTTTTTTTTTAATAGTTTACCTAAACCCCATAAGGTAAGACACCGCCAACGTTTTTTAGCATTAGGTAAACAATTGAAATTGCGTTTTCTGATTGGGTGAATTAAGAGTTTACCTATTCCATTAGGTAACCACTCCCTTCACCCTTATAAGGGATACACCAGTACTACATACCTAGCCTAATTAAAACATAAATCCACACATAAAATTATTTTATATTTTTATAAAATTACAATAAAGCAGCAATATATGCCACTAGCTTTTCCTCAACTACTTAACTTAAATAATCTTGCTAATACTTCATCAAGTGGAAGAAATATTATTAATAAGGGACAATGCAATGCTTGTTAACTCTGCAACATTCACTATATACCTTCTAATGCTCTCCTTCATCTTCCCATCATTTGCTTCAAATCCATCCATACATGTATCCTCATCAGTCAATGCTGCACTCACCCATGTCTTCACATTCTCCATATTCTCCTCAAAATCCGGACCCTCCATTTCCTTCATCGCCACCATTGATTTCTTCATCTCATCCACCGAATCACTCGTGTTTTCCAAACAATCCGCCACTGCCTGCCCATCTCTCGTACTCAAGTCCCGCCCTTTCGACAATCCCCGTACAACTTTCGACGTAGATTTCGCACTTTTCAAACTCTCGGTTAGAGCCGCATTCGCTAGTGCCATAGGGTTTTTTCGAATATTCGCGGCATAAGGGGAAAGTGTTTTGTAGCACAAGTTCACGTAGTTTGTGGTTCGACACGAGGCCTTGATGAAATCTTTGTATGTGTCTAAATCGGTTTTGGTTTTGGTTTTGGTTTCGGTTTCGGTTAATCGTGAAGTTGCATGGATGATGATGAAGTTGTGTGAAAGAAATATTGAGAGGATGGCTAAAAGTGGTAGCATGTAACAAGTGAAAGGTTGCATTTTGCCTAAGGTACCTTGTGAGTTGTGGGTGGTACGTGTGATATATCATTTATATAGGTCTTTATAACTATTAAAAAAATATAAATAAAAAATTAGTATAAAGTTAAAAAAAGGTACTACTGTGCTACACGTGAACTGGTTGTCAAAGATCATTGATAAACTACGTGATCATGTGATTCCTGTTCCTCTCATCTGTCATTCTGTGGTTCATCAATCTCTTACGTACAACAACATTAAACTTTTATTAAATTTTTGTCCGGTAACAAATAACCAACAAATTAAACCCATAAAAGACTATTTTACCCTTAGATGTGTGATTTTAAAAAGACTTATTATCAGTGACAATAACAAGGCCATTGAGTTGTATGGATGCCAGGTCATATTTCCAATGATACATGAATTATATATACATATATTTTTGGTTAGATTGTACCCAATAAATGCATATGAACATGCCAGTTTTTCCTCCTGGATTGTAGACCAAGCATGCAAGTCGACACCCTTGCATTCACATCTTCACCTTTTAATGTATAAAACTTATCCACTAATATATGTTGGCTAAAGGTATGCAATTTGCATATTCTAGGACCTACCAGCCAGATCTTTTGCAAAAGAAACAGGTCGGTATTTCACATGTAATAATGTTTCGTTCTCGTGAATTAACATAGATATTCGGTTAATCTTCGACAAATCTAAGCGATATATATATATATTAAATAGTTATCAAGAACGTCCACATGGCTTTCTACAAGTGTGGAATGTCTTTGCTTAGACTAAATGTAGTGGTTTAACTTTTTTTTAGAACAATGGTTGTCAAGATACCACCCACTAGATGGATGGGATTCGGCAGCCGCAACCACGGCTAAAAAGTGTAAAAGCAAATGTCATACCACTGGTAAATGAATACCATTTTATAAAATTGTAGTGGTTTAACTAAAAAGTTGAATAAAAGAAATAAATAAATAAATTGGTGATTAGTTGCGGCGGTGGACCTATCTCAACTTCAACTTTCATGCTTATTAAAGGCTTAGCGAGAAGGGCCTTGGCGCCCACATGACGGTTTTTAGCGCAGAGTTTGGTTGAGGTGGTGTGGGCATGCCGGCATGGCACCCACCCGTGTGTTACGCCAGAGAGTTCTGCTCTTGTGGTGTGTAACGCCCCATAAATCGGTTAATATTAAAATAAATGAAAGTGAACAAATAAACTAACTTAGTTGACGGGTTATGATAAGATATAAGTTAATGTTGGAAAAATGCTTGAATTAGATAGTTATTAAACTTGGAGGGGTGTAATGTGAAAAGTTTTAGTAATTGGGGAATTAAAAGGTAGAACACAAAAACACATCCTGGGTGCGTACCTGGGATCGGTCGAACAAAAGAAGTAGGGTGAAAACCCTTGCCCTTGCTAATCCACTTAATTGATCAAGAAATTCAAGTCTAATCAGTTGCATGTCTCAAGTTTATCGATTATCTATGCATACATAGTGAAGTGGTAAGTTTAATTTTCTGAAAAGATGAATTTTAGAGTAAGGGGTTAAACCCAAATGCGATTTCTTGTATCTATTGTGAGAAATCTGAGTTAGAATTGCTTCCTAGGACAAGAATCATGTGTGATTTTAGGTTGCATGAAAGATTGTAGTGAAAACCCACTTTGTGAAATTGTGTTATGATTAAGAAGATCATAATGATTGTGATTATATGTTATCTTGATATATGATCTAGTTTGTAACGCTTGAATGTTTGATAAATTGATGTAGGAGGAATTAATTATGCAAAATTAGAATAAATATGAATGTTGGGTGATAATGAACTAGTAAAGATGTGCTTTAGAGACTTGTACCTTATACCTTAATTATGATGCCTACCAAGTGTTTGATGAAATGCTTAAGAGATGAATTTATGAGTAACTTGGAAAAATGGTAGAATGAAGTAGATGAACTAAATGAATGAATGAATGTTGTAATGTAGGCGTGAAGGAAGAAGGTACAAGCACTAGGAAAACGGAAGGCACGCAAGACCGAGGTATGTTCCATTGCATACAAAACTTTATTTAAATTATGTTAATAATTACGATGAACAATCTTGGATATAATGAATATGGTTTATAGTAAATGAATAACAAACTCCTTGTGGGTTTGATTATGTTAACGAAGGTTACGATAAGCTATGCAAGTCGACCGGTTCGAATTGAACAAGTCGAGTAAGTATAAGGTACCATTCGTTTAGAACGGGTGGTCATTAATGCAATTAAGTAAGGAATGAAGTTCAATCCGTTAAACGGATAGAACGAAGGAATTATGCTGAAAGCAATTAATCCGATGTATTCGGGTTGTAAGTGGTATGCGTGAATCTCATTATGAGAATGTATGCCAACCCACGTAGTTGGGTAATCGAATGCATAAGAGAAATGAAAGAACATAAACGAAGGGAATTAATTGATGTTATTGTAAGCGAAACAAGCACTATGATTAACTTTTTAAAGTTTGTTGTGAATGTAGGTAAATCCTCATCTTAGGCGACTTGGAGAATTGGAGCGAGCACGTGTTCTTGATATGTCACGCCAATCGCTTCTGCTAGTTGCTTTAATGTTTTGTGTCAAATACTTGTCTATTTTGCATAACCTTGTTAGTCGTCATACTTTTCAAAACTTGTTGATTTGGTTTTAGTAGTATGTTGTTGAACAAACCGTAATGTTGTATTTAGTATGATTATAATTCTAACAGGGGTATGCTCGTCTTATGAACGGGTCATGCCCAAATTTTGTTAAAAGTTTTTTTTTTAGAATATTGTAAAATGAAAGGTCTTTAAATCATTAAAGTTGTTATTTTATTAATAAGAATAAGCGGTCCTTACAAGTTGGTATCAGAGCCAAGGTTTGAGGGATTCGAGCTTTTAACGCGATGCTTAACTCAAACCAATGGCTCATTCGAAAGTATGCTCGCTCCAAGATCGCCAATGAGGTAATAATTTAAATTTCCAATGAATGCAAGTATATGTAATGAGTTTGAGATGTAAAGTTGAGTTAAATATGTGAAGTAATAATTATGGGTGGCGAAACAATGAATTTCAGGGACCGTACAGCTGGAAACGGACCCGAAAAAGAGTTAAAACGCTAAAAAACAAAGCTGCAGCGGATTAATGAACGGCTGGCCGTCGCCGATGGCCAGACACCCGTCGCCGACGCCCCTATGTTGGTAGACGGCTTAATTTCCTGCTTACGGGTTAATGTAGGCGACCCCCAATTATGAAGCCCGTCGCCGACGGGGCATGAAGCCGTCGGCGACGGCTAGCGGAATTCAATCCGCTGATTTTTTTTGTTTTTCACGTTTTGTGTTGCCGGGCTGTTCGAAAACTTATTTCATGGCTACGTAGAGTCCATAAAAGGCTTAATGGGTGTAGGTAATCACAATTAGTGATTACAACAAGAATGAATTCGTAAGAATCAAAAGTGATGAACCGAATGACACAAGATGGAATAAGTAAATGCTGATTAATGAATAATTATATACTGAGAGTCTGTGATTTGTATTAAACGAAAACATGACATTGTGTAGATGGCTGATGCAAGCAACGTTAATGATGATGATGATACTGCTCGTCAAGAAACATTTTACAATAAAGTCACGGAAGTGGCAGAAGGGGTTATGCAAGCTAATCTTCCATGATTAGCTCAAGAAGTAGAAAGTCGGGTGTTGGGAGTTGTGGATGCCATGATGACTAGCAAGATTGAAGAACTGAAAGAACTGATAGAGGGATCTAAAAACAAAAGCAAAGAACGACGGTGCACGTATAAAGACTTTATGGCGTGCAATCCCGCAACGTATGATGGTAAAATCGACCCGATCGCATGCCAAAGATGGGTTTCAAATATAGAAGCAGTATTTATTCGAAGTCGTTGTGATAATGAAAATAAGGTGATGTTCGCTACTGGCCAACTCACTCTTCAGGCGAAGGATTGGTGGGATGCACACAGTAAAGAAATAGGGGAGGATAGACTCCAAGTGATGACTTGGCAAGAATTTAAGGAACCCTTTATGAGATACCATTGCCCTCAGTCGGCTATTGATAAGATTCAGGAGGATTTCTTGCGCCTCCGACAGAAAAACGAGTCGATAAATGAAATATCAAATACTTTCATGGATAAGATGAAGTTCTGTGGGGATTTTGTGAAGACTGAAAGGAAGAAGATCAATCGCTTTTACGGGGTGTTAAAGGCGGAATTTAGGGAGTTCATTACTCCCTCGAAATGTGAGACCCTTGATGAGCTCATCAATCTGGCACGGGATAGAGAAATCGAAATTAAGAGGCAAGAAGAACGTGGGGAAAAGAGATCAAGCGAGAAAGGTGCAAGTTCGAGTCCATCCAAAAAGGGAAAGTATCAAGAGCAAGGAAGGAAAGATAAGTCGAAGGGTGGTATCACTCCTTGTAAGACTTGTGGAAAGCTTCATACTGGGAGTGTCTGTTAGGCAAGAAGGGGTGCTACAAATGTGGTAAGGAGGGACATTCGTCTTATCAATGTCCAAATAACCCGAAGACTTGTTTCAACTGTTTCGAAAAGGGGCATGTTAAATCGGAGTGTCCAAAACTCCAACAAGGATCAAAGAAGGAGGGAAAGAACGAAGAAAGCTCTAAAGCGAAGGGGAGGATGTTCCAAATCACCTCCGAAGAAGCTAAGTCTCATCCGAATGTGGTTTCAGGTATCTTTCTATTAAACTCCATACCGGTTTACGTTTTGTTTGATACCGGGGCCACTATGTCGTTTATTTCAAATGAAATCATACAACATCCTTCATTTAAGATCGAACGAATGCCGATGCCTTTAGAAGTAGAAATAGCTGATAGTAAGATTTATATGTTACACGAGATTTGTAAGAATTGTAAATTTACCATAGAAGATGAAGAATTCGATATCGACCTCATACCTATGGTTTTGGGGGAATTCAAAATGATAGTGGGTATGGATTGGATGACCCGACACCAAGCGGGAATTAATTGTGAAACTAAAACAGTACATGTCCAGTCCCCAAGTGGAAAACGAATAACTATACAAGGCGAGAGAAGGATGGAAGCGAAACTTTGTACCCTCGTTTAAGCTGCTAAGTATACACTTAACGGGGGTAGGGCATACCTAGCTTACGTGATAGATGTTCAACAAGGTTTTCCGAAGCTTGAAGACGTGGAGATAGTGAATGAATTTTCGGATGTATTTCCGGAGGAATTGCCGGGACTTCCCCCCGAAAGAGAGATAGAGTTCCGCATTGAATTGAATCCGGTTGCGAAGGCTCCTTATAGATTGGCTCCCACCGAGATGCGGGAGCTAATGACACAATTACAAGACTTGTTAGATAAGGGCTTTATACGTCCGAGTGTGTCACCTTGGGGAGCGCCTGTCTTATTTGTTAAGAAGAAAGACGGGTCGATGCGCATGTGCATTGACTACAGAGATTTAAACAAGCTAACCATCAAGAACCGCTACCCTTTACCTAGAATTGACGATCTTTTTGATCAATTGCAAGGGGCGAGTTGGTTCTCCAAGATAGATCTGCGTTCGGGGTACCATCAAGTTAGAGTACGGGAAGAAGATATTCCGAAAACTGCTTTCAGAACCCGTTATGGGCATTATGAATTTTTAGTCATGTCTTTCGGATTGACGAATGCGCCGGCTGCGTTTATGGATCTTATGAACCGGGTATGTCGACCCATGTTAGATAAATCAGTGATCGTGTTCATAGATGATATTCTAGTCTACTCTCGAAGCAAGGCCGAACATGCAAGACATTTGCGTGAAGTACTTGAAGTTCTCCGTAAGGAGAAACTCTACGCGAAATTCTCAAAATGCGCCTTTTGGCTCAGAGAGGTGCAGTTTCTGGGTCATGTGATCAATTCGGAGGGTGTCTTAGTAGATCCGTCAAAGATTGACGTCGTAATGAAATGGGTTCCTCCGAAGAACCCGACTGAAATAAGAAGTTTTCTAGGCCTCTCGGGATATTACAGAAGGTTCATACAGGATTTTTCGAAAATAGCTTTACCCTTAACAAAACTGACGAGGAAGAAAGAGAAATTTGTATGGGGTAAAGAACAGGAAGAAGCCTTTCGAGTATTAAAAGAGAAATTATCATGTCCCCTGGTCTTGACATTACCGGATGGGACTGAAGACCTGGTGGTCTATTCAGACGCGTCACACCAGGGTTTAGGTTGCGTTTTGATGCAAAGGGGAAGGGTTATCGCATATGCTTCACGACAATTGAAACTGCATGAAGTAAACTACCTAACACACGATTTGGAATTGGCAGCGGTAGTATTTGCCTTAAAAATTTGGAGGCATTATCTATATGGCGTGAAATGCACAATTTACTCGGATCACAAAAGCCTTAAATATTTCTTTGAGCAGAAAGAGTTAAATATGAGGCAACGGAGGTGGTTAGAACTTATCAAAGATTACGATTGTGATATCCTTTATCACCCGGGAATAACGAATGTGGTAGCCGACGCGTTAAGCCGAAAAGAGTATCCGTCTCCCATTCGAGTAAAATCCATGAAGATGATAGTTACGCCACGATTACTCGAGACGATACGTGATTCCCAAATAAAGTCGCTTGGAGCGGAAGATGTAAAGAAAGAAAGATTGAAAGGTGTAACCGATAAATTAGAAGAAAATTCGATCGGACTCAAGACGAGATTCGGCCGAATTTGGATACCTCGTTTCTGTGAAGTCAAGACTGCGTTACTTGAAGAAGCTCATAAGTCACGGTATTCGGTTCACCCCGGGGCTACAAAGATGTATCAAGACTTGAAAACCAATTATTGGTGGCCGGGCATGAAACGTGATATCGTTAAGTATGTCGCGAAATGCTTAACATGTTCCCAAGTGAAAGCCGAGCATCAAAAACCATACGGGGAGTTGCAACCTTTAGAAATCCCGGTATGGAAATGGGAGGAACTAACGATGGATTTGGTAACCAAGCTTCCCAGAACGAAAAAAGGGGCATGATACAATATGGGTAATCGTAGATCGACTTACGAAAAGCGCTCATTTTCTACCTATCAAAGAGGCTTACTCTTCTGAGAAAATGGCAGAAATATATATGAATGAGATCGTATCTCGACACGGAGTGCCCGTGTCAATCGTCTCGGATCGAGATACTAGATTCACCTCTCGTTATTGGCAAAAGTTTCACGAGAGTGTGGGCACGAAACTTCACATAAGCACCGCCTACCACCCTCAGACTGACGGTCAGTCAGAAAGAACCATTCAAACGCTTGTCGATATGTTAAGAGCGTGTGCCTTAGATTTTGGGGGAAACTGAGATGACCATCTACCCCTAGTGGAATTTTCTTATAATAATAGCTACCATAGTGGCATTAAAATGGCTCCTTATGAACTACTGTACGGGAGAAAATGTAGAACTCCCGTATGTTGGGGTGAAGTGGGGCAAAGAGAGCTTGCGCCAAGTGATCTAATAGCAGTAACAAATGAAAAGATAAAATTGGTAAGAGCTCGACTGAAAGCAGCCCAGGATCGGCAAAAAGCTTATGCAAACAAGAAAAGGCGACCTATTGAATTTCAAGCCGGAGATTTCGTTCTGCTGAAAGTGTCCCCATGGAAGGGTATAATCCGTTTTTGCAAACGGGGCAAATTAGGTCCTCGATATATTGGACTGTTCAAAATCTTGGCTCGAGTTGGAAGGGTTGCATATCGATTAGAATTACCGCCTACTCTAGACGGGATTCATAATACCTTCCACGTGTCACAGTTGAGAAAGTGTCTTGCGGACGAAACAGCATTAGTACCTCTTGATGACATCGAGTTGAAAGAGGGGTTAAATTATGTCGAAAGACCAATAGCCATTAAAGACGTCAAGGTGAAGAATCTCCGCAACAAAGCTGTTCGACAAGTGTTGGTTCAATGGCAACACCGAAAGGGGTCGGAACTCACATGGGAAGCGGAAGATGAAATGAGGAAGCACTATCCTTTTCTGTTTGGTATGTGCACTTTAAATTTGTTATGTACCCAGGCTTCGGGGACGAAACCTCTTTTAAGGGGGGTAGACTTGTAACGCCCCATAATCGGTTAATATTAAAATAAATGAAAGTGAACAAATAAACTAACTTAGTTGACGGGTTATGATAAGATATAAGTTAATGTTGGAAAAATGCTTGAATTAGATAGTTATTAAACTTGGAGGGGTGTAATGTGAAAAGTTTTAGTAATTGGGGAATTAAAAGGTAGAAACACAAAAACACATCCTGGGTGCGTACCTGGGATCGAGCGAACAGAAGAAGCAGGGTGAAAACCCTTGCCCTTGCTAATCCACTTAATTGATCAAGAAATTCAAGTCTAATCAGTTGCATGTCTCAAGTTTATCGATTATCTATGCATACATAGTGAAGTGGTAAGTTTAATTTTCTGAAAAGATGAATTTTAGAGTAAGGGGTTAAACCCAAATGCGATTTCTTGTATCTATTGTGAGAAATCTGAGTTAGAATTGCTTCCTAGGACAAGAATCATGTGTGATTTTAGGTTGCATGAAAGATTGTAGTGAAAACCCACTTTGTGAAATTGTGTTATGATTAAGAAGATCATAATGATTGTGATTATATGTTATCTTGATATATGATCTAGTTTGTAACGCTTGAATGTTTGATAAATTGATGTAGGAGGAATTAATTATGCAAAATTAGAATAAATATGAATGTTGGGTGATAATGAACTAGTAAAGATGTGCTTTAGAGACTTGTACCTTATACCTTAATTATGATGCCTACCAAGTGTTTGATGAAATGCTTAAGAGATGAATTTATGAGTAACTTGGAAAAATGGTAGAATGAAGTAGATGAACTAAATGAATGAATGAATGTTGTAATGTAGGCGTGAAGGAAGAAGGTACAAGCACTAGGAAAACGGAAGGCACGCAAGACCGAGGTATGTTCCATTGCATACAAAACTTTATTTAAATTATGTTAATAATTACGATGAACAATCTTGGATATAATGAACATGGTTTATAGTAAATGAATAACAAACTCCTTGTGGGTTTGATTATGTTAACGAAGGTTACAATAAGCTATGCAAGTCGACCGGTTCGAATTGAACAAGTCGAGTAAGTATAAGGTACCATTCGTTTAGAACGGGTGCTCATTAATGCAATTAAGTAAGGAATGAAGTTCAATCCGTTAAACGGATAGAACGAAAGAATTATGTTGAAAGCAATTAATCCGATGTATTCGGGTTGTAAGTGGTATGCGTGAATCTCATTATGAGAATGTATGCCAACCCACGTAGTTGGGTAATCGAATGCATACGAGAAATGAATGAACATAAACGAAGGGAATTAATTGATGTTATTGTAAGCGAAACAAGCACTATGATTAACTTTTTAAAGTTTGCTGTGAATGTAGGTAAATCCTCATCTTAGGCGACTTGGAGAATTGGAGCGAGCACGTGTTCTTGATATGTCATGCCAATCGCTTCCGCTAGTTGCTTTAATGTTTTGTGTCAAATACTTGTCTATTTTGCATAACCTTGTTAGTCGTCATACTTTTCAAAACTTGTTGATTTGGTTTTAGTAGTATGTTGTTGAACAAACCGTAATGTTGTATTTAGTATGATTATAATTCTAACAGGGGTATGCTCGTCTTATGAACGGGTCATGCCCAAATTTTGTTAAAAGTTTTTTTTTAGAATATTGTAAAATGCAAGGTCTTTAAATCATTAAAGTTGTTATTTTATTAATAAGAATAAGCGGTCCTTACATGGTGGCACGACGACTGTCAAGTGGCTGCCGGCGGTATGGTTTCCTTGAGGGAACGCCCAAGCCAAACTCTGAAGCCAGCATGAGCTCGGTTAAGATAAAATAGCCTGGTTGGAGTGGGGCAACGGGGCTCTCCAAATTATGGAGTGCGGTAATATAAGAAAGTCGACGTTCCAAAAAATACTTAAACAACTACGTAAACCTAAAACCACCCCATATAACCTGAACGTCGGATATTAGGCTACAGGGTGTGGTATGAAGCCCTTAGGGGCTTTATCACGCCACCTCACCGTCACGTCACACTGGGGGCTTTAAAGCCTATTACTTTAACTTGCAGGGTGTGGTATAACCCCCCCCCCCCCCCCCCTTAAACTATAGTGCCCCCTTTAATTCGGTCCGTTAGCACGTTGGCGAACAAGGGTTGACGCCCCCCTTTTAACAACCACGGGGTGGTCGATGGCGCCCCGAGGCGCTATACATATCGATGTGGCTGAGTGGCGCTAAGCCACACCACTTGGCCTTAATGTGAACTGATGTTGCCTGAGCCTCTCACTGTCAAATAAGTATTACCTTTATGAAAGATTCCTGACAGGAGTTGTGTGCTTTGGGATGCCGATGGGATTTGTCAAGAGTCAAAAGTGAGCATTCACACAACAATATACCCTTGCATTGTATGAGATAAAACCTTAAAGTTATATCTTCTTGAAACAAACAACTATGTGATTTGCCTTAAGACTAACTAATTTATGTGGCATAAAAAACTTTTTGCTAGCTAATTAATTTTTATAAATTAGAATAACAGAATAGAGCCTATTTTTCAAGTTTTATATACCAAACTGATCATTCGATGATTATTTTTAGCATCCTCAATCTATTGTTAGCTCGGAATTGCGAAGTATTTCGTCTGGGCCGGCCCTAGGGTGGGCGGGGAGTACCACCGGCCAGGGCCAGATATTTCGGAGGGCCCACTATTTTTAGAAAAAAACCCGATATGCATACGTAAAAATTTCTTTTTTAATAGGCTATACCTATACAAACACCAACATAGACCCACTTACAAAACTATTCTTATGCTTTAGATTAGTTATTAGCCCATTAACAATAGGTTTAGAACTTTATTGAGCTCAATACCCAATTTCGTTAAGAACTAAGGACACGTTTTTTAGAGCTCGAACATGGTATATGAATTCTCAGGGCCGGCTCTGTATTTCGTCTTGTGACATGTTTCATAAAACTAAATGTATTTTAGGTAAGGAAAACAATATCTAAAAAAAATAAAACAAGTAGAACAATGTTATCCACATTGAATAAAGTTTTTACTTGAAAGTTTCGTCGAGCAACGGGATTAAGCATTTAACAATCAAATAATTAAAAACAAAGAACATACGCAAACTAAACTAAATAAATATTGTAGCTGTATTTTCTAAGTATATATCTATTAATTATTGTCACAAAGCCGTTCTAGCTCAGTTGGTAGAGCGCGTGGCTTTTAACCACGTGGTCGTGGGTTCGAGTCCCACGGATGGCGGTTTTCCGTTTTTTAATTTTGAATGTTCAATGTAAAAAAGGATTTCATGCAAGGTATGTTCTGACTAGCTCTAGCTGTATCAATTAAAATTTAACATCTTGTATTTTGAATACAATCGAAAATCAAAATTGTATATTGCTCGTTTCATGACGTTATTAGCCAAACCACTGGACTGGATCAGTTTATACTAAACAGATATCTAATTGTCCATAAAAGCCCAAATCAATCTAGCGGGCTTCCAAAAAGTAATAACGTAAACTAGGCCTTTTACAGTTTGGGCCATCACTACAAATTGTAGTCTATACAATGCATGTGAAATAGTGAAAGATCATAATTTCCAAGGTGATTTGTTGCAATTTGAAGTTTTAAAGCAGTGATGTGGTACATTTTGTACAACTAAATAGACATGAATTTTGTTAAGATTGTCTATTTTTTAATAGTTTGATATAAGAGTTAATTACATAGTTAGTTCCTATGGTTTGCACAAAGTAACATACTTAGGTACTAATAGTTTAGAATCACATTCTAGGGTATTAACTTTTTATTTTGTAACGTTTGGAGGTATTAACGTTATTTGTAGGTTTAAAATCACATTCTATTAGTACCTAAGTATGTTATTTTGAGCAAACCACAGGGAGTAACTATGTTAATACCCTAGAAGTTAATACATCCAAACGTTACAAAATGAAAAGTTAATATCCTAGAAGGTGATTTTAAAACATTAGTACCTAAGTATGTTATTTTGTGCAAACCACATGGACTAACTATGTAATTAACTCTGATATAATTCTAAAAAAAATCTGTTATGTCTTTAAATGTTATCAGGTTTGGTTAGAAACCATTAATGTATGTTATCATGTTTGTTGATGTAATTTCGGTGGTTTGGTGTAAGACTATGGGGTGTGTATCGGGAAAACACATCGGGAGGCCAACGTGGAGGGGGGGGGGGGGGGGGGGGGCGACGTGGAACACGACATATATAGATTATAGAATGTTAATAAAAAATACGGTAACTTTTTCTTATTAGTGGTTTATATTAAAACTAGCTATAATAACATCATCGATGGACAAAAATTAAGTTTTAGTTGAATTCATTTATCCAATAAGATTATGTTACATATTAAATATAAAAAGTATTTTGCATGCATATTGATTTTACCTTTAATAATATCATCGATGGACAAAAATTAAGTTTTAGTTGAATTCATTTATCCAATAGGATTACGTTACATATTAAATATAAAAAGTATTTTCCATGCATATTGATTTTACCTTTATTAAAGTAAGACATTAAGTAGAAAACAAAAGGTTACTAATTACCTTACTTTTTCTTTAACATTGATGGAAATTGATTGGAAATTACATGAGTTGTTGTAATGTAATAGTCTGCTATTACAATATATGTTGTATTGAATGTGAATTCAACTTATATAATAATTTGTATATTGTGAATTCAATCATAAAAAAAGACCTTATATGTTTTGTTGTTACTTAATGTGAAATAATAATCATATCGTGATTTATTAAAAGGGAAAAAAGTAATTATTAAAGTAAAAAACAACATATAAGTATTTCTAATGATCAATTGATGGTTCAATTTTGACTTTTAAAATTACAATAATGACTCAAAAACAGATATTCAAAGTAGAAAACATTAATATATATCCCCCTCAAAATAAGCCGGCTATGACAGGTTTAGAAGGTCCGAAAGGTCAATGGTAGCGTCACACAAGTGGGTCCAACAAATATTGAAAATGCGGCAATATCATTGGTTGAGTTACGATTTAGCGACCCAAAGACGCCTTTACGGGCCCACCTTTCTGTCATCAAATTCCAGGGTAGCAACCAATACCTAAAATCTATCTCATAGAAAAAGTGGAGGGGCCAAAATCTTCATATATTTCTGGTAGTAATAACATATGTTGTTCAAAGATAATTATTTATGATTAGTTACATATATTTTTTAAAATAATCTTACTTTTCCAGTGTTCGGACTTATATGAAACACATATTTACGGCTTGTTTCGCTTCGCTTCACATCAAAGTTTAAGTTTGATGTATGCTTTATTTAAAATACTTTGATGTTGTAAGACAGTCTACTCAAAACAATTTAAATATTTAAAGAAACTTTCATCTACTAAAGAATTTTTATAGAATTCATATATCTAAACATGTTTAGGTTATGCATATCAGTGGATTTATAAATGGATACGAGGTGTTTGATAACTTCTGAATGGTTAAGTGCTGAAGCAATAAGAGGTCTGAACCATTAAGTGCTGAATCAGTAAGATGTTTGAACCATTAAGAGCCAATATAATGTTTAACCGTTTAGAGGCAAATGTCTGACCAATTCAGATTAGAGGTCTTAACTATTCAGACTTAGTATAATGCTTAACCATTCAGAGGCAAATGCATGAACCATTCAGACATCTGCTCGCGAAACAAACAGTCTGAACCATTAAGTGCTGAACCAGTAAGATGTTTAAACCATTAAAAGCCTCATTAAAAGGTAAACAAACAACCCCTAACTTTGCATAGAGCAGTAATTAAATGGTTATCATTTTGTTTTTCAAATTTATATAAGATTATTAGACCACAATATATTTGTATACATATTCACACATTGATTGTAATTGTAATTGAGATGGAACATGAATTTCAAACGTTTAGATAACGTATGTTCTGTCATAAAATTTTCCTACAAGTATGTTTAATAAAATACCTATGTTTCTGTAAAACTCAAAACTATATCGTAAAATACAAGTTAAAAGATTTTATATATATAAGTAAAGGATCGGTCATTTTTGTGAAACATAAAATTTAGTAGATGTTTGGTTATTTAGAAACTAGAGGTTCTAGAGAGTAGAGACGTTTTTGAGTTTTGTCTATAAAATAATTCAGACTTTTGGTCCTCATTTCTGAAAACTTATAAAGTGAAGTGGAACATAAAAGCTAAAGAGATTTGATCTTGTCTCACGTTTTATACTTAGCAGCCTCTTTATAGAAATGTATATAACAAGAAATATCAAAGACTTAGTCATGCTTGTTTCAAATTTTCAACCTCCATCTTCTTAAGCAAACTAATTTACACTAATATAATAATTGGGTATTTACTACCAACAAATTCCATCATAAATTTTGCAATCTCTGAAATTTTGTGAGGGTCTAGATTTTTTAGATGGATTAGGTATTACTATACCGTCGTAAATATGCATGTACCATCACAAATTACGTATTGAGGGTGGTGTTTGCTAAAGCTTTTTTTCATAACAAGCTTGATTTCAATGATATCATATGTTTTACCTGGGTAAAACAATTTTGCTCTGTAGTGATATATTTTTATTTCATTCCAATTATCAGGGCAAATTACATAAGAATAGCAGATAGACGAGCAACAAACTGCGCCGTCATCCCCTGAGAATCTTATACTGGGAATCTTATTACGTATATTAGCAAGAACATACCGGTCCTTTAGTGACGGAAACTTAGTCATCATTTAGAGGGTTTTAAAATTTATTTGTAATGTTTGTTCTTCCAAAAAATGTTGACGGTACATGTTTTAAGAAAAATATATTAAAAAGAAACCCATTTTTAACATGAAACCTAAAAGAGCCAATTCATGCTTTTACGTTGCCACCGATGACTTTTAAGTGGCGACCATCATCTAATCCAAGAAGATATCCTTTCTTGAATGAGAAATATGAAAAATAACACAAATTCAGTACAAAAGGCTATTTTTGTAGTAAAGACAATTAACGACCACCTTAACCTTTTATATTAAAAAGGTTCTTCAGAAGGTTAGAGTGTGTGAAAGTAAAGAATGAAGAGAATAGTTGTATCATTAATCATAAATGAAAGGTACACATCTATTTATATACACAAACTCAACCACCTCAACTAACTCTAACAACCTAACTAACTATCCAGCCTGTCCAACTATACACCACACATACCACACACTCATATACACTAATACGCCCCCTCAAGCTAAACGGGGAGAATCCACGTGAAGCTTGGACCTTAGACTATCAAAACGAACACCAGACAATCCTTTGGTCAAAATATCTGCAAGCTGAATCATAGTAGAAACATATCGAACATGTAAAGTACCTGCCAAAACCATGTCACGAATAAAGTGCAAGTCAATCTCCAAGTGTTTGGTGCGCTGATGAAACACTGGGTTGACTGCAAGATATGTGGCCCCAATATTGTCACACCAAAGAGAAGGTGGACAAGTCATCATGATATGTAACTCCTGTAATATAGATGTAATCCAACGTAACTCAGCAGCTGTATGAGCAAGAGCTCGATACTCAGCCTCTGTACTCGACCTAGCAACAGTATGCTGTTTCTTGGAACTCCAACTGATAAGGTTGGGCCCAAGAAAAACACAATATCCTGTAGTAGAACGACGATCATCGGGACATCCAGCCCAGTCAGAATCACTATAAGCATGTAAATCAACACAAGTAGATCGACGTATGCACAATCCATGAGAGAAGGTACCCTTAAGATACCGTAAAATACGCTTGACAGCGACCCAGTGTCGAACTGTTGATCAGTAGGTGTCTGAAGAAACTGTGACACCTTACTGACCGCATAAGCAATCTCAGGTCTTGTCAAAACAAGATACTGTAATGCTCCAACAGTGCTCCGATATATAGTGGGATTGGATAGAGGATCACCAGTGTGCCGAGAAAGTTGTCTACCAGAAGAGACAGGAGTAGATAATGGTCGGCAATCAGCAAGACCAGTGCGCTGTAGTAAATCAAGTAAATAGCGCTGTTGAGACAAGTGTAAAACATCCTTGGAGAAGGTTGCCTGAACACCCAGAAAATATGACAATTGTCCCAAATCCTTGAGTGCAAACTGAGAGTGTAAGCGCTCAATCAAACCAGTGACAAAAACTGAAGAACTCCCAGTGATAATAATGTCATCAACATATATCAAGACATAACAGAGTATCGAATCCTGACTATAAACAAAGAGAGATACATCTGAAATACACTCGGTAAAACCACCAGCAATAAGAGCTGCGGATAGCTTGGAAAACCAAGCTCGAGGTGCCTGCTTCAGGCCATAGAGAGCCTTTTGCAGACGACATACATAATGGGGTCTAGATGTGTCAACAAAGCCTGGAGGTTGTGCCATGTACACAGTCTCCAAAAGATCTCCATGTAAAAAGGCATTGTTGACATCAACCTGACGAATAGACCATCCACGAGAAAAGGCGATCGAAAGAATAAGTCGAACAGTAGTGGGTTTAAATACAGGACTAAAAGTCTCAATGTAGTCTATACCCTCAATCTGATGAAAGCCCTTAGCAACAAGCCGGGCTTTATAACGACTCACCGAACCATCAGGATTACGCTTAATCCTGTATACCCACTTACACCCAACAATGTTGGCATCAGCAGAAGCCTGAACCAGACGCCAAGTCTGGTTGGCATGAAGAGCATCAATCTCAGCACGCATTGCATCCTACCAAACAGAGTGCTGCTGAGCTTGTCTAAATGTGGAAGGCTCAGTGGTGGGAGCAGTAGAAACATGAAAGAGAACGTGATTCGGAAACTGACGAGACTGTCGTGTGTGATCATGAGTACGTGTAATCATCGGGTGAGTCGGAATAGAAGGAGGAGGAGGAGGAGAATGAGAAGAAGAAGGAGGATGAGGAGAAGATGAAAAAGGATGAGAAGAAGGAGTAGAAAGAGAGGCAGAAGAGGGAATAACAGGTGGATGAGTAGAAGAATCTCCAGACGAAGAAGATGACGGAGTGGAAGGAAAAACATAAAACGGAAACGAAGAAGAATGAATATCAAAAGAAGTAGGAATAGGAATAGAAGAAGATGTGGAAGTAGTGGAACTCCCTGGAGTATCAAAAATCGTCTCATGAAACCGAACATGATGAGATGTATATGTACGAGACGTATAAGGATCATAACAGAGATATCCAAGATGAGAAGGTGCATAACCAACAAAGATACATGGAGTAGACTTGGGTGAGAGTTTATCCGCTCGTGTGTCACCAAGAAACGGATAACACAAACACCCAAACGTTCGAAGAATAGAATAGTATGGTCGAGAACCGAATACTGTCTCAAAAGGAGAAGAATAGTGAAGAACCGGTGTAGGTAACCGGTTAATGAGATAAGCTGCAGTAGCATAAGCATCATACCAGAATTTCTTTGGTAGACGTGCATGAAACAATAATGCACGAGCAATCTCAGAAAGATGGCGGTTTTTCCGCTCAACAACCCCGTTTTGTTAGGGTGTATATGGACATGGAATACGTTAAGCCATTCCCGATTCAATAAGATATCGGGCCATCTGTCCATGAATAAGCTCGGGAGCACCATCACACTGAAGGTGTTTAATGGTGCATGAAATAGATTCTCAACAAGCGGTTTAAAATGACGAAATGAATCAACCGCTTGTGAGCGATGTGTCAACGGATAAATCCATGTGAATCTGCTAAAATCATCAATGAACGTAATGAAGTATCTGAAACCATCACGAGACATAACAGGGGATGGACCCCAAATATCACAATGAATCACATGTAATGTTACAATAGAATGTGTAACAGTAGTCTCAAACGGTAAACGTTTTGATTTCGAGATACTACAAGCAGTACAATGGGACATGGATTTATTCGTGAAATGTAAAAACGAAAATCTAGCTAACACAGCATCCGAAGGGTGTCCAAGTCGAGAATGCACGCCTCTCGAGAAACTGAAGCAATGGCAGTAAATGAGTACAGCTGATGTGGGCTACCACGCGTGTGGTGGAGGAGCTGTCCCTCGAGTGTCTGAATAGACAACCCAAAATGTGAGAATATGACTGCAATATGATGATCAATAACAAGCTGTGTAATGGATAGTAAGTTCTTGGCAATGCCAGGAACTACTAGAACGTGTTTAAGCAAAATAGTACGACTAGATAAATGAAGATAGGCATAACCAATGTGAGAAATAGCTAGTGACGTACCATTACCAACAAAAACACGTTCAGAACTAGTGTAAGGAACGACTCCAAAAACAAGAGAAGAGTCAGACGTCATATGAGCAGTCGCTCCAGAATCGGGTACCCATGAGTCCACTTTATCACAAATGCTCGAAAGATCTGCCATAAGCCCGTAATGTGGTGATTGCATGTTTGTAGCCCAATTTGCAAAGTGTGTTGGCCCAAAACCATTTGTATTATTCATTCCATTCTGAGTAAAATGAGGTGGAATAGTAGGGTGAATAACAACAGATCCATTTTGTGATAGATTTGGACCTGGGCCCAACAAACCACTCATAGAGTTTGAACCAGTATTTTCAAGGCCCACATTAGACCTAATTCCTAATCTGGTTTGACCAATTATGCGTGAATCATAAGAACCAAATTGACCTGATACATCTTCTCCATCCATTGAAACCCTAGCACCACTATAATCAGCCACATGCACCGAATAACCTTCTGATTGACCTCGTTGACCGTTGTTTTGCCATCTAACACCGCCATAACTTTGATTGTTGTACCGACCACCTGAACAACCACCAGAATTGCGACCACCACGCCACCGGCCACCGCTGGAGCGTCCACTAGCCAAGACCTGCTGATTGAACAATTCTTCAATTTTTCGCCATAACTCAGATGATGAAACAATACCTCTAGCCAGATGTATCAGAGATGGTGAGAGATTTGCAGTAATGAAAGCTGATACATACTCATCTGACCGTTCCCAAGCAGATTTGGCTTCAACATCTTCAGGTGGTGTAATTTCACGATTTAGAAAGTGAAGAAGCCCTAATGTCTTCAAAATTGTCAATGTCTGATGTTGCCAGTTCAAAAAATTGGTGTTATCTAGTTTAATAGGCATCAGGTCTGTGATATTTGAAAGATTGTTGTTCGAATTAGTGAAATTGTTACTCATAGTTGATGATGATGATGACTGTGTTGCAGATGACGCCATAGAAACACAGATCTGAAGATGATATCACCGAAAGATGATGATATCAATGAAGAAAAGAAGAAGAGGAAGAAGATAGAATGAAGAGAAGAAAGAATTGTCTATATAGAAGTAGAGACAGAGTAGCCGGAATCCGGCCAGAGTCGCCGGAAAACACGTCGGAGAAGATGATCAATCACAGGTTCAGAAGTGGCTCTGATACCATGTGTGAAAGTAAAGAATGAAGAGAATAGTTGTATCATTAATCACAAATGAAAGGTACACATCTATTTATATACACAAACTCAACCACCTCAACTAACTCTAACAACCTAACTAACTATCGAGCCTGTCCAACTATACACCACACATACCACACACTCATATACACTAATATAGAGACTAAATGAAGAATGCGATTGCTGAGTTTTCAACCTCTTTCATGTTTGTTTTGAACTTAGACGTATACTTAAAATTGTAAATGCAAACAAATTAACAACTATATATGTAATAACTTACTATTTTTTTTGAGTAAAATGCACGGATAGTCCCTGTGGTTTGGTGAAATTTCACCTTTAGTCCCCAACTTTTCAAAATTACACTCTTAGTCCCAGTGGTTTGACAAGTTGTTACTCGGATAGTCCCAAAGCGGATGAAGGTTACTCGGATAGTCCCTGTGGTTTGACAAGTTGTTACTCAGATAGTCCCTGTGGTTTGACAAGTTGTTACTCGGATAGTCCTTGTCATTTCACACCCACTTAACCAGAAAAACTAACCTCCATCCGCTTTGGGGACTATCCGAGTAACAACTTGTCAAACCACAGGTACTAAGAGTGTAATTTTGAAAAGTTAGGGACTAAAGGTGAAATTTCACCAAACCACAGGGACTATCCGTGCATTTTACTCATTTTTTTATACTAAAATCATTATCTATATATGTAATAAACTTATTTTTTTTACTATAAATATGTATTTAGTAACTTAGAACAAAGGAGAACGGTCATTTACTTTTGAGTTTTTTTTTCACCATAAATATGTATATTTTTTTATCACT
Organism: Helianthus tuberosus; assembly: GCA_030545235.1. Lineage (NCBI taxonomy): Eukaryota > Viridiplantae > Streptophyta > Magnoliopsida > Asterales > Asteraceae > Helianthus > Helianthus tuberosus. Next base: position 185,550,014 of record CM060432.1, on the reverse strand, counting down.
ATTTTTTTTTAAAGTTTTGAGTTATTTTTAATTATAAACAACTAACACTATTAATAATAATAAAACCAAAATGTTTATTATTCATGAATAAGTATTAAGTAGCCTTTAAAAGAAGTTCAACATGATATCTTGTTATTTTTTTAATTATATTATTTCGGTTCCTTCTATATTTTTCTTAATATTAATAATACAAATTATTTCATTAAACATTCCAAACCCCGTTAACAAGTCCTAGAAAAAGCTTTTTGTCTCCCCAAACGTAATACCATCATAGACGAAGACAAAATTCTTAAAGATATTGTTCAATTTTTAATGCTTTTGAAAATAATATTTTTAAAACAATATAATATGATTTTTCAGAAAGCTTTCAATTCAAGTTTTAAATGTTTCTTCACTGTATAAGTGGGTATAAATTTTATTCAAACACTTGAAATATTTTTTTAATGAAAATAGTTGTTAAATTTAGAAGGATGCTAACTTTACCATGTTTTTACACACTTAAAAATTACATATTCAATAAGAATACATTTTAACTAGTTACACAAACTGTCACGCACATCACTTTGTCTCTCTCTACTTTTTGTTAAACTAGATATATAGAGCATATAATTAAGATGTTAATTAATTAAAAAGGAGGGAGTACAATAATGCTACAAATTAAATGGAGTATTTTAAGAATGATGGCCGCACGGGGTAGAGAATGAGTGTGGAAGCATGATTACCGTCGGTGGTGGAGACGAGGCTTATATGTGACGAGCAGTAGAATGCGGTCCGTTCAATCATGTTCCATACAAACTTTTCTGGTAAAATAATAATCGTCATATTTGGTATTTTTAGTCATCGTCTTTATTTTATTTAATGTACAACAATTTAATGTATATAACTGATGAAAAATAAAGGGTTAATGGATTTAAACACCCCCAACTATGGCCATTTGGCCGATGGCACTCTCAACTTTCACTTTGGCTCACACCACTCCCAACTTAACACATTGATTGTCATGGCACCCCGTCGTTAAATAATCACTAACCTAGTTAGAAAAATTAGCCTACGTGTCAATTTAATCTGATGTGTCATGTATGATGTGTCATTTAAATCTGATGTGGCCAATTATTTTTAAAAAAAAATCTATATAACAATTACATGTGCACAAACAAGTACACAGAGCCAATCTCCCCTCTCACTTTCCCTAAAATCTCAATCTCCAGTTCTCCACCACCATGGACTCGCCGGAAAACCCCAACGTCAAGTCTCCCCGGTCACTCCAAGGCCCCCGTCCGGCACCTCTCCGAGTCCACAAAGACTCCCACAAGATCCGGAAACCACCAGTTGCTCAAAATTTTTCTCTCTCTTCTTTCTCTCTCTAAAATTTTCTCTCTACGGCTCCTCCTGTAGGTCCGGCTAGGGGAGGATCTAGTCGCCTAATCCTTGTATACGAACCACTCCGGTTGTGCGGAATCCAACCGGAATAGCAAACCGAGATCGAACACGCAAATACACGACACGCAATATTCACCGATTAACACCTCTGTATTAATACGTATGAAAGGTTCAGTTACAAAGCAATGTTTACAAATCTATTCTGTAAACTCTCTCTCTCGTTCTCTCGTGTGTGTGTGTTCTCTCACACTTGTGTTCTTTTCTGTGTTCTGTTCTGTCGAAACAGAACAAATGAACTCTATTTATACTAACAGACACTACGAAACAAACCACACTTGGCGAATCACAATTACATTTGACGAATCACATCATTGCTCGACGAAACAGCGACGAAACTGGTCTTGGTCGACGAAACTGAAGTGTTTCGTCGACATAATTCTTGTTACGTCAATCATGGGCTTGGGCTTAAAAGGTTTCAGCCCATGAGTTGTAAACAATATGATTGGCCCAACCATAAATTCCATGCACGTGAATTATGATAATTCAATATGCAGGTTGTAGATTAGTCAACATAAGTGACATCATCATGACATCATCATGATGATGTCATGATGATGTGTCAAGCGGGAACGGTTCTCGGCTTTCCGTGCTTCGCGTGACGAACTCTGGGACGCACGACGGAGGAATGTCGTGGCGTCGGGCTTGAGCCGAACCTAACCGGGTCGAACCGGACCAAGTCGCGTCGAGTCGAGTCGCGTCCACATACATGTATCAACAAACTCCCCCTTGGACGCTACTCGCGAGATTCGCCTTTCATGTCTTCTATGTCGGAGGATCTTCAAAGTCTTCACGTCTTGTAAGAAGAAAGTGTATCAACAAACTCCCCGTTTTATGTAGGAAGTGTGTTGACAAACTCCCCCTTAACATAAGCTCTCCCTTGAGTTATGCTCGTGAATGTCTTGAACTTTACAAGTTGAGATCCTTGTGGTGTTGATGATGGTCAGCGGCAACTCGATCATCTTCATCACTTGAGTGCCTTCACGTCGTGTCTTCATTCCGAAGCTTGTCATCGACCATGTTCTCCTTGCCTTTAGAATCTGCACAAGCAAGAAATCTAAACGCGTAATGAGAACAACTGCCTGGAATATAGTTAACATAACAAACAACACACGTATGACCATATCTCAATCAACTACCGTCCGACAGTTTGAAAGTTTAACAAATTTATCAATTTCAATTTTAACTTTCAACACTTTGCAAATTTCGACCGTTTATGAAGATTTAGTCGTTTCGGTTTTCGTTCAGGTTTCAGGTAACGAAGACTCGAGCTCCAACATCGTACGATCGAAAATAAAATAGAAATAAAATCTTTTTGGCTTTTATAAAGTTTATATTAAAACACACTTAAAATCTTTTTGGTATTTTTGAATATTTCAAATGTAAAGACTGAAAGCAGTAAATAAATATATACAGACATTCTTTTTGCGAGTTTCGAGGGTAAGAGAATCATATCAGTGTACGGTCATGCCAAAACGCTCTTGTTGTTCAATTAGTTAACATTAAGATAAGCATCCTATAACAATTATCGGTATTGTTGTCCACATAAGCTCAACTTATCAGATGTAATCATGGCGAGGGGATACGTTAAGGTATAATTTATACTTACCGACCGGTGTTCATCCACATCACGACACATTCCCGTATCAAGGTATGCACGAGGGTTCATCTTACCGGTGAGTATACCGATTATCATCTGTTTTGACCGTATATGATGTGAGATTCTCACTTATTTTGTTTGAAAACAAGCCCTATGTGATAGAATCACTTATTGATGAGGAACTTGATTTTCGATGCATGAGGGCACAGGAGCAAGTCCGTGAACAGGTCAGTACTTTCGTACAGCAGAGAGACGAACTTGACACCCGGATAAATGTGATATATTATCACTTATTTTGATGGACATGTGATTGTTGATCACTTATTGAGGTCGAATGCAATATGTACACGTATGTATGGTATCATGGAAGATCTAGACTTGCGTCCCCGTTATTTTTCGGTAAAAGATACAACCATGATACCCAGATGATAAGCAGCATAAAGACCGAATATCTCAGAACCTCGGCAATCTCTCAAACGAAATTTCGGTACTAAGACCATATGCCAATGAATGGTTCCCACCTGGTCTTCAGTCGATTTAAGTTTATATCACCCTGCACACTTTAAAATGATTGTGAGCCTACCGATACATCTTATATAGAGCTGCTTATCGTTTTTCATTTAAGGTTTAAAGAGGTTTAGACAGACCACTGATGTTCTATCACTTTCTCTTTTGCTCGCCAGGAAACTCATTTTTGTTTTTCTATTGTTTTTGTGTTTTTGAAATTTTTCAATGTTTTTGGATTTTCAAATTTTGGATTTACTCCCCCTAAAATCAATAAACTAAGACAAATTTAAAACACAAAGGTATTTACAAAAATGATTTTCCGATGTTGGTTTTACTCTTGCTTGACCTTAGTGTCCTTTACCAAAATTAAGTTAATCAGAAATGATGTATCGAATTTTGGAAAAATCAGTTGGCACATCGGTAATCGGTGTGGACCATGACAACATTGATGAGTTTCATAGTGAAACGATCACGTGTGAGGTGATATTCGAGATCAACGTGTCTGGTCAAAGAGTGCTGTATGAGAGGATAATAAATTATAAAGCAGCTTAAATATCGACAAGTATAGGAGAGATTAGAAATTTAAAACCGTATCCTGCAACTGCTCCGTGCATTGCCAGGAATCTGAGTGCTCTCCCAAACTGGATATCCACCCGTTGTGGACTTCAATTCGATTTTTGTAGCTACAGAGAAATCTCTTCACAGCAACAAGATCATAAACCTTTGGGTCCGGCTGGTCTTCCACATTGCACCAGCGAAGGTCTTTGTCTTTCTCTTTGAGAAGTAGTGTGCGATTGTTCAATCCACGCCAAGGCATCCGCACACCCGGTGTAGTTTGATCAACCAACACATTTTCTTCAATCACACCGTAGAGAAAAGTACACTGCACGTTCATCTTGTTGATTTTGAACTTCAAACGTGCTGCAGGTGCGTACTTTTCATTCGAATCTTCCCTGAGGACCCGATCAAAAACCATGACAACCAAATTTTGGCACATATTTCAACTGGTCGAATTTTTCAACTTCATTTCTTTTTCCTTCATCAGACATCTTTTTGTCTTCTTTCTTCCTCTCTCCATCAAAGGCAACAACTCCTAGTATAATGATGTTTCGGAGTCTGGTGTTGCCGATCTTGTGCAAGGACGCTCCACTATCAACAATCTTAAGACTATCAATAGTTCCTCCTGGAACTTCCTGCACACTAATTCAGAGATTAGTTGGAGAGGGGGACCCAAGCCTTCACAGACTTGGGTCGTCCGTCATCATCGAGGATTGTGACATCCATTTCCCGATGATTCGGAATTGATGTAGCTCCCCCTGAAACAATTTCCAATTTTGGTTTCCAAATCTGTTTCTGTCTTTCATGTTTAACATCCGATTTAACAGATTTTGTTTGGATAACCTCCGGTTTTAACGCCTTTTCAACTTCTTTTCGTTGTTTCTTTTTCTGTTTCACTTCTCGTTGTTTAACAAGACGAGGGTCCTGTTTTGGTGAAACAGATCTTTTATGGTAATTGTTACCATGGGGGGCATCAACTTTTGCTTTCAACTTATGAAGATACGGACAGTTTCGAATTATGTGTCCAATTGTACCACATTCAAAACACATTCTCCGCTCTACAAACCTCGGAGCATCATGTGATTGCCTAGCCGATGATGAACTTTGTGATCCCGAAGTACTAGGTTTTGAACTGTTTAGTTCATTTCTTTTCCTCACTGTTGCTTTCTTGACAAAATCTAAGTTAGATTGGTTCTCAAAATTTGCAATTTTGTCCGTTCCCTTAGATTTCACAAAGTTCACATTCTTTTTCTTCTTCTGATTCGGCTTCCTTGGATTTTGAGTCGGTGTTTTACCTTTTGATTTGGCATGATTTTGCTGTTTTTGCACTGTTGGTAACTTTTGATTGCCAAATTGTTTTCGAACTTCGGCCTTTGGGATAGGAGGGCACTGTGTTACAGTAACACGTGATCCTGTCTTTCCCAAAAACTTACTTGTCGAATTTTCAAAAACTTTACTTATTAAAGATTGATTAACATTCTTTATAGGAAAATCTTTGTCTGAGTAAATTTTATCATCACCAACAAGAGTGTACAGTAAATCCACACTCTCCGACTCTTGGGCAGATGTGGACTCGGTTGGAACAGTCTTAGCAGGTTTTGCGGGAGGATCACATAGAATATGATTCTCAAGAGGTATGTCCTCTTCTTTGATTACCGCATCAGACTTTTCCGAATCAGTATCATCAGATTCATCATCAGAAGAATCAGTATCCTCAATCACAACTGGAGGATTCTGACTCGGTTCAGCAGAAGACACACATGTATCTGCTGACACATCTGAATCTGATGATACTTCCTTTTTCTTGTATCCGAGTCCTGTTGCACATTCTGTTGCAAATTCCTTAACATCCAAAGGAACAGATGGTTCAAAGTGAGTTCTATACTCCTCATCAGGCAGTGCATCGTAATTGTGTCTAACAGGTGGTGGACACTGCTTATATCCAATGCATGTGACATCGCGTTTCTCTTTCTGAACATCAATGATGTGATCCAACACATAGCTAGAGCTCAAATAACTGTCTAACTTGAGTCGGATCGCCTCACTTTCAGTTTTAACACAAGCCATCTCTTTTTGCATTATTTCAAGACGAGTGATATACAAATTTATGTCAGTTTGTTTTCTGGAAACCATTTTTATCAGCTCGGTTTTATCTTTCTTTAATTTTTCAATCATCGACTTAAAGTCCTTTTCATGGTTTTCATAAAACATGTTGGCTTCAGTGCATTTAGAAAGATCCACGGTCAACTTCTGGTTGTGAATGAATGTCACATCATACTTCTCTTGCAAAGCCTCGTGTTTGCCTTGCAACTCACACCACTTATCATTCAATGAAACATGTTTGTCTTGCAAGTCAAACAAACTAGCTTGTAAAGCATCATGTTTGCCTTGCAACTCAGACATGTTTGCCTCTAAATCAACACATCTATCACTTAATCTAGCACAATTATCACAAATAGCAGCAGTGGGTTCAACGACACATACCTGACTTGAATCACTCTCAGATGTTGACCTTTCTGCATCAGAATCAACAACCTCCCTTGATGATTCATATTCAGATCCAACCTCGCTTGAACTTGAAGTAGTATCATCCTCAACTGAAGTTGAAACATCTTCATCTGAACTACTGTCATGTTCAGAACTGTCATTATTTCCCGAGGATTCACCATTGCTGGCATCTTTGACAACTTCAGCAAAACAAGCTGTTCCAACTGGAGCATCACTACTCAACCTGATTGACCAATCACCACTCTCGTATACTTGAACCACAAGTGCCTGGTTAGCATTTGATGGTCCTGCTTGGCTTTGGTTGTTGACAGGTATCAACGTACGCTCATCGTTCCTGTTCTGATTCTGCTGGTCTCCTTGATCTCTGAAAGGGTTCTGGTTCCCATGCTGAGCTGGCTTAACAGGAACTTGAATGGGATTGCCATGTAGATCAGTTGTCACAGGAGGCCTTTGGGTTTGCTGTTGAGGCACTGGTTGAGGAACTGGTTGAAGCGGATTTCCATACAAGTCTGTTGTTGGAGGAGGAGTGCCATACAAGCTAGTGCTAGACACACTTGTTGGTCCTGTAGATTGAACAGGTAATGGATTTCCGAACATATCAGTTTTTGGAGGGACCGGAACTTGGATAGTATTGCCAAACATGTCAGTGTGAGACACAAACGCTGTTTGATTTGGATCTGTATTTATCGGTCTATTCCATCTTGGATTCATTTTTGATCAAGACTAATAATACCTGAAAATCACACCTCAAACCAAGCAATTAAGTCACAAATGCAAACCTTCTGTTTAAAAAAAATGTCTTTGACGAAACACGTTTCCACGAAACTGAAACTGTTTTGTTATCTTTTACGAAACAGAATTTAATTGTTTTTGGGCTCCTGGATGACGAAACAGGCCCACTTGAAATGCCAAATTCTAGTCCGACGAAACAAAGTTTTTAAACTCCTTTGGCGAAACAAAGGCTTGACGAAATGAATGTTAGTCAGTGCTTGACGAAACAAAAACTTTAAATGTTTTATTTTGATCTCGACGAAACTATGGGCCCTTTTATCTTGACGGAACAAGCCCAGAAACTTTGGGCTTTTGACGAAATAGTAAGTTTGTTCTTGGGCTCTATGTTTTGACGAAAGTGAGTCCCAAAATACAAATGGCCTTCACGAAACAGGATGGATATGTGATTCCTTTTGATGTTGACGAAATAGAAAAGCTTTTGCCTTTTTGGGCTTTGGTGAAACAGAAACAAGTTTAAAAGCCCAAGTGATTACTTAAACAAATTACAAGCTTTTGGATATGTGATTCCTTTTGATGTTGACGAAATAGAAAAGCTTTTGCCTTTTTGGGCTTTGGTGAAACAGAAACAAGTTTAAAAGCCCAAGTGATTACTTAAACAAATTACAAGCTTTTGACTTTATCTTTTACTGACACACTCAGGTCCTACTTTCGGCTAAGGACATCCCCTTTCACCAAACAAGATATGGGTTGTATTATTTTAATCAATAACAATTTCCCATACACAAACAAGTTTCAAGCAATTTTTAAAGGATCAAAAAGTGTTACTTTTGAAGAACACAATGAAGATTTCAAGAACACCACCCAGAAAAATAAGTTTTCCGGTGAACCGAAACTCTCCGAACACAATATTTTGCTAAAGTGTTTAACAAAAACCCATGACTAACATGTAAACATGAAAAATAACAAGGTTTTTTTAACGAAACATAAAGCAAAAACACAAGATATTTGAAGATATGATCTGATTTTTCAAGAAAAATAAGAACTTCAAACACCCGGAAAAACACCCGAAAACACTCGGTTTTAACAAGGAGAAGAGCCAAGGCTCTGATACCACTTGTAGGTCCGGCTAGGGGAGGATCTAGTCGCCTAATCCTTGTATACGAACCACTCCGGTTGTGCGGAATCCAACCGGAATAGCAAACCGAGATCGAACACGCAAATACACGACACGCAATATTCACCGATTAACACCTCTGTATTAATACGTATGAAAGGTTCAGTTACAAAGCAATGTTTACAAATCTATTCTGTAAACTCTCTCTCTCGTTCTCTCGTGTGTGTGTGTTCTCTCACACTTGTGTTCTTTTCTGTGTTCTGTTCTGTCGAAACAGAACAAATGAACTCTATTTATACTAACAGACACTACGAAACAAACCACACTTGGCGAATCACAATTACATTTGACGAATCACATCATTGCTCGACGAAACAGCGACGAAACTGGTCTTGGTCGACGAAACTGAAGTGTTTCGTCGACATAATTCTTGTTACGTCAATCATGGGCTTGGGCTTAAAAGGTTTCAGCCCATGAGTTGTAAACAATATGATTGGCCCAACCATAAATTCCATGCACGTGAATTATGATAATTCAATATGCAGGTTGTAGATTAGTCAACATAAGTGACATCATCATGACATCATCATGATGATGTCATGATGATGTGTCAAGCGGGAACGGTTCTCGGCTTTCCGTGCTTCGCGTGACGAACTCTGGGACGCACGACGGAGGAATGTCGTGGCGTCGGGCTTGAGCCGAACCTAACCGGGTCGAACCGGACCAAGTCGCGTCGAGTCGAGTCGCGTCCACATACATGTATCAACACCTCCTTATCCCATGTCCGAACAATCTTCAATCCCTCCAAACATACCTCCATTACCGCCAGATCGTCCTCCAGATGCATCCTCTCATCTTCATGTTGATGCTGTTGGATGTTTTGCACCCCAAATCGACTCAATTGTCCAGCCGCCACAAGTTGTTGGTGGCACAAGCTCAGCCGCCACTAAGGAAACAAGTGTTGCGGCCTTAGATGTTCCCCCCTCTCCTGCAACGGTCCCAATCCTTGACCCAATCCCAGATTCAGAACCAATTGCAAAGCCGTATGTTCAGATTAACATCACATCTGGTATGTGTAATGCTATTCTGAATCCCAATGGTGTAATCGCTGCTGCTGGTGATAGCAATTTGGCTCCATCTTTAGCTAAACCTAAATCTGCATCTCCGAAGAACAATCTCAGAAATCTTAGAAGCAGGGGATTAAAACATTCCTCAGGGGATTAAAGGGTGAAGGTTTTCCAAAACCCCGAGGGTTCATTGAGCCGTGCAGCTGCACTGCAATCTGAAGTATGTGTGTATGTATTGAGGTGGATTCATGGCAGATTGTGTGTGTACGTATTGAGTTGGATTCATGGCGGATTGGATGGATTAAAGGAATTGGAGTGGAGGATTGATTAGAGTTAGGGTTTGAGAAAGAGGGAAAAGTGAAGTGGTGGTGGAGAGAGAGGAGGGGGTGGGGCATATCTTTTTAAATATTTAGAAATAACAATTTTGTACACGACATCATGCCACATCAGATAAAAATGCCATATCAGCAAAAACAACTAACAGAGTTAGGGGTTGTTTGGTAGCCTCTTAATGACCATTCAGATGCTACCTCTTAATGGTTAAAACCTCTGAATGAATAAGAGGTAACCTCAAGTCTGAATGGTTAAGAGGTAACCTCTGAATGGTAAATCATCACATGTCACATTCTTCTACCTTCTCATTGGTAAAAATTTTAATGGTTCCATTAAGAGGTAGCCTCTTAATGGCCATTCAGAGGCTACCAAACAGCCCCTTAGTAGCTAGTTAACGACAGGATGCCATGACAATCAATGTGTTAAGTTGGGAGTGGTGTGAGCCAAAGTGAAAGTTGAGAGTGCCATCGGCCAAATGACCATAGTTGAGGGTGTTTAAATCCATTAACCCAAAAATAAAACCTATATAATAATCTTCATATTTGGTATTTTTAGTCATCATCGTTGGTTAATTGATCAGTAGGATTTACAATGGTAAAGTTTACAAACCTCATTTACCTAACTTATGGTTATCTATTTATCAATAAAATGCAATTAAAATAACATATTTTTGCATAAATAATATGTTAGATTTTCATATTTTGTGCTAAGATTAACTACTTAATTTTGTTACAACTATTTAGATCATTTAGTTCAGAGAATGAGTAATCCAATTTTAAATGACATCATTTAATTCGGGCAGTCTATGTTATGATGACTCAAAATGTTATACGAAATTGGTCTAAAGTTTTATTTAGGTCGTAGTAACTTTTTTTTTTCTGGCCCTGCCTTAAAACCTGAACGAACCTTATTAGTTTGAGTTGAACGCCTAATCTTTTAGATTATATTTCAGTATCTCTAAAAAGCTGGGGAAAAATATCCATACTTGTTAATAAACTACAAAAGTTTGACCAGTTTCGCGATAATCACAAGAAGTTATAAACATTATGAATAGTTAAATTATTATGTTTGTAAATAAATCCAAATTAAAGTATTGAAAACTAACATTCCATTGAAAAAAAGGGAACAACTTCAATATAGATAAAAAAAAAAATTAAAAAGTTAATGATCAAAGTGTAAATAACAACTCCTATATAAAAAATAGTGTTACATTAAATATAATGTTTAACCATTCATATATAACATTGTTATAAGTGTGAAAAGGAATAATGTATTAGTGTAGAGCATTTTGGTGGTGTAGTGGGTTTATTTTGTTATGTTCACATTAGTTTTCGCAGTTATCGCAATAAAGGTGGTTCTCACATGAACCCTACACATATACACATACGTTAAGTCGTCAATAGTTCTTGAACTTATTGATATTGATGAATTCATCTTAACCAATTGCGTTGATGGTTCAAGCTTCAAACTCTATTATGAGTATTTAGATGAAATTTTGGTGGGGTTGAATTAGATAGTGTGTCGTCGTTTATTAAAAAAAAAAAAAATTGAAGATACACATGCATGCACTTTATCCACTAATTGCTAACTAAATATACTTTCTGTTCTTCATTTAAATCTTGTTGAGTTATTAATGTAGTATAGTACTATCTTCAAATTATATCTAGCTAGCAGATATAAAAGTTGATGAAGTACTTAATATATAAGATCATTCCGATATATTACAGTTGCACCAAAGTAATGCAAAAACAATAGATGATCATTTCCTAGAAGTTATGATTTATAGTTCTGTTAATTATATAGAGTTGTGTCATATTAATACCTGATAATTAACTTGTTATCATGTAAACTATACTCACATACTCAGGGCGCATCTTTTTTTGGGGGGGTGGGGGGCGCCTGACCCCACGAACTTTTCACTCAGTAGGGTACGGTATATAGTTTTCGTATAGAATTTTTTAGCTATGTACGTTTTCGACCCCCCAGTTTTATAATTTTATTAGGTATATACGTTTTCGACCCTCGGTCGGAAATCTCAAGTTTCGCCACTGCACATACTCCTATTTGCGTAATGACTTGATAAACTATACATATTATATTATTCGTGTACCAACTTATTGTATTATTATACAACAAATTATATTATTAGTAAAATTATATTAATCTTAAAATCAAAGGACTAAACTATCAGTAAAATTATATAAATCCTAAAATCAAAGGACTAAACTATCAGTAGAATTATATAAATCTTAAAATCAAAGGACTAAACTATAAATTATTTAACATTAAAAATGGTGTTAGTTCCTAATATTAAAGTAAATTTAACGTTCGAAAAATGTATTAACTAACATAAGAACTAAATTTAATTAAACCCTAATAAAACTCAAACCTGAAAGTGTAAATGAGACAAAGAAAGACTAGGGTCTCGATCAGTTGCTGGTGATCAGTTGGTGACGGTATAGACATTTAGGGCAAAAAAAAAAAAAAAAATCTTGGCCACCAATTTAGCCCCCATCTGACAGTGAAAGACAAAGATAGCCTACAACAAACATCTCTTACCCATATGTCATCATCTCTCATCATCAACTACCCTTTTGTTTCTCTCTCATACTTACATACATACATACATACATACATACCGCTTTTATAACCCTATTACTTCACTCACTTGAACCATTTGCGGAAACAAGAACCGGTGCAAGCTGCATCTTGTAAAAGCATTTGAAACCCTAATTTCTTTGTCTTTGTGTTATCATATGTTTGAAGGAACTACACCCACATCTTCCAAAAAGATCTGATTTTGATCTTGTTTGTAGGTAAGTTCTGATCTCTAGACTCTAGCTAGCTAGTTCTTGAAATTTAAGTATCATATGGTGATCATATTTTATGAAGGGTTTTGTGGTAGATTTGATCATTTGATTTGTTTTAATTTGTATGCTAGCCAATGGTGGTTGATTAATTTTATGATCAAGTGATACATGTGTCCTTAATTGATCTTTCCATTAATATTTTTTTTTGCCACTTCTAGATCATTTTAATCATCATGAAAGTTTAGTTTTTCTTTTTTTTTTAACTTTTGTTTATAAGCTTTTCATTGTGACAAACAAAATTTCTCTATTTATGTGGAATGGAAAAAGGTGATTGATAGAATTTGGAGATTGAATTTAAACCAAAAATGTATATCTATTGAGAAAGGATCAAATCATTATATATTTTCTTTTGTCATTCCACTTGCTGTACATTAATATTTGATCGCCGGTTTTTATCAACTTTGTGGAGATAAACTGAACAACAATCACAAATTAAAAAATGTATTTGTCATTCAACATAAATTAGCATTCATTTTGTTTGTTTGTACGTTCAGTGTTTGTTTGTTAAACGGGAATGTTCAAACAGCAATTTATGTTTAATATATACTCAAGTTGGATGAAGCAGGCAATAGATACACAAATTTTAGTTAGTGTCATTTACATGTTTGTGTATAATTAGTTGTGAAAGTTATAAACTGATCAAGATGACAATTAACTTTAAGGTACAGATTCAACACCGAATTTGAAAGGGGAAAACATGAATACGTTTACGCATGTTCCTCCTGGCTTTCGGTTCCATCCCACTGATGAAGAACTTGTGGATTACTACCTTAGGAACAAGATTAACTCGAGTACAATTGAATTAGATGTCATCAAAGATGTAGATCTTTACAAAATTGAGCCATGGGATCTTCAAGGTATACTAACAACACCATAAACTTTGTTAATCACTCAAACACATAATTAGTCAATTAATTCCAATATCCTATCATAAATGGTAAGCTGAAAGATACTAATTTGTGAAATTAAACAGAACTATGCAGGCTAGGTACAGAAGAACAAAGTGATTGGTATTTCTTTAGTCATAAAGATAAGAAGTACCCAACAGGTTCTCGCACAAATAGAGCTACTGCAGCTGGATTTTGGAAGGCAACCGGAAGGGATAAAGCCATTTACTCTAAGCATGACTTGGTTGGGATGAGAAAGACATTGGTCTTTTATAAGGGTCGTGCACCTAACGGTCTAAAATCGGATTGGATCATGCACGAATATCGCCTTGAAACTGATGAAAATGCAACCACAACACAGGCAAGTTTCAGATTAACACTATTATGTTTTTTTTCTTCTGTTGATGAAAAACTATCATGAAGCCAAAATTTAAGATCATAATATGCATTAATATCGACTGTAACGTTTTTTAAGGATGCGAGAACTTGGGTTTTGTTATAACATAATGGGCTATGGTTAAGTATGTATGGTATGAGGTTGGTTGTATGACTTGATGTTATGAAATTTTAATCATCCTAGAGTTGTGATGTCCCCTTTTTTAGTGATTATAACTTAATCAAAACCATTTGGTTGGTAAAGGGTTATAGCAAAACCCTTATTACTTTACTCTACAAACCTATGTCAAGATGATTAGGTTATGTCTATGTATATGTATACCACACTACAAACAAAGGAGTATCATTGACAGGCTAATCCGTTGGTGACTAGCCTTCGGAAAATATGTCTTTGGGTAGTCTATTTTTCGAGAGATCACTAGATATTACCAAGGGATCATTGATGGACTACTTTAACGACGGATAATCGACAGCTTTGTGGCGATTACAGACTGTTTTACTTAATTTACTCTTTCCAATATTTTTATTATGGTTTTGTTGTGATCCATTGGAGTTCCGTCTGTAATTACCGATTTTTGTGGGTGATACTACTTTGTTTAGTGGTGCCGATTCAATCGAGCATGTAGGTCAGACCCTAGTCATAACATGATCTTTTTTGTTGCTAAACAGGAAGAAGGGTGGGTGGTATGTAGGGTGTTCAAGAAAAGACTACCAATAATGAGGAGAGCAAGTGAGCATGAACCAATGTGGTATGATGATCATCGAGTCTCGTTCATGCCGGAAATCGACTCTCCAACGCAAAATAACATTAGATCCAGCTTAGGTGATCACCATTACCCTTATGGTACTTGCAAGAAAGAACTAGATCATCTGCAAAGTTACCAGATCACTCCAGGCCATTGCCTCCAACTCCCTCTTCTAGAGGGTCCAAAACTTCACTCAGCCGGCAATTCTTCCATACCCATTTACGGCATCGACATAAATGAAGGAAGCAGTAGCTCACAGCCTGCCTTTCTCACACAAGACCATAACAACACCATCCAACAACAGCAAGGCCAAAACTTTAATGATCAACAGACAGATTGGCGCGTTCTTGACAAGTTTGTTGCATCACAGTTTCTTAACCAAGGTGAGGTTTCAATTAAGGAAAATCATGATCAATCTTACCCAGATGCAGAAGAGCAAGTTGTTGAACCAGAAGATGCATCAAATTCCATCTACGGTGACCGGATAGATCTATGGAAATGATTGAGAAGTCCCTGCTTTATTGAAATTATTATTAACTCTTATTATTTCTTGTACATAATAAGGAACTAAATGTGCCTTATTAACTCGTTTACTTAGCTTTTTTTATATGTAGAGTATTATAAACCCTAATTACCGCTCTATATCATATCAAGTAATTTGTTTGATGGGTATTATTGTACTAAAACCATCAAATATCTGGTATGGGAGTGCTGCTGTATTTTATGATTGCTTGGGATCACAGCATTGTCTGTTATGTGTGGGCTTCATTATGGCGCCTACAATCTGCAGCTGCATGCGTTGTTATTTCATTAAACTGTTGTTTATTTGATAAAAGGAAGTTTTAACTTTGTTAAAACTTAAAAGTTAATGTTTAACGTCATATTTGTATTCATACTCATTGCATTAATGCAACCATTTTAAGTCTTAAATTTCCTATCTCTAACTTGAATATAAATGCAACTTGATTGAATATGTAAAGAATTAACTCATTAATATACAAAAGTATTTACTAGAGCTTTTTAATTATTTAACTAACAAAGTGAACATCAGAATTAATATACAAAAGTATTTACTAGAGCTTTTTAATTATTTAACTAACAAAGTGAACATCAGAATATTAAACCATTATCTTTTCATAACAAATAACTATTTACTATATATTTCTCCTCGTTTTTTGGTATATCCATAAACGTGTATAACGGAACTAAGAACAAGTGTCGAGAGAAATATGATATGACAATTAATTAATACTAGATATTGACATGTGACACAGAAAATGGAAAACCTCATAATAACCTAATCTAGAATTTTCCCAGCTGATTGCTGGGTCTATATTTATATATAGATGTTGCCGTTTAAAAAAAAAAAAAAAAAAAAACCCTAATCTAGAATCGTAATCCAATAATACGTATTGTAGGTCCCGTTTTCCCGGTGAGGATCGATAACGAAAACCTATCCCTGTTTATCACGAACACGGTAACGGGTGCGGAATCCCCGTGACGGTGCAAACCAAACAAAGTTAATAAAGAACACGGATTAACCAATGAAACACACTCTATTGATTAACGGGATGAGAACCGCTTACAAACTGATACAAACACAGTTTTGACGGAATTTTGACAGAGTTTCTTTACAAGTATTTTCTCATCTCTGTTTCACACAGAAACAGAGAAGGGTATTTATACTAAAACACAGACATGACATGACGAAATGGAAAGGACTCGGCGAAACAAAACAAAGTCGACGAAACACACCTGTTTCGTCGACATACATATTAAACCTATGCTGTTTCGTCGTTTGTTGTAGAAGCCCAAGTGAAGTCCAAGGCCCAAGACAAATCTTCGGCCCATGTGGTGAATTACAGCCCGGATATGCTTCTGTTATACACTTTCACCATTTAGTTCAATATAGGACAAAGTGCTTGACATCATCATGACATCACAAAGGTGATGTCATGGTGATGTGTCTCCTGGGACTTGTTCGCGGCGCTCCGTGCTTCGCGTGTCGAACTCTGGGGCGCACGACGGAGGAATGTCGTGCCGTCGGGCTTGAGCCGGACCTAACCGAGTCGACCCGAACCGAATCGAACCGAGTCGAGTCGCGTCCACATAAAGTGTACCAACAAACTCCCCCTTGGACGCTACTCGTGAGGTTCGTCTTCTGTGATGGTTCGTCTTCTGTGTCTTTCATGTCGGAGGATCTTCAAAGTCTTCACGCGTTGAAAGAAGAAAGTGTATCAACAAACTCCCTTTTCATTTAGGTAGTGTGTTAACAAACTCCCCCTTAAATTGAACTCTCCAATGAGTTATGCTCGTGAATCATTTGACTTGTCAAATCTTCAGATCCTTGTGGTGTTGATGAAGGGTCAGCGGCAACTCGATCATTTTATCCTTTGAGTGCCTCCACTTCGTGTCTTCATTCCAAAGCTTGTCATCGAACATGTTCTCCTCGCCTTTAGCATCTGCACATGCAAGAAAGCTAAACGCATAATGAGAACAACCGCTTGGAATATAGTTAACATTTAAACAAATGACACATTATGAGATCAAATCTCAATCAACTACCGACCGACAACAGTTTGAAAGTTTAAACAAATGATCAGTTTTAGTCCTTTAACTTTCAAAACTTGTTAACTTCGACAGTTTATGAAGGTGCAATTGTTTTCCGGCTTACAATCAGGATTTTGGGTAGGATAGACTCGAGTTCCAACATCAGTCAATCAAAAATAAACTAGAAGCAAAATCTTTTTGGATTTTATAAAGTTTAAATTAAAACACACCTAAAATCTTTTTGGAATTTTTTTTTATTTTTCAAATGTAAAGACGGAAAGCAATAAATAAATATATACAAAGATGCATAAACTGAAAACAGTAAATAAATATTTACAGACATTCTTTTTGCGAGTTTCGAGGGTAAGAGAATCATATCAGTGTACGGTCACGTCAAAACGCTCTTTTTGTTCAATTAGTTAACATTTAGATAAGCATCCTATAACGATTATCGGTATTGTTGTCCACTTAAGCTCAACTTATCAGATGTAATCATGACGAGGGGATACGTTAAGGTATGATTTATACTTACCGACCGGTGTTCATCCACACACGACACATTCCCGTATCAAGGCATGCGCGAGAGTTCATCTTACCGGTGAGTATACCGTTTATCATCTGTTTGACCGTATAAAAGATGTGAGAAACTCACTTATTTGATTGAAAACAAGCCCTATGTGATAAAATCACTTATTGATGAGGAACTTGATTTTCAGATGCATGAGGGGCACGAGAGCAAGTCCGTGAACAGGTCAGTACTTTCGTACAGCAGAGAGACGAACTTGACTCCCGCAAAGAATCTGTGATAAATTATCACTTATTTTGTTGGACATGTGATTGTTGATCACTTATTGAGGTCGAATGCAATATGCACACGTATGTATAGTATCATGGAAGATCTTAGACTTCGTCTCCGTTATTTTTCGGTAAAAGAAACAACCATGATACCCAGATGATAAAACAGCATAAAGACCGAATATCTCAGAACCTCGGCAATCTCTCAAACGAAATTTCGGTACTAAGACCATATGCCAATGTGTGGTTCCCACCTGGTCATCAGTTGATTTAGGTTTATATCGCCCTGCACACTTTAAAATGATTGTGAGCCTACCGATACATCTTATATAGAGCTGCTTATCGTTTTTCATTTTGCATTTTGCATTTCAGTTCGAAGAGGTTTAGACAGACCACTGATCTACTATCATTTTCTCTTTTGCTCGCCAGGAAACTCATTTTTGTTTTTCCAAATGTTTTTGCGTTTTGAATTTTTTCAATGTTTTTGAATTTTTGGATTTACTCCCCCTAAAATCAACAAACTAAGATAAAATTTAAAAGACACAAAGATATATACAAAAAGGATTTCCCGATGTCGGTTAACTCATGTTTTACCTCAATGCCGTTTACCAAAATTAATTTTAATCAGAAATGATTTATCGAATTTTGGAAAAATCAGTTGGCATGTCGGTAAGCGGTGCGGACCATGACAACATTGTCTGGCCAAAGAGTGCTGCACGAGATGATAATAATTCATAAAGCAGCTTAAATACCGACAAGTATAGGAGAGATTAGAAATTTAAAACCGTATCCTGCAACTGCTTCGTGCATTGCAAGGAATCTGAGTGCTCTCCCAAACTGGATATCCACCCGGTGTGGATTTCAAAGTCGATTTTGTAGCTACTGAGAAATCTCTTCACAGCAATAAGATCAGAAACCTTTGGGTCCGGCTGGTCTTCCACATTGCACCAGCGAAGGTCTTTGTCTTTCTCTTGAGAAGTAGTGTGCGGTTGTTCAATCCATGCCAAGGCATCCGCACACCTGGTTGGTTTGTTCAACAAACACATTTTCTTCAATAACACCGCGAAGAAATGTACACTGCACGTTCATCTTGTTGATTTTGAACTTCAAACGTGCTGCAGGTGCGTACATTTTGATTTGAATCTATCATGGGGACCCGATCAAAACCTTGAACAATCAAACTTTGGAATGATTTTCATTTTGTCGAAGTTTTCAATCTCTTTCGACAGACAGTTCTGTCTTCCTTTCTTTTTCTCTCCACCAAAAGCAACAATTTCTTTTGTCGCCGATCTTGTGCATGGACACTCCACTATCAACAATCTTAAGACTATCAATAGTTCCTCCTGGAACGTCCTACACACTCACTCAGAGATTAGTTGGAGAGGGGGACCCAAGCCTTAACAGACTTGGGTCGTCCGTCATCATCGAGGATTGTGACATCCATTTCCCGATGATTCGGAATAGAGTGAGCTTCCCCTGAAACAGTTACCGATTTTGGTTTCCAAATCTGTTTTTGTTTTTCATTTTTAATTTCTAACTTAACAGACTTTGTTTGGACAACCTCCGGTTTTAACGCCTTTTCAATCACCTTCACATTTTTATGTCGTTGTTTTGTTTCCTGTTCTTTAACAGTGCGTTTATCATGTTTTGGAAAAACAGGACGACGTTGTGAGTGACCTTGTTCAGAGGGGGCTCTTTCCACAAATTTCTCTTTAGGAGTGTTTGAGCAGTTCTTAATGATATGCCCAAACTCCCCGCATTTAAAACACGTTCTCCTTTCCACAAACCTAGGAGAATTTGATCGACCAGCAGATGTCGAACCCGTAGAACCTGAGGTACTTGCTCTTACATCACACCCGCTTGTGTGTTGGGTGTAATTGTTTTGAGCGTTACGTTTTAAAATCTTGACTTGTTGGACAAAATCGATGTTAGATTTATTTTCAAAAGTTTCAATTTTATCAGTACCTTTTGATGCTACAAACTTGACATCTTTTGCTTTCTTCTTGTAACGAGCTCCTTTTGATTCAACCTTAGCCTTTGGCTTTGGAGCTCGTTGTTGCTGTTGTTTACCCTTAAAAGCGACAGGTTGTTGCTTTGTCGGTAATTTTTGGTTTCCAAATTGTTTCCTCACTTCAGCTTTTGGAATAGGATCACACTGAGTTACTGAAACTCTCGGGATCGCTTTTCCCAAAAACTTAGTTGTATTATCTTCAAACACTTTATCAATCAAGGATTGATTGACGTTTTTGATTGGAAAATCTTTGTTTGAATAAATTTTATCATCACCGACTAAAGTGTACAACACGTTATCACTTTTAACAGTAGACACCTTCTCAGTGATAGGATCTATCTCTTGTTTAGCACCAGTTGATTGCACAGCAGGAGTAGGAGGATCACACAGAATGTGATTCTCAACAGGCACTTCTACTCCTTTTCTATCATCAAGAGATTCATCCTGGTCATTCACATCTGATTCATCATCTGAAGAATCATAGTCCTCAATGGTTGGAGAACTTTGATTTGAAGCACATGATGACTTTTCTTTCCGATCAGATGAGCCCTCCGATGAATTGTCCGTTTTGAACCCTAAGCCAGTTGTAACTTCCTCATAATCAAGAGGTACAGTTGGCTCAAAACGCGGCATTTCCTCCTCATCGGGCAACTTGGTATAGTCGTGTCTCAAAGGGGGTGGACACTTCCTATAACCAACTCCTTTAACGTTTCCCTTTAGTTGCTGAACGTCAATGATGTGATCAAGCACATATCGGGAGTTTGAGTAACTCTCCAATTTGAGCTTGATCGCCTCATGTTCACATTTCGCCACGGCTAGCTCTTTCTTTGTTTCCTCGATGATATTAATGTAGTTATTAATACCAATTTGTTTGTTACAAACAGTTTTTGTTAATTCGGAAACACTTTTCTTTTGGGTTTCAATAACTGTTTTAAACTCCTTTTCATTGCGAGCTAAGGCCATGTTTGCCTCCTTGCACTTTGACAGTTCAACAACTAAACTCTAATTGTGACTATGAATCGTATCACATTCAAGTTTCACTCTATCACATTCATGTTTTAATTCTTCCAAAGCATGTTTAGCATTAGCACATTCATGTGTCAAATCAGCACAATCACTACATATGCTAGGAGTTTCAGATTGTACCTGACTTGTAGAAGCTGTGACATTAGCCATAGAGGCAGTCTGAGAAGAGAAAGATCCATCTTCAGTGAGAATCTTCTCCATTTCTTCTGATGTAGCATCAGCTTTCTTGATCAAGTCAGAGTTTTGACATGTCATCTCCTTGGCACCATTCGACAAACTATCAGCTTCAGAATCCATTCCCTCCTTCACGTCTGATTCTGAACTGTAATCACTCACACCTGATCCATCTTCATCAGTACTGCCACTATATCCTGAACTGTCATCATTTCCCGAAGATTCACCATCGCTGACATTCTTGACAATTTCAGCATAAAACACAGTTCCTCCTTGATCTCCACCTCCACATTGTACAGACCAGTCACACCTTTCATCAGCTTTATTTGAGTTGGACGTGGATGTACTTGTTTGATTTATGAAAGGATTTTGGTTGCCTTGTTGAGGTTGGGCTTGAGGTGGTTTAGAAAAATAGGCAGTTGGATCAAATTTGGGTTGAGGTGTGGCAACTTGAGGTTTCGGAAGATAGGCATTTATATCAAATTGGGGTTGAGGTGTGGCAACTTGAGGTTTAGAAAAATAGGAAGCTGGATCAAATTGGGGTTGGGGTGGTGCAACTTGAGGTTTAGAAAAATAGGAAGCTGGATCAAATTGGGGTTGGGGTGGTTCAACTTGAGGTTTCGGTATGGTACTCGTCATATATTCGGCCAACGACATCTGTTTTTGAGCTGGTTGTGGATCCGTACTCCAATCCCAAGGACTAGTACAACTCATGTTTGATGTATGTATGTGAAAAACTGATCACACACTAGAACTCAACCTGTTAAGACACTTTTGCAAGTCTTCTGTTAAAATTCACAAGTTACTTGACGAAACACTTGATAAACGACGAAACAGATTTATGTTTTGATGTGTCGACGAAACTGATTGAGGCTTATAATCGACGAAACTGATTTTTTTTTTTTTAAAGGTCGATGAAACTGATTGTTTAATATGATCGACGAAACAGTTGTTGCTTGTCTTGTTCGACGAAACAGGAATCCTCTATGATGTCGACGAAAGTGGTTTGGAATTTTGATTTAAATAAGGGGCCGAAATGTTTGACTGTATGAACTGGATGTTGACTGAATGATTAAAGTGATCAACGAAACCGATGTGATAATGATATTAAATAATGGAGCTTTATCCAATCTGACATAGACACTCTATTTTCAAAACTTTACTGACACAATGCCATAGTTTTCAAACTACATCATGCCTAGTATACTTTCAAAACACTATTTTCAATCCCACAATGAATTTTAAATTCACAAACAACTTTTGATAACTTCACAAAAGATCAAAAAGTAAATTATATGAAGAACATATTGAAGTTCTGATGAACTTGATGAGTTTGAAGATTCCGAACACAAGATTTGCTTAAAACTTTCAACAAAAACCCATTAGTAACATGTAAACATTCAAACAAACAAGGTTTTCGATAAAACTTTTAGCAAACAAACAACATAAACACTGATTTTAGTGTCTTTTTCCAGAAAATAAATAAAATTTTAAAGAACAAAATCTGAAAAAATCACTAAAAATCACTTGATAAAAACCCAAACTTGTTTGGTTTTAAACAAGGAAAAGAGCCAAGGCTCTGATACCACTTGTAGGTCCCGTTTTCCCGGTGAGGATCGATAACGAAAACCTATCCCTGTTTATCACGAACACGGTAACGGGTGCGGAATCCCCGTGACGGTGCAAACCAAACAAAGTTAATAAAGAACACGGATTAACCAATGAAACACACTCTATTGATTAACGGGATGAGAACCGCTTACAAACTGATACAAACACAGTTTTGACGGAATTTTGACAGAGTTTCTTTACAAGTATTTTCTCATCTCTGTTTCACACAGAAATAGAGAAGGGTATTTATACTAAAACACAGACATGACATGACGAAATGGAAAGGACTCGGCGAAACAAAACAAAGTCGACGAAACACACCTGTTTCGTCGACATACATATTAAACCTATGTTGTTTCGTCGTTTGTTGTAGAAGCCCAAGTGAAGTCCAAGGCCCAAGACAAATCTTCGGCCCATGTGGTGAATTACAGCCCGGATATGCTTCTGTTATACACTTTCACCATTTAGTTCAATATAGGACAAAGTGCTTGACATCATCATGACATCACAAAGGTGATGTCATGGTGATGTGTCTCCTGGGACTTGTTCGCGGCGCTCCGTGCTTCGCGTGTCGAACTCTGGGGCGCACGACGGAGGAATGTCGTGCCGTCGGGCTTGAGCCGGACCTAACCGAGTCGACCCGAACCGAATCGAACCGAGTCGAGTCGCGTCCACATAAAGTGTACCAACACGTATCAAGGTGTTATATTGATGTCTCTCTCCTAATTTTTTTTTTGAAAAGTAAACTTCATTAAAAAGAGAAAGCCGACCCAAGCCGGGCCGACAAAAAACCACACACAATAATTACATATTTACAAAAGAAACCCAATCATTCCAATCAATCCTTTTGTACTTAGATCTCGAAGAAAACCAAAGAAAACTTAAAGCCTTGATCTCGCTTATTATACCTTCAATTTTAACCGGAGAATTTGAGAACTTGAAGTTATTTCTAGCTCGCCAAAGACACCAACAAGCTATCATTATTATACCGTGAACCGCACTCCTCTTCTTATCCGAAACTTTAAGACCTTTGTGTGTCGTAAGCAAATCTTTGAGCGAAAAGGCTATAATATTAGGAATCTTACACCAAGCAGAAATACCTTGCCAAACCATCGAAGCTACATAACACCCAACGAAAACATGCTCGACATATTCATCCTCCGAATTACACAAAATACATGTTAGATCACGAACATCAATATTTCTTTTCTTGAGCGCCAAAGTCGTTGGCACCCTATCCATTTCCATCCTCCAAGCATGTATATTGATCTTCGCCGGAATCCACGAACACCATTGTAGCACAAAACCATTACCCTGAATTACATTCTCATTTATCAGCTCTTTAATCCTTTTTACTGAAAAAGCACCATCCGCACCCGAGCCCCACCTCCACTTATCATCACCTGATGTAACCTGTGAGTCACCGATAACCGAGACCAATCTATCCACAGCCTCTTGCGCGCCAATCGCTGCAATATCAGCCGCCCAACTCCAATTTAAAACTGGCAGTCCCCCTTGATTCTTTATCCTATCCGCTACCCGACACTTCTTGTCCGATTCCAACAAAAAGAGATCCGGAAACGCAGATTTCAGAGGTTCATTAAGCAGCCACGTATCTAACCAGAACGCAACGTCCTTTCCATCCGCCACTATACCTTTGAGATAATTCCTTAACGGTTGACCACCAATCTTAATATTGATAAAGTTTTTAGCGATGTTACTCCATACCCCAGATAACGATTTTTTAAACTGAAGACATTCCCAACCCATCCTATTCGAATGAAGGGAATCGACAACTTTTCTCCAAAGACTACTTCTCTCCGTTTTATATCTCCAACCCCATTTGGCTAACAAAGACAAATTAATGGTACCAAGCTTAGACAAACCCAGACCACCGTGTTTTTTTAACCGAGCAACTTTATCCCAAGCTACCCAATGTAACTTTCTTTCTACCACAGAACCCCCCCACAAAAATCTCTTAATGATTGATTCAAGATCACTAATAACTTTTTTAGGCGCTTTATAAAGGGAAAAGTAATAAGAAGGGAGACTTTCAAGTACCGATTTGATAAGAACCACCCTCCCCCCAATCGAAAGGAGATGAGACTTCCATTTCGCAAGTCTGCTTTGGAAAATTTCGAACACCGGCTGCCAATTGTTGACCCGGTTCATATTTGCACCGACTTTGAGGCCAAGATACTTAAAAGGAAGGCATTCCGGATTACAACCCACGACCTTGGCCATCTCCGCTATCTCTTCCATCTCAACACCTATACCGAAAAGATTAGACTTTTCAATATTAATTTTAAGACCCGAGCAGACATGAAAACATCTGAGAATTCGAACAATATTAACTACTTCCTTTCTAGACCAATCACCCATCATTATGGCATCATCCGCGTACAAAAGGTGTGAGATGTTGGGACCACCATTAGGCGTGCCAATTCCTCTAACAATACCCGCCTCTTTTGCGTTCTCCATCATACCCGACAAGGCCTCCATGACAACCAAGAACAGAAAGGGAGATAATGGATCCCCTTGCCTCATACCTTTCTCACACTTAAATGTGAAAGTGGGCGAACCGTTAACCAACACTGAAGAGCTAGCCGACTTAAGAATACCCATTATCCATTTGCACCACAAGTCATTAAATCCCATCTGCTGAAACAATCGAACCACGAATTCCCAATTGACGTTATCGTACGCTTTCTCAAAATCAATTTTGAGGAGAAATGCCTTAGATTTCTTCTTTTTAATCCAAGAGATAAGCTCGTTAACGATTAGAGGACCGTCAAGAATGAGTCTACCCTTTAAGAACGCCGACTGAGAAGCCGATATAACTCCGCCCAAAACCGCTCTCAAACGATTAGCAAGCACTTTGGAGATCACCTTACTAATCACACCAACCAAATTAATCGGCCTATAATTGTTAAGGGAAACCGGATCCTTAACCTTCGGAATAAGCGTGATGAATGAAGATCCACTTCCTAGACTGATATCACCTTCCGAATGAAACCGATCAAATATTCTTCGAAAATCATCTTTAAAATCCTCCCAAAAGAGTTTAATGAACTTAAAATTCATACCATCCGGGCCTGGTGCCTTGTCATCCCCACACTCAAAAACCGCATCTTTTATCTCTGAATCTAAAAAAGGCTCCACCAGAAAGTTACTGTCTTCTTCCGAGATCTTCCTAAGATTGTTCAAAACCACTTCCGGCCTATTTGGATAATCCTCCTTAAACTTATCTCGAAAGAAAGAAAGCACCTGTTTTTTGATTAGAGACGGCTTTGTGACCCATTCCCCATCAATAGTTAAACCGTGTAACGAATTCACCACTTTCCTACTATTCACCATGGCATGGAAGTACTTCGAATTTTCATCTCCATCCACGGCCCACTTAATGCGGGCTCTCTGCTTAAGATCCAAATTTTTACGATAGTCCATCTTTCTTACAATATTCCTGTTCTCTGCCAAAATCCATTCCTCTTCTTCCGATAGATCTCTCATTTCCAACTCTTTCTCCAACACCTCAATCTCCAGTAGAGCCACTTTTTCTGATTCTTTTTCTTTTGCTAAAAAATCATCCCTCCAAGACTTAAGACGAGCTCTAATGGCCGCAAACTTCGCTGAAAGACAAACATCCGGTGGCCCTGACAACCGAAAGTTATCAATCACATCTTTAACCGATTCCTCAAAACCCGGTTGACCAAACCAAGAACTAAACACTCTAAACGGACGGGGACCAAAATTAAGATCGAGAACCTCCAACAGAATCGGACAATGATCCGAATGTCTACACGGCAGGACTCTAACACAAGCCGACGACCATCTATTAAAAAATTCCGAACACACTAAAAATCGATCTAATTTACTAAGCTTCCTGCCATTATCTCGAAAACACGTAAATCTGTTGCCTTGCAAGGGGAATTCCAAAAGCCCATTTTCAAAAATAAACTCATTAAAATTCTCAGCACAAACTTTCTTAAACTTCGAATGTTTCCTTTCTTCCATCGACCTGACCGCATTAAAATCGCCCATAATAACCCATTGCCCAGCCGAATGATCAATCACCTCCGAAAGTTCATGCCAAAGAGTACGTTTAGCTACTACACTCTAAGGAGCAGAGACATTGATAATATTAATATAAGCTCCACTACCCACCAAAGGCCCTTTCAACAGCATAAAACTTCTATTCTTAACTACCGACTCAACCTTGAAAAAACTAGGATCCCACATGCAAAGAAGCCCTCCCGAAAGGCCCACCGACGGAACAAAATCGAATTCAAAAGAACAATTCCCCCATATCCCTGTAATATCTTTTTTACGAATTTCCTCCACCTTCGTTTCTTGAATAGCTAGCAGCCCCACTTTATTAACCAGTCTCAACTCTTTAACCCAATTGGC
The DNA here is from genome assembly GCA_030545235.1 of Helianthus tuberosus. NCBI lineage: Eukaryota > Viridiplantae > Streptophyta > Magnoliopsida > Asterales > Asteraceae > Helianthus > Helianthus tuberosus. The sequence goes on along the minus strand of CM060432.1, from coordinate 185,522,685 downwards.
TTTAACACCCCCCGCAATACCTCTAATATTTAAAGAAACCATATTCATTGCGAAACCACATTATTACCTTCTCCAAAGATCGCCGCTTTAACGATATCTTCATGATTGTGGAATCTGATTCCCACCTTTTTCCCGATGTTCAGAGTAGCCTCAAGCTCGTCCTCCTCCTGAGACTCGAAAGTGTCCGCAACCACTATTTTCGGCGACACAAGATGAGGAACACCGCCCTCTCCACCATCAGCCAAATCTGATTTCTTATTAATGACTCCACCCGATTGATCAGAACCACTCTCTCCCCTTATGTCCCCACACCCTTCTAGAGGATCCAGCATATCCTGAACATGAACATCACTGGCCACATCACAGGATGCCAATTTAAGATCAAAACTAAAAGAGCCATTATCTCTACTTCTCTTTTTGGGTCTCTCAATCGAATTTGGACTGTTCAAACCCAAAGACACTTGGGCTTTGTTCCTGGGCTTGGCTTTAAAAGTCCTTTTCTTATTTCTATTACTTTTCTCCACAGAATTAAAAAATAAAATATTGTTGATTTGGTTGGTCTGATTTGGTTGGTCTGTTTTAAAAATTTTCAAACAGCAGCGAACAATTTGGTTTGTAATCTATATCGAAAACCGATTGTATAAAACAAAGCCGGATTGTAGGATTTAACAATATATTTTGATTTTTAGATATTTCATATTATATATGTGTGTGTATATATATATTTATATTTATATAAGACTTAATTAATTAACTAGCTATATATAATTCCTTAGGCCTTGTGTAATGGGGCAACGCCCCTGTCACTGAGGAAGCAGTTTGGGTGTGTGCAGGCGTGAAATACCACCTCAAAGAGGCATTATGGGGGCATTCCGGGCTCTTTGCGAGTGAAATAACGAGCGTGAAAAGGAGATGTAAAAATAATTTTTGAGTCAATCGAATCTCTCCATTTGAAGAGGAGGGTGAAAATGAGGCAATTCAATACACATAGCGTTATAGTATAAAGATAAGCTGGGTATTTATATAATAAATCATTTTAGTTTTTGCTTTTTAGAGTTTAAAGTCTACTTGCACACATTTCTTATACTAGTTTCTTACATAGCAGACCCAAACTCAAGATGTAGATAAAACCATTGTCATCCCTATAATCCAAGGGCCTTGAGGCCCTGTGCGAATAGGAAAAACGGGTCACTTAATAATATATATATATATATATATATATATATATATATATATAGAAACGGGATCAGGAGAAAACGCTCAAAAGTGTGAGAACGGTGAGAATGTTTTCTGGCCCAACACGTGTCACGCCGCTCATAGAAGGGCGGAGAGGCTTTTTTGTCCTTTCATATTTCTTTTTTTTAACGCGTGTCACTTCATCTTTCCAATTTTTTGGCGTTTAATAAATACGCGGCGTTTTTATTGTTTTTAGATCAGAATCATAGTAAATATTTTGGCGTTTGAAGTATTGTTTTGGCGTTTTTATTGTTTTTTAGATCAGGATGCAAGCCTTTAATGTAAAAAACATCAGTAATTTTCTTGATTTTATTATATCAAGTGTTTTGCCATGTAGGATATAGGTCTATAATGTGACAGGCAATTATGACGTTTTGAAAAGATAAATAAATTTCAATTTTCCATGTAATGGCATTAATATAACTATAATGTTTGGCAATAATGACACCGTCTCTTTATTTTACTGTTTCTTTCAATTTTCATCTGTTAATTAGTGTTGATTTTTCCAGTAATACTTTGTTTGCGTTTTTTGGCGTTTTATGTAGCAACATCGTGCTTTGCTAGCCTTCGTTCTCACAGTTTTTCACACTATCAGGCGTTTTGGTGTTTGTAGTTTTTGGCGTTTTATACTCAATTTTTTTAAAATAGTAGAGAAGTGGATGATAAACAACAGAGAATTAAATAACAAACAATAGAAAATGAAAAAAAATTAAAAATTATAATCTAATTTCTCTTCCAAATCTTCACTGTCATCAGCCTCTTCTACTTTAACATTTTTGGCGTTTTGAAACTGTTTTTGAATACCTTATGTAGATCCTTATTTTCCTACATAACGGCCGTCTTTAGAAGATGCTTATTTTTCGTGACATCCTTTATGGTGGGTGGATATATACTTGTTTGATTACATGTTGAAGACCAACGCCTGCTCTAATGTATTGATCTCTTCATGCCATCAATATATCCATCAAGAACAAAGTGACATGATGTCATATCAGTGTCATCAGTCTCTTTATCTTGAATATTTGTTCATCTCATTCAGCAAAAGATTATAGAGATACCCAACTCAGAGAAGAATCCATTCAGTGAAACTTCAGTCAGATCAATACTCAATATAGCAGAATCGAGGTTCTGCATCTGTGGCTTTTTTAACTATTATTTTTGGCGTTTTTAAAGTGAATGGTTTCTAGGAAATATGGCGTTTGTTTCTGGTTTTGTGATCAGTTGATTGTGCAGAGACGTCTCTCTTATAGGATGTTTTTGGCGCGTAGTTTAGGCGGGATTTTATTTATAATAAATGATATTAATAAAGTAGCCGTCTTTTCAGTTACTGTGTAGTTTTACTGTTTTTTTTTTTGTTCAGCTTTTTATAAGTTTTTAGGGTCATAGACTTTCCATCTCCCAAGTTTGACGTTTTTGAATGGGTTTAAGTAGTTTTTAGCTTTTTTTTTCCATTTTTAGATTTTATTAATTAATACTTCTGCAAACTACTTTCATTATAGTTTGGGAGTTTTTGGCGTTTTTACTCCATTTATGGCATTTCATATGCATTATGACTGTTTGGCGCTTTATTAATATAATGTATTTTTTTATTCTAAGTTGAAAAATACATAACAAACAACAAAAAAAGAAAATTAAAAAAATAAAAATAAAAACAATTCATCTTCCAAATCTTCACTATCATCAGTCTCTTTCTTCTTTGAATCATGTTCGCTGGTGGTTTGGCTTAGCCATGCTTGTGTTTATGTGGCTGTTTGGAAAGACAAAATGACATAAGTTTTTTGTTTGAATATGTATCTTCAAACAACTCATCAGTGTCATTCGTCTTTTCATGCCATTGAAATATTCATCAAGAACAAAACACAGAAAATGACATAAGTCTGACCCCAACATGTTTTTGTTTATGATTTGTCCATCTCATGCAGTAAAATGTTATTTGAGTCACAGCACCTCAGGGAAGAATGCATTATCCGAAACTTTGGCGTAGAACAATATTTGAATATACAAGAAACGATATTTGGCATTTTTGGCGTTTTACTGAGGAAATAGTGTATCTGAAAGAACCGTCGATTTTTTTTTTTTGCAATCTTTGATGTTTGAGTGTTTTGGCGTTTTCTAAGATGAATGGTATATAGTAGAAAATATGACGTTTTTTGAGTAGTTGTGTTTGATGTTTGGGGGATTTTGGCGTTTGTAAGATGAATGGTATATAGTAGAAAATATGGCATTTCAGGTTCTGGGGTGTGTTTTTATGTCTGGGATGTTTTTGTTTATATAGCGATGTGTTTTGGTCCGTAATGGCGTTTTATTCATCAGTATGGCGTTTTGGTATAGAGGTGTAAAGACCTTTTTACCCTTAATGAAGCGCGTCCACGTAATAAAATTGATGTTATTTACAAAAATGCCACCGCGCCAATCTAGTCCATAGATTGTTTTAATCGGACGATCCATAAGCGTTCTCACCGTTCTCACACTTTCTACCGTTTTCTCTAAATCCCGACCCTATAATATATATATATATATATGGTAGGGTTCTAGAGTGAACAAGGAGTAACTTGTGAACAGAGTGAACAGATCTTGACCATTCATTTGTTAGATGATTAGATTTAATTTAGTAATTATTTGATTAAAATATAATAAAGAGAAATAATCAATAGGGGTAATAATGTAATAATACACCAGCTTAATTTTGGCATAATGGTAACGTAATTGTAATTTGTAATTGTCTCTTTAGATTATAATCAAATATTTTCTTCCATAATAATTGCTCTTGTTGATTTGGTATCAAAATATCACTGGTAATAAGAACATCTTCCATATCACTCACCTTCACACGCCGGCGATACGAAGTAGGACAATCGGAGTGGCATCCCGCGAGGGAAATCAACGGAAGTTTACAAAACGGTAAGTTTATACTCAGTACATAGATTCCAGTTGTCTATTATCAATAATCCTTCTAATTTACTGAAGCAAAAAAAGTTAGGGTTTAGTCCAATCGGTCTGTATGAGATCGTTTTGAATTTTTAGTAGTTGTTTAATCAAAAGTTTATGGTACGAGTTTTTGTTTTGATTGGTATGAATTCGAGTACATACGTAGTTGGTTTGTCGATTTGGGGTTTGTGATTCAGAGGTTTGCCGGTGCTCTGTTTTTTCCGGCAGTGTAATCGGAACGATGGGTTGCAGACCCTTGTGGCTGGGATAGTTGGTGTAATGCTATTGTTGTACACTTGTGTAAACTGTGATGTGAAATCTGTGCCGTTAATACACATATGTATATATGTGCTGTAAATGTGTATACGTATATACTGTGGGTACAATAGTTATAACCTTGATGATGTACACTATTTATACACATGTGTATATCTTTGTTGTAAACTTATTCACATATGTACATTAGTGTTGTATATGGATACATTAGTGTATATGATTTAGGATACACAGTAGTTAAATGAAGCTTGTTTTGTCAGCAAATTGGACGTGTAATGTGCGAGGTTTGAGTATCTATTTCCATGTGTAAATTGTTTTGTAATGGCAATGAAAACTGGTGTACATTTTGGTTTATAGCGGATATACGTTGTTTGATCATCTAAGTATACGGGTAAATGTGCAGGGAAATGGTGTTTATAACCGAGTCAGGTATTGGGCTAATGTACTTTCAACTGAAAGATTTCGAGCCAAGTGTGTGGATGGGAGACGCGGTTATCAACTGCTTTGCTACGGTCCTTAATTATGAAGAGGTTAACGGTACAAAGCGGAAAAGCAAAGAGGTTAATAAAAAAAAGGGAAAAGCAAAGAGGTTAATAACAAAAAGGGTGAAAGTTGTCGTCTTTTCTGCCACACGGTTTGTTTTGTAAGTACTAACGTTACTTTTGTTTGTAAAAGGTTATAAATATTTTTGACAAAAAAAAAAACATTAACGTATGGATGGTTAATTGAATAAATAATGTAGATTGAAGATGTGTTATGCAACACGAATTATGATGATGCGGCTCGGTTGGACAAGTTTAGAAGTGTGTTGTTCATGGTGCTTAATACGGATGCTTCACTTATGAGGTTGACAGGTTATAGGGTGATTATTTTCCCAATACTGGAACATCATCACTTCTATCTGGTGAGCTTCGACATGGAGAAGGTGGCTATAAGTATCATTGATGGAAATTAGATATTAAACTGTTTTGTTTTATTGTTATTTTGAATGTCGGATTTGTTATTTGGGACATACGTTACAACGTTTAGTGTGTGGACATGATATGGTTATGATTTTATCCCATTTTAACGAGACAGTCAACAGAGATTTAGTTCATAAAGGATAATGTATGAATATACACAAATGTACAAGCGTGAAGTGCACAGATGTAATATGTATAAAATACACAAGTGTATATTTATGGATACGTTAAATGATATGAAGAAATCAAACAGATGTTTCATACTTGAAAAACACAAGTGTATATTTGTGTAATTACATAAAAGATTTAATGTATATACACAGATGCAATGATGTAGTTTCAAAATGGTTTTTATTGCTTAACCAGAGGTCTAAACAGTTGTAACCAACGTAAATAGAAAAGCATTAAGTAAAAAATAATATATTATAAAGAAAAATGTAATCATACAAAGTAGCAAACCATTTAAAACAATCACGAATGTAAGTGTTGTAAAGATCAAAGTTTACGAAAAGAAATTCCAAAATGGGTTATGTTGGATGCAAATTCTAAAACTCGCTAGCGTTAGCTTCGCTATCCGATTCATCCGATTCTATCTCCTTGTCTTCCTCATTTTCTTCAACCTCATTTGTATCTTTCAGACGTTTAAATTTGACACAAGCTTTACAGTCTGTAAGTTTTATGTTTGAGCGTCGTTTGGGGGAAATAGTATCAACCTCAGTAGGTTTGTTGGCTCTAGAACACAAGACATATCGCAGATTTGTAATTTTTTTGTCACCAATTTTTTCTTTCTTTGATGTACCCAAACGTGTACAAAACCATGCTAGTTGTGCATATTCCTCGTACATTGCAATTGCGGCTTCTATCGAACTAAATCTCGCATTGAGAACGGGTTTGAAACCGGGCGGAACAACTAGCGTCCAATACCTACTATTGTCTTTACGAAAAAAACGTGTTGTAAATACACATATGTATATCTATGTTGTAGCCCTGTGCTGTAAATGTATATACATATGTGTACATGCAACTATTATCTTAACGAAAAAAATCATATACCTCAGTATATCTGGAAACCAAAAATTCAATCATTCTGGGAATAAACAACTGATTAAGAATTCTATTAAAACAGCACCCACAAACAGTTATTTCTCGACATATAATCAAAATCAGCATAATGCTTCAATCTCATTATTAAAATCAACAATCAGATGAACTAAAAGCATATTTACAAAATCGTTTACGCTTGTGGAACAAAAAAAAATAAAAACCAGTTGGACCTGGACGATACATATGAGATGAACTAAAAGGATATCACAGAAACAAAACCTGGAAGATTCATGGTTGTGTAAAAAAAGGGGATTTGATTCTGCATGTTGTCTTGCATCTTGGCTACTAGGATCGCTACTATTAGCATGCTCAATATTGGTCGATTTTCTTCGTATGTTAAACAAACAGACGATTTGGAAAAAACTGGGCGATTTTCTTCTTATGTTAAACAAAGAGATGATTTCAAAAATACTGGGCGATTTTCTTCGTATGTTAAACAAAGAGATGATCTCCAAAAATATTGGATAGAGATGTAATCAAAAGAAATCTCCTATACTACGTTAAAGGAAAGAAGTAAGCTATGAGATCTGGTTGAGGAACGATGATCTGGGATATGGGGAAGAAAAAATTGTTAGTTGTATGGATTACGACTAGAATCTATGAAAAAAATAAAAGATATTTCAAATTCACAACAAAATAGGAGATGTAACTGATTATGAATTAATAAAGAAAAAAGAGTTAATATTAATTTAAATGTTAAATTACAATCCTATCCTTTACAACTAAAAAACAAATGAAGGGCTAGGATTAGTTCACTAAGTTCACAAGCAAGAGGGTTGTTCACTCATGATCCCAACCCTATATATATATAGGGGAAGGTTCAAATGAAAACCACTAGTTATTGTGAAAACTCGAAAACTAATTAAAAAAAGCCAAAAAAACATACCAATTTTTTTTTTTTTTTGCAACCCAATTTTCGCAGCTTTTTCTATATAAAAAAAATTCAAAAAAAAAAAAAAAAAATTTGTGTAGTGCACATGTGTAATACTACATATGTGTATGTGTACTACACATGTGTATTATTACACATGTGTACTACAAAAAAAAAAAAAAAAAATTTGAAAAAAAGTTTTTTTTTTATATATAAAAACCAGCGATTTTTATAAAAAAAATTGAAAAAAAAAAATTTTTAGCTGTTTTTTAGGCTTTTTTTAGTTAGTTTTCGAGTTTTCACAATAAAAGTGGTTTTCATTTGAACCATCCCCTATATATATATATATATATAAAATCAACGATATGAAGGAAAATGTTGTGAAAACCTAAATTATTATTGCAGCAAATGAAAAACGCAAAATTTGAATCAATTTTCATATCCTAACTTTTAAAACCTACGGACCACAAACGATACCTACCAATAATTGAGAGGGTTTTGTTGGTTCTGTTTTTATATAGGTTTTCATATATAATTATCATAAAATTTTAAATTTGGATGGAATAAACAAGAATATTATTGAACCCTAATTATAAAAAAGTTAACTGACTCAAATGATTATTGTTGTTTAATCCATTAGTAGTTCGACTACGTGGCCCACTTCATTCAAGTGGGTTGCACCAAAGTATTAGGCTGGAATTTAAAGTGGATTGGGCCAGGATGAAAGGTGAAAGGTGCTTGAATATGTGAGCTTTGGAGGAATTAAAAAAAATGGAACTAGAATTTAGGGTGCTTGACCTAACTCGGTTTCGAATAAAGCTTACCTTGAAAAGTAGACGTACTCAGTTTTGAATAAAATTTATAGCAAAATGTAGAAACCAATAAGTGTGTCTCAACGGTATATTTGGAATGGACGAAAACATTGTATCTTAAAAATTATTAAAGAAAAACAATATATATGTAAAACTAATTATAAAGATTAAAACAAAACAAATTAATTAAAATAAAACCAAGGCAATATGTCCCAATAAAAAAGAACAATTCACACATCTTGCATGACCCGACTCACTTTCGAATAAAGTTTACCTTGAAACGTAGACGAGCTCGGTTTTGAATAAAAATATATACCAAAATGTAGACACTAGTAAGCATGTCTCAATGGTATATTCGGAATAGACGAAAGCGTTGTATCTTAAAAGTTATTAAAGAAAAACAATATATATGTAAAAAACGGTATATTTGGAATAGACGAAAGCGTTGTATCTTAAAAGTTATTAAAGAAAAACAATATATATGTAAAATTACTTATATAGATTAAAACAAAACAAATTAATTAAAAAAATCAAGGCCATGTGTCCCAATAAAAAAGAACTATTCACACATCTTGTAATTGTTATATTACTAATATCTAGGTTAGAACCCCGTGTATTACACGGGTTGAATAAATGTAATTTTATATATTAAATACCCGTGTATTACACGGGTTGAATTAATGTAATTTTATATATTAAATAATAAAAAGTTATATCTTTATGAACTCTGTATATTGTACGGGTTAAATAAATGTAATTTTATATATCAAATGATAAAAAAAAAGTTATATCTTTAAAAACCATGTATATTACACAGATTAAATAAATGCAATTTTGTGTACTAAATACTAAAAACGTTGTATCTTTAAAAAACCCGAGTATAATCGGGTTGAATAAATCTACCAAATAATAAAAAATTACATCCTTAAAAACCTCGTATATTACACATGTTGAATAGATCTAAAAAAGAGTTATATCTTAAAAACTATGTGTATTACACAGATTAAATAAATGTAATTTTGTATATTAAATACTAAAAACGTCGTATCTTTAAAAAACCCGTGTATAGTCGGGTTGAAAAATCTCTCAAATAATAAAAAAAAAATATATCCTAAATAAATGTAATTTTGTATATTAAATACTAAAAACACCGTATCTTTAAAAAAAACCCGTGTATAGTCGTGTTGAAAAATCTATCAAATAAAAAAAAAAAATTATATCCTTAAAAACCCCGCGTTTTACACGAGTTGAATAAACATAATTTTGTATACCAAATAATAAAAAAGTTATATTTTCAATAAATTAGGATAACATTTAATATTAATTAATTAATTATATATTTAATATAAGATAAGTAGATTAGAGAGATATTTGTTTTAAAAATATATTAAATTAACAATTTATATTTGAGGATAATATTTTATTAAAGTATGATAAGATTTAATATTAATTTATTATGTATTTATTTAGATAAATCTAGATTTGAGGATACCTCCAATGAATGACACGTGTCCAAAACTTGGTTTCTTTTATTATAGTAGTTAGATTAGATTACTAATTGTTATATTACTAATACTAATATACGAACATTCTAACTTAAAAATACTAATATATGAACACTAGGTTATAACCTCGTGTGCGGGTTGAATAAATAAAATTTATATACTAAATAATAAAACAATATATATTTAAAAACCTCCTTTATTGCACGGGTTTAATAAATATAATTTTATATATTAAATAATAAAAATTTATATCTATAAGAACCATATTGTACGGGTTAAATAAATGTAATTTTATATACCAAAGAGTTAATTACATAGTTAGTCCCTGTGGTTTGGACAAAATAACATCTTTGGGTACTAATAGTTTAAAATCACCTTCTAGGGTATTAACTTTTTATTTTGTAACGTTTGGAGGTATTAACTTCTAGGGTATTAATATAATTAGTCCTTGTAGTTTGCACAAAATAACATACTTAGGTACTAATAGAATGTGATTTTAAACCTATAAATAACGTTAATACCCCTAAACGTTACAAAATGAAAAGTTAATACCCTAGAATGTGATTTTAAACTATTAGTACCTAAGTATGTTACTTTGACAAACCACGGGGACTAACTATGTAACTAACTCTATACCAAATAAAAAAGTTATATCTTTAAAACCACGTGTATTACATGGGTTGAATAAATGTAATATTTTTTACTAAATATTAAAATAATACATCTTTAAAAAAACCCCATTTATTACACGGGTTGAATAAATGTGATTTTATATAACAAATAATAAAAAAATTACATCTTTAAAAATATGCCTATTACACGGTTTGAATAAATGTAATTTTCTGTACTAAATAATATATATATATATATATATATATATATATATATATCCTTAAAAACCTCGTGTATTGTAAGAATTGAATAAATCTAACTTTATATATCAAATAATAAACAGTTATATCTTGAAACACCTCATGAAATACATGGGTCGAGTAAATGTAATTTTGTATAGTGAAAATAAAAATATTTAATATATTAATACAAAGTTTGGTTTTCGTGATAAAAATAGATTATTCTGTTGTTGCAAAATTTGTTAACGAAGTCTCAATAAATGTAACCCTTTATTTAAAACTCCATAAATATATAAATGATAAATAATATTAGTTAATTTTATTTCAAGTTTCGTAAAATCTATTGATACCAAACTAAACAAAACGTTCAAATACATAGTTAAGATCAAATTAGATAACTAAGTTTGAATTTGAAGTAAATAGATAAATATAAAAGTAATAATTAATTGAGCTAATTACAGTTTTCGTCCCTGTGTTTTGTCAAAAATTACTATTTCAGTCAATTAGTTTAAAATTTGCGATTTCAGTCCCTGTGGTTCCACTTTCATAACCATTTCTGTCCCTATGGTTTCAATTTTGTAAGAATTTCAATCCATTATTCTGTTAATTACAGGGACTGAAATGTTTACGAAGTGGACTGAAATAGTTACGAAAGTGAAACCATAGGGACTGAAATCGTAATTTTTAAACTAATTGACTGAATAGTGATTTTTGACAAATCATAGGGACGAGTACAGTAATTAACTCTAATTAATTCAAACAAATAATATTATAAATGAGAAGGAGATTAAACTAAATAATAATTATCTATAAGTTATTAAACTAAATAAATAATAGTTAATAGCAGGATTATCTATAATTAATTATAAGAGATTAAACTAAAATAATAATTAGTTAGATTACTAATTGTTATATTACTAATACTAATATATGAACATTCAACTTAAAAATACTAATATATGAACATTCAATTTAATATTTATATGTGAAACACGTTTGTACTTGAATGATGTTGATATCATGTCTATAGAGTTGTAATGGTGGTCTATGCAAATGGACACTTTCAAGGAGAGGTTACCTTTTTATGTTTTGGTACAAATTTAGCTAGGCACAAGTGCACAACCGCACAAATCTACTTGTATAGTTGTATATTTGTATCCAACTCTTATAGGCATTAGGCCATGAGCGTGTGACAATATGGTCCACATGCGAGTCCATAAGCCCATTTATATTTCTGGTTAAGTTTTGTAGCCCGAATCTTATACTACATGAAAATATGAAAACATGTATACCATCAACCTTTTTTTGTTTTAAAGAAGAGCTTTTTTTTTTTGTGAATTCAGTCTATATCTGCTCGTTGACCACATCTTTCTATACTAATAAATAAAAATCCTTTTTGGACACGTGTCATTATCTGGTAATTTCTCACCTTTATTTTTTATTTATCTCTTTTATTTAATAATAATAATAATAATAATAATAAAATCAATTTAACTAAATCCATTTATCTCTTTTGTTTTCATAATCTGTTTCTCACCTTTATTTTTTATTTATCTCTTTTATTTAATAATAATAATAATAATAATAATAATAATATTAAAATCAATTTAACTAAATCTATTTATCTCTTTTGTTTTCATAATCTGAAATCGATTTCTTTTTTAACTCTAAATTTTCAATCTTTTCTATACTAATAAACAAAAATCATTTTTGGACACGTGTCATTCTTTGGTAATTTCTCACATTTATTTTTTATTTATCTCTTTTATTAAATAATAATAATAATATTAAAATCAATTTAACTAAATCTATTTATCTCTTTTATTTTCATAATCTGAAATTGATTTCTTTTTTAACTCTAAAGTTTCAATCTTTGGCAATTTAAGTCTAAAGTTTCAATCTTTGGTATTTTAACCCCTTTGATTAATTTGATTTTTCACTTCTAATTCAAAAGTTTTCATCTTTTGCAATTTAACCCCTTTAATTTTTTTTACTTTTAATCCAAAGCTTTTCATCTTTCACAATTTAATCTCTACACTTTTTTTACTTTCAACTTTAGTCTCTTATATACTTTTCATCTTTCATAAGTTCTCCGTTTAACGTGTCATTCTAAATTTCCGAGTTAATACGTCGCAACGTGCGTGTGTGGTTCAACGTTTTTTCATCTATTTTTTTCCTGTTTGACATGTCCGTCGCGGCGCGTCTGTTTTCCCGTTTAATAGGTCTGTCGCAATGTGCGATTAATTATTTTTTTATCGATTTTACACATAGGCTTGTGGTCATGTGAGAAATATTTGCCTTTCATCTAACATGATATATAACTAATGAATCCCCCGCCGCATTGCGGCGGGTGATAATTCTAGTAATCTATATATAAAAAATGGACGACACTAAGTTCGGCAAAACGAGTCAGTTGGTTGTGTCATCAATGCAGGTTTGGGTCTAAATGGACATTGTAAAAGTTATCAAAATGTTTGTACGTTAAAACGTGTTCTAACTAATTGTCTTACTCTCTCTCTACTGAACGATGATTAATCTTCTCCGGTGAATAATCTCCTCCGGCGATTGCTCAGGCACTGTATAACAGCCTGTGATTGATCTAGCGGATTCCATTTCCTGCCGATCATAATGAGATTGTTAGCAGAGTCTTGAGCTCGTTCGGTTTGGTAGTGACGTTTCGTTTTCTTGTTCTCCGGCGACTTTCGTTTCCTTGCCGCCGTTCAGGTTCGCTCGACGATGAAAAGTAGAATAGATTAGAGTGCGAGGTTTAATCAATTTACTCTCGGTGAATCTGGATCTAACCTTTCCTTCTAATAGATTTTCCTGTTCCATCCATTCGCGGCCTGTTTTCGGTGTTTGAATTCGTGATACAGAGGCTTTAAATCCGGATTTTGATTGCTTAGTGGGTCTGTTATTGATCGCGACTATTGTTATAGTTTAGCTAGATTGATACGAATCCCATTAACCTTTTAAAAATCCGGAATTCACTCGTGGTTGGGAGAAAATGGCGGAGCATGGTAGGGATGATGAAGGTGGTCCTTGGTCAGAAGTACAACACCGAAAAAATAAGAGAACCCGTCCGGACGGTATAGAGATGACTTTTCTAGTACAAAATCTACCTAATCGGGTCTCCAAAACCCTTCTGTGGAGAGCTTTTTATCATCACGGATTCATAACGGACGCTTACGTTGCTCGGAAAAAGGATTCAAAAGGTAATCATTTTGGTTTTGTCCGGTATGTCGTTGCCAGAAAGGTTGACGCTATTCTACAGGATATGAATACGGTAAGAATTTTTGAAACTAAGCTAAGAGTTTCTTTGGCGAAATATGATAAAAATCATAAGAAGTTTATCTATACTTCTGATATGGTCGGAGAAAGGAAACAATGGAAGGCAAAAGAACCGGAACCGATAAAAACCAATACAGCTGAAAATAGTAATCATAATAATAGTGCTGGCCCGTCTAGCTCAGCGTATGTTCGGGAAGGACTGTCATTCCGGGATCTCTTCCGAGATAAGAATGCAAACAATGCCTAGGGATCGAAGTCAATCACGGTGGAGGGTAATGGTTCAGTATACGCTTTGCATTGTATTGGCAGATCAATTGTAGGAACGGCTAAGGACCTTAGTTCTCTTAATAACCTTAATCGGCCATTAGAGGAAGGTGGACTAAAAGAATTTGGATTATCCTATATTGGGGGCTTAAGTGTATTGATCACGTTGCATAGTAGGCAAGATGCCAATGATATTATGGTTGCTTATGAAAATGTTCTGGCCAGTGTTTTTTCAAAATTTTATGTCTAGAACGGAGAGGATCTTCCGAGGGATCGTATTGTGTCCTTATGTATCTCTGGGTTACCTTTCATTTTAAGAGATAATACAATGTTTGATAGAATTGGGTCGTTATTTGGCAAATTAGTTATGTCATCAGATTTCTCATGGCAATCGTATGATAATTCGGATGGCACGGTCAGGATTATCACAGCTCAAGGGTCTTGTATTGAGGAGTCAATATTTTGAACTGGAAGAATTGCAAGATTGTAATTTGGGTTTCGGAAATTCCTGGATGCTGGACGCCGGAGTTTAACGTTGATGATTCTGATGAAGAGTCCGGCCGGGTTTAAGATGAAGATGAGAGCAAAGAAGACGATGAGCCAATGGAGGAAGGAGAATATGTTCCGGCACCGGAGAATAAAGCACAATCGGAGCCGGGAATTGGAGAGTCGCCGGAAGACGTCATCATTACACCTGAAGTTGAAAAGTCTAAGGTACATGAATCGATTCCGGATATTAATTACAATTCTAGTCTGCATGGGTTGCATGGGAATACGGCTACGGCTGAACATATTCCAAGAAAGAACATTGATAAGGAGGGCCCCAATGTATTTAATGTTCTTGTTCAAATTGGTGGGCCTAATTCAAATCATTTGATGGCTAGTCAAAAGCAGCCCAGTACCTCCGGTTGCAATTTGGATCCAAATAATACTCTAGGTAAACGACCCAGGGCAGTTAGGAGCCCACCCTCTAGTGGATCAATGCAAGGCAAACCAAATCGGTCATTTAGTCAAAATAATGAGCTTGGAGATGCGCATATTGATCTGAATACCCCTGTTTACGATAATGATAGTGCTAGAGGCACCAGAGAATCTGAAGGAGACGACCTTGGTGACAGACAGAGCCCTCGGTTTTCACCGGCGCAGCCGCCGGAGTCGAATCCTGATCCGGATCCAGGTATACAGGATACTGTTTCTCCTAATTACACAGTGGAGATTAACTCTAGGATATCAGTTGAAGTGGAAACGGAATTAACTAAGATAATTGGGGCTAAGGTTGGTATAAATTTAGAGGGTTTTGATTCGGAAACCCGAAAATCGGTTGTAGATGAAGGCGTTAATAGGGGTTTACAATGAATTGTTTATCAATTAATTTATGGGGGTGAGGAATTCCAGCAAAGTCGACTGGATCAGAGGCTTGAAGACAAATTACGGTATTCATTTTCTTTCTATCCAGGAGACCAAGTTAGGTAATTCTTCTAATTTTATGTTCAATAGTTTTTGGGGTCGCTCTATGTTTCATTACGCAGTGGTTGAGTCTCATGGCAGATCTGGGGGGATTGCTTGTCTTTGGTGTCCGGCAATTTTCTCATGTGATAGTGTTATAAAAAACCAGCACTTTATGGTAGTCTCGGGGGTGTTAGTACAGTCGGGTTGTCGTATGAATCTTGTAAATGTGTATGGACCTAATAACGCTACGGCCAGGAGAGCGTTATGGAGTGATATTATAGCAGTTAGGAACTAAATTCAAGGACTCTGGGTAATGATGGGAGATTTCAATGAGGTTCGAGATGCTTCGGAAAGAAAAAATTCGGAATTTAATGCTCATAATGCTGAGGTATTTAATCATTTTATTATGGCAGCGGGGTTACGGGAATATAATATGGGTGGCGATAAATATACTTACATCTCGGATAGAGGAGATAAATTGAACAAACAAGATCCTTTTTTAGTTTGTCTCGGGTTCGTGGAGAAGTGGCCGACGACATCCGTTCTAGCTTTAGATAGAGTAGCTTCAGACCACAGACCTGTTATTTTATCCACGGTTCAAACGGATTTTGGGCCAACTCCCTTTAGGTTTTTTAATTCGTGGTTTGATATACCTGGATTCATGGAATTTGTGCTTCAAGGTTGCAGTACATTCTCTTTTGCGGGCCCAGAAGATTTGGCGTTTGCAATAAAATTAAGGTGGCTAAAAAATAAAATTAAGGTGTGGATAAAAGAGGAAAGGATTCGAACAGCAGGGGAATATGATGGAAAGAAGAACCGTGAGTTGTTTTTAGACAATTTGGCTGAAGAAAGGTTACTGGGGGAGGATGAAACTCGAGAAAGGGCCGAGTGTAAAAGTTTTGTGGCAGAAGCAGATAGATTAAAATACTTAGATACCCGCCAAAAATCAAGAGCGAGATGGGCGATCGAGGGTGATGAGAATACGGCAACTCGAATATTAGTACTAATCGAGTAAATGGCCTCAAGATAGATGGGGTGTGGGAGTCAAATCCGATGGTCATTAAAGAAGCATTTTATGAATTTTTTTGTAAGCAATTTACTGAACCATTTGTTGACAGGCCAGGTATTATTTGCCCGAACTTATCCGCCATTTCCGATTCTGAAGCGGCTATGCTAGAAGCACCGTTTTCCATCATTGAAATTAAAATTGCTATTTGGGATTGTGAGGGGGACCGGGCCCCGGGGCCTGACGGTTTTAACTTCAAGTTTATTAAAAGGTGTTGGGAGGGTTTACAAAATGATTTTCTTAGCCTATTTAATAGGTTTTACAGAGAGGAGTCACTTAATTCATGTTGCATATCGTCTTTCATTGCGTTAATTCCAAAAGTTAAGGACCCTTCTACCCCTTCAGAATTTCGCCCCATAAGTTTGATTGGTGTGATAAATAAGGTAATTTCAAAGGTACTAGTCAACCGATTAAAAGGAGTGATCGGGAAATTAATCTCGGATGAGCAATCGGCATTCCTGGCGGGTAGAAGCATCATCGATGGTCCGTTAATGTTAAATGAAATCATTGGGTGGTTAAAAAAGTCAAAAAAGAATGCCATGTTTTTTAAAGCTGATTTCCATAAAGCGTATGATTCGGTTAATTAAGTGGAACTTCCTTAACTCTATCATGGCACAAATGAACTTCCCAGATAGATGGCGTAAATGGGTTATGGCAACACTGTGTTCGGCGAAGGCTTCGGTATTGGTTAATGGATCCCCAACTCGGGAGTTTGTGTGCACGCGTGGTCTTAGACAAGGAGATCCCTTTTCTCCTTTTCTTTTTGTTATTGTAATGGAAGCTTTAACGGGGATCATGAAGAAGGCGGTTTCTGATGGACTGTTTAGAGGTATTAAATGCACTTCTAATGGTCCGAATATATCACACCTCATTTATGTCGATGACGTAATGTTCCTGGGTGAATGGTCCTATAATAACATCTTTAACCTTCGAAGGATTCTTAGATGTTTCTTTTTAACTTCTGGGCTCAAGGTGAATCTTTTGAAATGTAATGTCTATGGCATCGGGGTAAGTGAAATAGAAGTTCAAGAAATGGCGAATACTCTACACTGTAGGAAAGGATCCTTTCCTTTTCAACATCTTGGGCTTCTTGTCGGTGCAAATATGAATCTTACTCGCAACTGGGAACCAATGGTGGAAATGTTTAGAAGTCGGCTCTCGATCTGGAAAGCAAAACATCTTTCATATGGTGGTAGAATTACCCTGCTGAAATCAGTACTGAAGTCACTTCCAACTTATTATTTTTCCCTTTTCAAGGCTCCGGAAAAAGTTTTAGAAACTCTCGAGAGAATTAGACGGGTTTTATTTTGGGGTGGAACTGAGGAACAGGCGAAGATGAATTTGGTTGCATGGGAAAAGACAATAGCTCCTGTCGAATATGGCGGTCTCGGTTTCGGTTCGTGTAACGCCCCAAAATCTGAACGTTAATATTTGTCGTGTGTTCCTATATGACACGTCATGAAATTAATAACTAGGTTATTTAACCTAGTCAAGGGTATGGTCAAAAGTATTAAATGATGAAGGTAGTGTCGGTTATGTTTTAAAGGCAAACCCGAGGGGTTAAAGTGGAACAAGATGGAAGTTGAGTTATTAAAATGAAAGATCAACACACACAAACACACACTTCATGTGTGTTCACGAATGTTCAGGAGCTCCAAGAGCTCCAAACCCTAACTCAACTAAATCACCAAATTGAAGGGTGAATCGAGGCTCAAATTCAAGAAGGAACACGGGTTAATGATCACCTTTACGAGGGGATCATAAGGTATGTCTTAAATCTAAGATTGGTGATCATGTGTAAAGTGGGTTATGTTCTAATCCATGAGTTTAAGTGGAATTGAGCATGAGTATGTGTTATAATCATCATGTAGAACATGGATTATGAATGGTTTGTGCTAATTTGATGTTTAGATGATAAACCCATTAGTTATGATGATGAAGATGACTAGACTCATCACCTATGTCCAATTCTTGTTGAAAGATTGATGTATTATGTGGGTATGATGAATTATTGTTAGATGAAAGTATAGTAATATGATGATGTTATGTTTGATGTTTATTTGGGAATGATCCATGATGGTTAGTAGTAGGTTTTGATGGGTTACGTAAGAGTTTAGAAGATTTATGCATGACTGAGTTGTACGTTATGCTTAAAAGGTAGTACATACATCAAGTGAATGATAAAATGTATATAGTGTCGTCCGTATGGTCGATTATGATGTTACAGGTATATGTTGATAAGTCGATAGTTACATATGGTTAATAGTTGACTTTGGAAAGTCAACTAAGTATAAGAAACATGATTTGACTCGTTGTCGTAAATGTAGGTTGATGGGAAGTCGTATGGTACATGTAATAGCAATCCGTGTTAAATGTAATGACATGATGAGTTACATGAGTTTAAACGTATACGGACATGATTATATGAGTTATGTTTGTTAGAAATGATTAATGAAAGTTAAGTGTGAAATATGTGATTGATACGATTGTTATCATGTATGAATGCATATGCTAATAAGAGTGTGATCTTGATGAAAAGAGAGTATAGGAATCATGGCAAGACGGATTCAAGCATGAAAGGCTAACGGGTCAAGAAAAGGCGAGGAATCGGATACGAGCACGGACGCATAAGGTAAGTGATTTCCGTAATCACTTCTTAGTACCAGTAAGTAATAATGTGTTGCAATGAATTAAACATGAAGATTGAGGTCAAATATGTATTAAAGTCTTTCGTCGTAAAAGATGGGTTTAAGGTTGACCAAAATGCCCTTGATGGGTATTTTGGGGTAAACGAGCTTAAAAGTAGTTTTGAAGCAAGTTATACGATTAGTGTAATGTTTTGGACAAGTATGGAAATGGGGATTACGGTTTGGTTAGTCGTAGACCAATTAATGCACGAATACCCTTAACGGGTCAAAAATAAGTATATGAACGATAAGGTGTTAAGAGGATGCAAGACACCCAAGAATTTAGTAATTTATGATAGACGTCACTTACATTATTATGTCTATAAGAGGTTTTGGTGAAACGAACAAGTTATGTTGACGTATGCATGAACGGGTCGAAAAGTGGTAAAAGGGTAATAAGCCGAAGAGTTAAAAGTCAGAAATTATATTAAGTCGGATGTTGGATTCTAGTTCCATTAGATGGAGAATTAAATTACGGACGTGTAGGAAAAAGAATCGGGTAAAACGGATCAAAAACGAGTGAGTTATGGCCGTTTCCGTGAAATCGGATCGCGCTAGAAATATGCAGCAACCAGCTGCAAACCTTCTGCTGAAACAAGGGGGTCGCGTAGCGCGACGGCCCGTCGCGTCGCGCGACGGGGTAAGTTGTTCCGGAAATTGTTTTTATGCTCTGTTTTGGCTCGGGAACTCGTTTAAACGCGTTTTAAGTTGCATATGATTGATTTAACTCATGTTTTGTGACCATTAGGGTCAGCGTATGTGTGGATAGGTATGTATGGATGTTGTATATCTATATACACGTATGTAGAAGTGTATGTAGGCGTGTATGCGCGAATGTATGTAAGATTATGGTGTGTAAGCAAGTACATGAGGATATATATGAATGGACAAGTATGAGTCGGGTATATTGCAATGGTTGATTGGAAATATAAATGTAGGCATGTATGTAGGTGGGTATGTATGTATGTTGTATAAGTGTATGTATGTAAAGGTGTATGTAGATAGTATGTATATGTAGTCAAGTGAGTATGTATGAAGGGATGCACGTATGTAAGTTGTGAGAGGGTATGAAAGTATGTACGCGTGTATGTAAGTATGAATGTATGTTTATATGCAAGTACGTATGTAGGTTTGTATGTATGTATGTAGGTAGGTATGTATGTATGAAGGCAGGTAAGTACGTATGTATGAATGTATGAATGGATGTATTTAGGTATGCACGTACGTATGTATGTAGGTACATAGGGATGTATGTTGCTATGTGTGATCGTAAGTGTATGTATAGGTTGTATGAAAGTATGTACGCATGCATTCAATGAAATTGAGTACTAACGATAATAACATCGTGCCTAGTGATGAAGTGTAACGCAGGAATACCAAGGAAGTCTCACTACGGATCTTATGAACAGAAGGAAAGCCGGGATGTAAAGAGTCAATGAAATGAAAAGTAAACGTGAACAAGTCTTGTATGCTTATGATACGTACTAACGTTACGAATTCTATGTGGTGAGCGCAGGTAGTACAAGCCATGAGGATTACTATGGAGTAGGGATCGAAGATCGAGTCACAAGACGGATTGTACGGGAATGTTTAAATATGTAATTTAGTGTCGATAAGTTATGTTCTTATATTATAAAATGGATTTTTAGAATGTCAAGATGTATGTTCTGAAAGAAATTTTTAGACTCGAATTTCCGCTGCGACGTTTTAAGGTTATACGTGTTAGGGTGTCACAGTTCGCTAAAAGATGCTAATCTCGCTATGCTAGCTAAATGGTGGTGGCGATTTAAAGTTTAGAAAGAAGGTTTATGGCGGACGGTCATTTGGGCAATTCACCATAACAATAGATCATGGATGGCGATACCGGCATAGGTCTCAATAACCGGACTGTGGAAGCAAATAGTCAGTATTCATGATGCTCTAGCTAGTCGCGGGATCGATTTAAAGAAGGCTATTAGGGTCATAATAGCAAATGGTTCTGACACTTCTTTTTGGTTGGATAATTGGTTGTGCGATACGCCCTTCCATATAAGGTTCCCTCTCCTTTTCAGCGTCGAGAAAAATAAGTTATGTACTGTTGCTGATCGGCTCACCACAAGTGCTTCTAGCCCGCAGTCCGTTTGGGAATGGGTTAGGCCCATATCAGACGGGATTGAGAGTGTCGAATTCCAAGATTTGTCAACTATGGTAGAATTAATCTTAGTCTCATCAGGTATCTGGATTCATCCGGGTGGTTTTATGTCTCCAGTATAAAAAAAATTCTTAGTTCGGTTAATAGACCGGCGTCGAATTGGGTATTTTTGTGGAATAACTTGATACCGAAAAAAGTTGGAATGGTGGTGTGGGGAGCAGAGAAGGATAGGCTTCCAACTAGAGAGGCGTTAACCAGAAGGAGTATTGATATTATGGATGCTTCGTGTGTATTATGCAGTGAGTATACGGAATCAAGTGAACACCTGTTTATCGCATGCCATTTCGCACAAACTGTTTGGCAGAATATCGCTTCATGGTGTAAAGTCCTTCCTATCATAGCTTTCGTGATTCGAGATATCTTGGATCTCCACAATTTCAGTCCGGGTTCGAGGAAAAGAAAGAAGACGTTGCAGGCCATTTCCCACATCGTTATTTGGAGCATCTGGAAGACACGTGATGAGGTAATGTTCGCTCAACCAAATGTGATTAAAGTGAGACGCCCAACTTTTCACATTCGACTAATAACATAAAATTCATAAAATTTTACAAAAATTTTGGCATGACCCGTTTGAATGGAGAACTTTTCCCCTGCTTTTAACAACATCATTTTCAAGTCCTACGACACTTTTCAATTAACAAAAATTATGACCATAAAAGGTTCACCATAACCATTTTGTACAAACTACACAAAAGGTTTAGACATCTAACAACTTACTAACATACTAGACATAAGATTTACATCATTTCACAAAATGAATTTTTTGACCCATACATAATAGTCAACTTGAACTGGAAGCGTATAAAAGTCGACATTGTGTGTTCGGTCCGAGTGCGCCGCAATCAAGCATGGGATTTACCTATCATCCAAAATAACAAAACATTCATTAGTCGTAATACATATCAATTCAAATCCTTTCATTACCTATCATTACTTGACCCATTAACAAATTTCGTCTATTTGTCAACAACTTTATTCTAATTCATCCTTTGCGTTCTAGCATAGGTTTTCTCTAAGTTATTCTACTTTCCTTTGGATACATCCAACATGTAAACTTTCCGACCCGTCCAAAATGGGTCGATACATACCATACGATTTGTCATACTTTCATTGTTTTGACCCGTTATCAACAAGTCAATTCTTATCCATTACTACATCTTACTTTCCAACATTCTTGACCCACTTGAAGTGGTCATTATATATATCCGTTACTAATGTATTTCTTTCCATTTTCAAACTTACAACATATCACAATTTCCGCTACAAGCAAACATACATCTCAACACTAAGGTTTAGATAACTAAATTAACATCCATAGAACTACATAAAAGGGGAATTAAGTTCATATGAACTTACCGCGATCTTGTGTTTCTTGAGCTTTAGAATGACTTGCTCATCCTTCCTTCTTTGTTCCTATACATCACAACTTCATATACTTAGCTTTCACAATTTCATTATTCTCATTTTCTTTGTCATATAATTATGACGTTTATGAATCATATGCATTCCGACTATAATCATATTTCATCAACTTAGCAAACTTTCATACAAAATCACAATTTTATTAATTTAGACATTTCATCGAACACATGGCGTGCGTACATTCTAATAAGCATGATGTACAAGTATTTATAACACATTCATCCTAAATTCATCAAATAGATCAACTAATTCTTTCAAAATCAAAAATCATAACCATATTACATATGATTCAAATCAAATCACTCACCAAAACACTTCTATAACATGAGTTTAACATCAACATTACATAATTCATCCATAACTTTTACTAATTTTACTACCTTACATAATCTCAAGTGGGTTTTTGTAACACCCCGAAAATATAAAACTTTATATTTAAAATTTTAAAGTATAAAGTAAACAAAAACAAACTAACTAGGAATAAATAACCTAGTTAGTCATAAGTGTAGTTGTTACAAAGGAACTTGGATAAAAACCCTTAGGGTAACTCAAGTAAAGATAAGGGACCAAAGTGGAACATGTGCTAATTAGTTTTAATAAAAAAAATTAATTAACACACCAAAACACACACTTGGTGTGTTCTGGTCGCGCACAAACACAGAGCCAGGAGAGGCTCCCCAAGCTCAAACCCTAGTTATCAAGAATTGACTAAATTGAAGGCCAAATTTCGTTCCAAATCGCAATCCAAGCATAGAATAGTGATCTCCTCTGAAAGAGGATCATAAGGTATGTAATTTCCATGGAAAACCTTCATCTAAATTTCTGAGTGAATTCATGAAATTCAGAATTGATGTTGCATGTTAGTTGTTTGGAATGAAATAGGGTCTAGGGATGAACCCTAGTCAACTACTTGTTGAAATTTCGCCTATTTCTTGTGAAATTCATAATCACCATTGAAGGTGATAAGTGGGTTTTGTAGAATTATGTTGAACACTAGGATTGTCTTTGTTAACTTAGTGTATTTGAGCTCAATGAAGCAAATCCAGATTTATTGATATGAAAATTTGTCATGAACATGTGAAATGATGTTTAAATCTTGGTTAAATAGTTAGTCAAGAACTTGATTTTTGAATTGTATGAAATCATGCTCATTAGGTGTTTGATATAATGCCTAAGAGAAGATAAATGTAGAGAATTTGGACTAAAAACGCATATTTGATTAGTGTGGTAAATTATATACTATAAGAGAGTTCTAAACACCTATGGTTGAACTCTATAGGCAAGGAAATCGGAACGTCAAGCGGACAAGCTACTGGCGATACGCGTTTGAAGGGAACGCTTGGAAGGTACGTAACCACGGTTTCGTTACGTTATGTTTATTATATATTTTTACTAGTAGACTTGAATTTAGAATAGTGTATGAATTTGGATGTCTAGTCGAAGTGACGAAAAACACTAGATGAGTAAATGGGTTAAATGTTGGTTAGAACAACTTTGGTATGTTGTAAAATGGTGGTTCCCATTAAACAACCAAACGGGTCAAACAATGGTTGAATTTGTAAGTGTTGAAGTGACTAAAACGTCACTCATTATGATTGAGTTATAAAAACATAATCCATGGAATGGATGTGAAACGCTAAGATTGACAAGCCCGGGGATGGGTAATTATGGTTAGATACCAATGTTGATGAATTATGCAAGTATATAACTTGATTCGTTACATTGGGTGAATTTTGGTAATTAGCATATGTGTAGTCGAAATGTAGAATAAAAGTTGTGTTGATTTTAAGCGATAATGTTCACTATATTGAATAATAGGTCAAGAATTGGTAAGGTTTCGTTGGTAGTCATCATAATGGAGGATTCCGTAGATGAGCCAAACGGTTCGAATAATCAAATAATGAGTGGCTATTGTAGATTTTGAACCCGAGTGACGGGTAGCGAAATACTAAACACGCAAACCGATGATGGGAGCGTGGGTGTTGAAAATAAAGTACCCATGATTGAGATCTTCTCGTTTAGAAGAGATATCCCGTTCATGGAAGTTTGGGTAAAATGATTAAATGGGTCAAACAACAAAGTTACAGCACCTACCGTAAGTTACGGTCTCCACCGTAACTTACGGTAGAAAATAAAACTTTACGGCAGTTCTATACTGCCTTACGGCAGGCACAAGTGATTCAGCTTCTACCGTAACTTACGGTGGCTACCGTAAGTTACGGTAGAGCCTCGACATTTATGTTAAATTTTGCATATCCTTGTTAATCGAACCCGTTTTTTAGTGTAGTTTCGATTATGTATTATTTCTAAGAACTTATATTAGTTTTTGTTAAAAACATTTCAGTTTCTAGGTATTGCAAGTGTACGGATGGCGATCAAGCAAGTTTTTGAAGAACCGAACACAACTTTTGAAGCTTCCGCGATTTCATAACTTTGTTAAACATTGTTTCTATTTCTTTTGAATGTAAATAACTTGTAAATCAGGTCATGAATGTTTTAACTAGTCGTTGGTTGACTAGTTTTGATTACTCGGAACCTTGTTTTGGCAACTATGTTTTAATTTAGACACATTTTATATAAATCGTTTGAATTTTTTATTAAATTCAAGTGATAATTAGAAGGGTGTTATAAGTTGGTATCAGAGCTTAAGGTTGTCAACAAAGTGTTCGGTTCAAGCTTGATCAATCGTCCGGTAAGAATTAATTTATTATTTTAGTAGATTTTATCTTATGTAAGAAATGAGATGTGAATTAATGTGCATGGGAAAAAAATGTGTTAACTCACTCAAACCCGGAAAGTGCACCAAAAGTGAACGGTTAAAGCAAGTAGTGAACTTAGCTAAACCAAAGCAAAAGATGCAAATGATACAAAATGAAATGTTTAACAATTAATATAAACATTCAGATTCAAGATGACTGATGAAGGCAACGATAATGATACGGTGCTGAAGGTCACCGAACAGATGAAAGTAGGGCTGTAAACGAACCGAACGTTCAGCGAACAGTTCGTGAACCGTTCGGCGGGAAGTTCGTTTATGTTCGTTCGATTAGCTTAACGAACGAACACGAACAAAAAATGTTGTTCGGTTAGCTTAGCGAACGAACACGAACACAGGTCTCGTTCGTTCGATTGCGTTCGTGAGCGTTCGGTAATATGTTCGTTTGATTATATTAAAAAATAATAAATAATAAACCTTTTATCTAAACATATTGAAAACTTGAAACCCTATTTTTTCTAAGTTAGCTAAAATTTGGACATTCTAAGACATTTTTGGGGATAATTATGCCTAAGTTAGTTAAACTTTATTCATCGTTTGGTGGTGTGGTAGACTTCTTGTGTTTTAATTTATTATTTGATAGTTGTATTTAACTACTTATATCCAACGTTTAAGGATAACAATGTTTTCATTTTTTTATGAGTAAATTATAAAAATCGTCCTTTATGTATATCACTTATTGCAAACCGTGTCCTTTATCTTTAATAATTACAGAAAACGTACTCGATGTTTTCAAACCCTTGCAAGTTATGTCCTTTAGCCTTAACTCAATTAATTTTTTGTGGTTAAATCTGACCAAATGGACCCCACATGAGGGTATTTTGGTCATTTTACTCTCATGTGGGGTCCGTTTGGTCAGATTTAACCACAAAAATACCCTCATGTGGGGTCTATTTGGTCAGATTTAACCACAAAAATTAACCGAGTTAGGGCTAAAGGACGTAACTTGCAAGGGTTTGCAAACATCGAGTACGTTTTCTGTAATTATTGAAGACAAAGGACATAATTTGCAATAAGTAACATACATAAAGAACAATTTTTGTAATTTACTCTTTTTTTATTTTCAAGTTAAATGTTCATTTGCATTCATTTTTATTTGCTTGCGTTCGTTTGTGTTCGAGACCGGTGTTCACGAACTGTTCGTGAACAATTGAATTTCCTTAACGAACGAACACGGACATAAACTTATGTACGGTATGCGTTCGTGAACAGTTCGCGAACATGTTAATTTCCTTAACGAACGAACACGAACATGGTCTTATTCGTGTTCGTTCAGTTCGTTTACAGCCCTAGATGAAAGAAATGTCCGGTGTAACCGAGAGCGAATTAACATCTCAATTAACTGAAGAGATGGAAGCTAAAATTTCTGAGGAAGTCGGAAATTCAATAGAAGCCAGTCTACCGCAGTTCGCCGAGAGACTACAAACCACAATTTTGCTAGCAGTAGAGGATATGATGACTGAATTAAAAGATAGTCTCTCACAAGAAAAAGATGACGGGAGTGAGTCGGATATGGACCCAAGACCCGTAAAGAAATTAAAGCCTGATACCCCGAAAGAGAAGACAAGGTCTTCCCACACGATAGCCGCGGAGGCTAAAGCTAAATCTGATGTTGTTCCAGGTATACTTATTACAAATTTAATTTCACTATAAATTTTATTCAATACTAGTGTGAACAATAGTTGCATAGGGGCATACATGAGTAGTGAAACGGGCGAATTATGTGAAAGAAATGTATATGCATAAGAAAATAAACAATGGTAAGCATGTAAAACCAAGGCAAAAGTAATCACGGTCAATATAGTCGTGGGAAGGAGTGCGCGTACACTCGAACTCGGGAACTTAATAAAGTGAATAACTGACGTATTGGGAAGGAGTGTAATAACACCCGAACCCGGAAATTTGCAATAAAAATAGACGACAAGGACAAGGTTATAGACTTGGCCAGACCAAATAAAATATGCAGAAACTTTGTTATATAAATAAACGATGTGGATAAATTTCATACAATGATATGGAATAATAAAACGAAACGAATTGATTTTGTTATAGTTACAATAGGATTAAGGTTAAAGATGAGAAATTACGACTCGGACCAAACATATCCTCGAGAAAGAAACCAAATGGATGATACGTGTTATTCGCTACTATGAATAACAAAGTATCAATAAATGCAAATTTGGAAACTTGGGTATGGGTAACCATCCAAATAACACATTATTAATCAAACCTTTATGAGGAAGGATGATCACAGCGATGGATGTGATTATATAAAAGATTAGTAAAATAAACGTTATGAAAGTATTAGAATAAGGACGGGTAAACCCCAAAAGCCGAATAACAATAGCAGTAGTTTTACCAAATAAGACTTGAGAAATGGGTCTTCGGGACATTAGCAAAAGAAATAGACCTAAGGGTCGCTAACAAAAGAAAGGAGGTGTTCGGATCAAATAAGTAAAATGCGTGATAATAAAGGTAAACGGAAGCCGGATAACGGGAGCGTATTACATTAAGGTAATGAGCCCAAGGGAAGGGATAAGAAACAAGGTATTTAAAATTATAAACTAACAAACAAGAATGTTAAGGCACAAGGATAAAGTTTGACTATTATAAGTAATAAAGTTCATCAGAACAAGTCAAACAAAATAAATGGAAGAATTAAGGAATTGGTGAAATAAAGGCGACGGGTTACGCTAATACCACCGAATAAATCAAAACGAAATCTTAATGCATGTCGGAATGATGACTCTAATAATGACTTCGGTAAAATAAACCGATAGATGGGTAGGACTACGAATATATGCGTAAACCAAGAGACGGTGACGCATATTAAAAGTCAAAAGACTCGGACTAAGAGCTATGACTAAAAGACGATGAAATTTCGCAAAACAGGAATTTCGATAGTTATATTCAACTATTGCAATGCCGGACGGGCTGAATAAAGTATAATACCTAATATTTCAAGTAAGCGCAAAACGGATAATGGAAGTGCGAAATATTACTGAATCTGTGTGATAGGTCGTAAAAGAGTATGGAAAGGAAAATGCAAACCAATAAAATCGGAGTGTTAAAAACATTAAGATAAAGAACCCGGGTAACGGGTTGAAAGGAATATGGGCGTAAATCAAATAACGGTATGAGTGAAATAAATCGACACGAAAGTGACATAAGAAGCCATAGAGTCGGAAGGATGATC
Organism: Helianthus tuberosus; assembly: GCA_030545235.1. Classification (NCBI taxonomy): domain Eukaryota; kingdom Viridiplantae; phylum Streptophyta; class Magnoliopsida; order Asterales; family Asteraceae; genus Helianthus; species Helianthus tuberosus. Next base: position 185,493,801 of record CM060432.1, on the reverse strand, counting down.
CGAAAGAAAGCGGGCGTAGCCTTGGACTACGGTCGAATCAATAAAAAAAATTCAAAGATAAATGAATTTTAGGCAAGAAAGGGATGCCATGATACCATGAATGTATTTCTAAGTATATGAAAACTTCACAAGTAAAGATGATCTATGGGATCGTCATAACCTTTGGAATTATAAACAAAGTAAATGTTTAAAGGACTAAATAAATCTAGCGTCAACAATAGAAAGAAATGAACCAAAAGGGATGAAAGCCTAAAGAAATAACCTACGAGGCTAAGCAAAAGAACCTTCGGGTCACTCGGGATATAGTAAGAGGACTGGATACGACTCCCCGCGTAATATAATAGCGGAAAAGAATAAATTCTTGTCGTCAATTCCCGGATATGGGTAATTGACATAAGTTAAAAGAGATAAACGTTAAACAGAAATTCAGTTTTAGTAAGGAACAACGTTTAACGAAAATGAGTGTTATGAGACAAATTAGAAAACAGTTAATAATAAAAGACATAGGTCTTAACACCGATGGGTGTAAGACGATACATTAGAAAGAAGATATTGATAACAAAAAGATTATCTAAACTTAAACACGACGTGATACGATCACGGTTAAGAAAAGTGATACAGAATATAGTCATGTTGTAGCATGAGTTTTGGGATTGAAGATCGTAAACTTATCTAAGTTCGATTATGGCAAAGAGGGATAGACCCGAAATCTATGGGGCATGAAGTGATGGTGACTAATCAGTCTAGCCGATGGGTCCGTATGGAGTCAAATTAGTGTTGGGATTTATATAAAACCCTTGTCAATATAGAGTTAGTATAAAGTAAACATGTGGGCAAACTCATACTATTGAGTGATCAATTGACGATTGGGACAAATAGGCGATAAGATAAAAAAAAAACACAAGACACAAGTTAAAGTCCATGAGGAGTTACATGTGGAAAATGCATGCGTTGAGGCAAATGATAACTTTTGACTAAAAGAAATAAGGTCTGAAAAACAAAACTAAGTTAGTTCGGTTCAAACCAAAGAACTATTTAACGAAAGTTTCGGGGACGAAACCTCTTTAAGGGAGGTAGACTTGTAACACCCCGAAAATATAAAACTTTATATTTAAAATTTTAAAGTATAAAGTAAACAAAAACAAACTAACTAGGAATAAATAACCTAGTTAGTCATAAGTGTAGTTGTTACAAAGGAACTTGGATAAAAACCCTTAGGGTAACTCAAGTAAAGATAAGGGACCAAAGTGGAACATGTGCTAATTAGTTTTAATAAAAAAAATTAATTAACACACCAAAACACACACTTGGTGTGTTCTGGTCGCGCACAAACACAGAGCCAGGAGAGGCTCCCCAAGCTCAAACCCTAGTTATCAAGAATTGACTAAATTGAAGGCCAAATTTCGTTCCAAATCGCAATCCAAGCATAGAATAGTGATCTCCTCTGAAAGAGGATCATAAGGTATGTAATTTCCATGGAAAACCTTCATCTAAATTTCTAAGTGAATTCATGAAATTCAGAATTGATGTTGCATGTTAGTTGTTTGGAATGAAATAGGGTCTAGGGATGAACCCTAGTCAACTACTTATTGAAATTTCGCCTATTTCTTGTGAAATTCATAATCACCATTGAAGGTGATAAGTGGGTTTTGTAGAATTATGTTGAACACTAGGATTGTCTTTGTTAACTTAGTGTATTTGAGCTCAATGAAGCAAATCCAGATTTGTTGATATGAAAATTTGTCATGAACATGTGAAATGATGTTTAAATCTTGGTTAAATAGTTAGTCAAGAACTTGATTTTTGAATTGTATGAAATCATGCTCATTAGGTGTTTGATATAATGCCTAAAAGAAGATAAATGTAGAGAATTTGGACTAAAAACGCATATTTGATTAGTGTGGTAAATTATATACTATAAGAGAGTTCTAAACACCTATGGTTGAACTCTATAGGCAAGGAAATCGGAACGTCAAGCGGACAAGCTAATGGCGATACGCGTTTGAAGGGAACGCTTGGAAGGTACGTAACCACGGTTTCGTTACGTTATGTTTATTATATATTTTTACTAGTAGACTTGAATTTAGAATAGTGTATGAATTTGGATGTCTAGTCGAAGTGACGAAAAACACTAGATGAGTAAATGGGTTAAATGTTGGTTAGAACAACTTTGGTATGTTGTAAAATGGTGGTTCCCATTAAACAACCAAACGGGTCAAACAATGGTTGAATTTGTAAGTGTTGAAGTGACTAAAACGTCACTCATTATGATTGAGTTATAAAAACATAATCCATGGAATGGATGTGAAACGCTAAGATTGACAAGCCCGGGGATGGGTAATTATGGTTAGATACCAATGTTGATGAATTATGCAAGTATGTAACTTGATTCGTTACATTGGGTGAATTTTGGTAATTAGCATATGTGTAGTCGAAATGTAGAATAAAAGTTGGGTTGATGTTAAGCGATAATGTTCACTATATTGAATAATAGGTCAAGAATTGTAAGGTTTCGTTGGTGATGTATTGTAAAATACATCTTTATTCGCGTCTAGGTTTGTTCAGTTTTAGTTAGATTTAGTGTCGGTTTTAGATAGAATGTACATACTTTTGATTGTCTTGTGTTTTCCAGGTTTTTGCAGCAAAAGGAACAGATTCGAGATAAAATCTGGACAGCGGAAGTTTGGATCGGAAACCGGAAGCTCGGGAGTGGAAACGGAGCGAAAAATGTTGTTCTGGAGGTTCCAGGCGGCCCGCGTAAGCTTATGATCACTTGTTCGCGGGCCGTTTAAACTTAAAACAGGATTCCGGAAGTATGATACGCGCGCGGCCCGCGTATACTTAATCTAAACCTTGAGGCGGGCCGCGAGAGACCCTTATGTCGCGAAAACAGATTAGGAAGTTACGGGATTAGGGTTTTGGAGGTTATTTAAGATCATAATCATCAACAGCCGAGAACAACAACAACTTTACGAATTTTAGACATCTTGGGCGACCACTAGAGGCTGATTAAGGGCTGTTGAAGTGCTCGGGACGCGTGGAATCATCGGGGATCATTCAGGAGCACTCGGGATCGAAGAAAACAGGTTTTACAATCTTGTTCATTCGTTTTTCGTTTGTTTTTTATTATTCGATGATGAATTCTGTTTTGATTTTGATTGCTATGTTTTTAGACATGATTATTGGCTAAATTTCTGTTACTACCTAGACATGGATGAATGATTGTTTAAGTTTGATTATTATTGGATTTTGGAAACTATGGCTAGTTTATAAATTGTAAACGGTTTGTTCTATCAGTTAGATGTGTGTGCATGCTTGAAGTTATTTTATTATTGATTATTGCTTCGCTTGAATCTTGGTGACGGTCTTTATCACGGAATAGAGTCAGGCTAGGGTTTCAGGTTTTGGTGAGTGTCTATATCACAGAATAAACCTTTGATCCTTTAGGGTGAAAATCATGTAAGTAACCTTAGAAGTAATATTTGGTAATTTAATAAAATCAAGTGTTCTACTAATCATCAATAGCTGTAAGGTGCGAGATTATTGCTAGGTCTAAGTGATTAAACCGCAAGGTGGGTCCTTCTTAGAAAGTTAACCTATTTGCTGCTGTCTAGCAAGTCTAGCTGAGAAAACAAACCTATCCGAGGTTTAGGTCTCGTAAGGGAGTGAGCCTTGTAGGATACTTTTATAAACCCAATTAGATGTCTCGTAAGGGAGTCTAATAACCGGTAAATTAACAACCTTTAGGGAATCTTAGCGTGCTCTTGAAAAGGTCCTTAGATTTCCCGATAGGTGAGAATTTCAAGATCCCGGTTCCATAGCAGACAACTTCCAATTATAATCATAACTAAAAGCAATCAGGATTCCTGTCTAGGTAGTTCTTTCATCATCCTTGAGTTCAGTCTTCGTGAGAGTTCGTGTCTAGTTCGTCTAGTCTAGCTAGTATTTATTATTTGCATTCTTAGGATTTTTAGAAAACCCCCCCAATCAATAAACATTTAGTTAAGTCGTGTCATTTTGAGTCTAGATAGAGTCATTAGCGTAATCAGTAGAGTCTCTTGGGTTCGATACTCGGACTTCCTTAGGCTATACTGCATCGATCGGTTCACTTGCCGGTCGTGTGGTTTAGGGTTTAGAGAGTCTTAGTTTTATAAATTTAAAGCTTAGATAGTCTAGAATTAGGGTAAAGTTAGTTAATTTAGTTAACCCGTTTCGAGCACATCAAGTTTTTGGCACCGTTGCCGGGGACTCTTTGGCGATTGCGTTGACTACTTTGTTTCGACTTATTTGACATCATACGTGCTATTTGTGTTAGTTGAGTCGTAGAATTCTAAAAATTTTAAAAAAATCAAAAAAAAATATTTGCTTTAGTGTCTTTTCTAGGTTAGCGAGTCGTTGTTAGAGTCTTTTAGTTGGTCGTCTTTGGTGGATGCCCCATACGCGTTCGCAGGGACCGCCGCCACCTTTGTTTACAGTCAAGTCTTCTGTCTCGTCTTCTTCGTCTTCTTCAGCCCCGCATTCCACCCCCACTTTCGACTTCACACCGAAGCCATCACCACACGTTTCACCACACGTTTCCCCACCACCCTCCCGTTCTCGTACACCTAGTCCTCCACCCGCCATGGCGAATCGTACCGTTTACCAGCAGGCGACCACCGGTTTTACCGGTGCGACTTCACCCATCACCCTTCCCGACATAGCGAATGATAGGTCTTGGCAGATTCCTTCTTACATCATGACAGCCATCACCAATTCTTGCCAGTTCCATGGTCGTGATGACGAGGATGCACCCGCTCACATAAATCGCATCACTCGTCTTTGTGGCACCTACTCCATAGAGGGTGTCAATCTAGATGCTAGGTATCTTCAGGTCTTCCCATTTTCACTCGCTGGACGCGCAGCCGTCTGGTTCGATTCTCAGCCCGCAGGCACTTTCACTACTTGGGCTGGTCTTCGCGATGCTTTCATAGCAAAATACTTCCCGCCAGCCAAGGCGTCTCGCCTTCGTGATCAGATTCACTCCTTCCGTATGGAGCCTGATGAGCCATACCACTTAGCTTGGGAGCGTTTCCAGACGCTTCTCTCTCGTTGCTCACAGCAAGGTTTGTCCGACTGGGCGTTAGTTGAAAAGTTCTATAACGGACTTACTCCTGAGATTAGAGCGCGATTCGATACTTCACCAGGAGGACAGCTTATGGGAAAGAAGACGGTGGTTGAGTGCAATGATTTGTTTGAGAGTTTTGCACATTCTGATATGGACTACAGCTCTACCAGCAGGACTTCCATTCCTGTTCGTACCTCCTCGGCCGGTCGAGGGGTAAACCAAGTTAGCTCGGATTCGTCGGTAGTTGCTGAAGTCGAGATTTTGAAGCGAGAGATTGATGAGTTAAAGAAGAAAGTTGATAGGTGTGAGCTTTGTAGGGGAGGTCACGACATGCTCGAGTGTCCCACACTTATGTTAGAGCAGGTAGAGTACATAGCCGGTCAGTCTAGGGGTCCCACGAATCCTTTCAATTCCAATTACAATTCCAACTGGCGCGGTAGTGGCAACAATAGCAGTTATCGTTCTTCTGGCAATCCCCCTGGATTCCCATCTGGTCAGTATCAAAATAGGGGGCCAGGTCTTTACACGAGTGGTGGTTCGGGTCAGAGTGGTCATTATAGTGGTGCAGGAGGTCAGTTTGCGAGTGGAGGGTTGAATCAGGAGAGTCAGGGCAGTGGTAAGGCTCCAGAGAGTGGTATGAGTAGGATGGAGGAGATGTTAGCTCAGATGATGACACAAAATCAGGCGATGATGACACAAAATCAGGCGACGCAGAAATCTCTCAATGATTTCACTAGGACCCAAGAGCAGATCAACAAAAATCATGAACTTCAGCTTAAAAATCAAGAGGCCACTCTTCTAGATCTCCAGAGAACAGTAGGGGATATAGCTAGGCAGTTGAAAGAGTCCCCTTCTGGTCAGTATTCAGGTACTACTCACCCAGTCCACCATTCTGTTAAAGCAATTACTACTCGCAGTGGGTTGAGTCTAGGAGAGGTCGTGAGAGAGAATGTTGAGATAGGGAGTGATGATGAGGTAGATGAGGTGATTGAGATGGAGGCTCCAGGCAAGGTGCAACAGAGGCTAGACCCAGCAAGTACCGCACACGCCGAGAAGTCACCAGTAGAGAAGAAAGAGGAGAAGCAGCCGAAGAAGGTTCGGCCACCACCGCGAGTGATTGATATTTCTCGTCTTCCGTTTCCCGCTCGAGCTAGGCAGCAGATATATGCTAGGGAGTATGACAAATTCCTTGAGATGTTCACCCAGCTGAAGGTGAATCTTCCGTTTATAGAGGCCTTGAGATCCATGCCCAAATACGTCAAATTCCTTAAGGACTTTCTCAAGCGTAAGGATGGGGTAGGAGAGTGTTCAAGTAAGACAGCGAGTGGAGAGTGTTCGGCAGTGATCCTAAATAAACTTCCTGAGAAACTTACTGATCCGAGCATTTTCACGATCCCTTGTTTGTTTGGTGGTGATGTTAAAAATCACGCGTTAGCTGACCTTGGTGCTAGTATTAATTTGATGCCATATTCATTTTACGAAAAACTAGGCCTTGGTGATTTGAAGTCGACTCGTATGACCCTCTTGTTAGCGGATAAGTCAGTTAAGTATCCTAGGGGGATAGTAGAGAATTTGTTGGTAAAAGTTGATAGGTTTGTTTTTCCGGCTGATTTTGTAGTGTTAGATATGGAGGCCGATGATAGAGTTCCGTTAATTTTAGGGCGCCCGTTCTTGAACACGGCTAAAGCGTTGATAGATGTCTTCTTAGGCACAATTACACTTAGAGCGGGTGACGAGTCGGTAGTGTTTGAGGTGAATAATGCGAGAGGGGCGAGTGCGAGAGTTGAGGCGATTGCATCGGTAGAGGAGAGTGAGAAGGGTGAGAGAGACAAGAAAGAGATGTTGAGTGAGCCGACTTTAGAGGAGATGTTAAAACCCAAGTGTGGGGATCCACCTGATAGGAGAGTAGAGGAGTTGGAAGAGAGATTGTCGAGGTTGGAATCTAAGTTAGTGACACTGAGTAGGGCTCAGTGTGGGGATAGGTTTCGAGATGATACGTTTAGATTTAAACCGCCTGATGACGAGTCGAGAGGGTATGAGAGATTTAAGAGAGATGCAGGCGATATTAGAGATGGTAGTGCTACGGCCCGTACGAGTTGGTGTGGAGGTGAGCTCCGCATATACGATCCTCCATGATTTTGTGAATAGTTGTGATTACTTGTAGAGTTTGTATATTGAGTCGTTGTCCGTGTCGTGTCTTTAGCTTAGTTTTGTGTGTTTTAGCGTATTTTGCGTCATTTTCGTATTTTTGCGTCTTTTGTGTGTTTTGTCAAGTATTTTGCAGGTTGCATCACCTTCACGAGGCCGAGATCAACGTTCGAGTAGTTTACCAGGTTGCTGAATGTTAAAAACCGACGAAATACATGCAGGGGTAATCTGGGAATATAGAAAAAAAATTCTGCACAATTCTGCTGTTTGCTGTAAGTTGTATCGATGTTACCTGCTGTTCAGGCGGCCCGCATGAAGATTGGGTTAAGTGTAGGCGGGCCGCGCGGATAACAAAATGGCTGCCGGATGTTTAAGTTAAAGCGGCCCGCGTTTACTTGCTTATATTACCAAGCGGGCCGCGAGCCCATTAAGGTTGCAAACGGGCTGGTCAAGCAATAGGGTTTCAGCTGTTTCGATCCATCATCCATGTTCGACCCATTTTCATCCATATTTCACCATCATCTTTCGGGTTGGTTCGGGTCGACGTTCAGGTATGTTTCCTGCATTTTGTTGTTGTTGTATTTGAGTCGTTTGTTATCGGGTCTATTTCCATCTTAAGTGTGGGGAAACGGGTTGTATATTTTTAAGGAGTTAAAATGTGATTTTTCACTAAACTTTCAACCCGTTATCCGTTGCATCCACACTTGGTTAGGTTTGGCACTTGGGTTGTTCGAGGGCGAGCAAAGTGCCGGGAGGGGGTAAGATGGTAATTCGGTGGTGTACTTTGAGTCTTTTATTTTGTACCATGCGTCTAACTTAGTAGTTTTTGAGTCTTTTTTGTGTTTCGAGTCGGTATTGCTTTGGTATTTTGCTTGTTTTTGTTGATGCAGGTTCGAATATGTACCACCCGTACTCAATCTCCATTCGGGTGATTTTGGAGCTGTTTATTCAAATTTCGAGCATTTATCAAGCATGTCAGTCAGAGTCGAAGCCGATCGCGAATGAAATGCTATACGATCGAGCGGGATTGGACGAGAGATTTGGGAGCTTACGCGTTATAAAACCAGCTAAGTCTTTTCCAATTTGCCCTTTGTCTTTTGTTTCTTATTTATTTTTAGTTTTTGAGTCGGTTTCCATCCTACATTGAGGGCAATGTAAAGTTTAAGTGTGGGGATGGGAACTATCGTTTAGTTAGTGTCTTTTGAGTCATAAAAAATCGAAAAATACAAAAAAATTAAAAAATTGAAAAATCCAAAAAAATTGAAAAAATGAAAAAAATGTCTTTTGAAATAAGAAGTTTGCAAAATAAAAACGGAAAATGATAGAAAAGTCGGGTTTTTGTTCGGGTTCAAATAATAATAATATGAGATAATATAATCGTGCTTGTGTCTAGTTTGGGATGTGTGGGTAGGCTCGGTTCGGTTATGGGTTCCTTTGATCTTAAATATACCTAATTGTCGGTCTACTAGTGGGTTCTCATCTAGGAAGAGTGGGGAAATTGAAACCGCCAAAAATAGTATAAGGGGCACCGTTATAAGCTAAGATAGTTAGAGTTTTTTATCATATCTCGCTGAAAAAAAAAAAGAATAAAAGTGAGCTAGAAACTAAATGAAAGTAGCACAGGCCTATGTAATCCGAGTTGGGGATAACGACTCTACAGCCGGAATGCCTCTGGGATGTGTGAAATCGATTTGCCGAATAAAAGTACCGAAACCTATGTAGTCTGTGATTGGGGATAGCGACTCTACAGTCGGATTACCGCTTGGTTAGGGAAAGCATCGTCTAGTCTCATGAATGAAAAAAAAAAAAAGCAAGCAAAGAAAAAAGAAAAAAAAATGGAAAAAATAGATTTGATTTTAAACTCTTTTGATCTTGGTATAAAACGGTTAGGAAATAACCAAGTGGTTGTTCCTTTTGTCCTATAAACTTGAGGGGGGATTAGGTGGACTTGCGATTCTTAGTGTGAGACCCTAGGTAGATTGACCGAACTTGAACTAAATTGCATGATAAGGGCTCGGAACCGGGTTGGGTTTAAGTGGTTCGATATACTTGCAATCGCGGCTAACACGAGTTTCGATTTTAATAAAATAACTTATATTTTGGCCCGTTCGATTATTCCGACTATGATTCCGTTTGCATAATTCTTTTTCGAGGACGAAAAAAGAGTAAGTGTGGGGATATTTGATGTATTGTAAAATACATCTTTATTCGCGTCTAGGTTTGTTCAGTTTTAGTTAGATTTAGTGTCGGTTTTAGATAGAATGTACATACTTTTGATTGTCTTGTGTTTTCCAGGTTTTTGCAGCAAAAGGAACAGATTCGAGATAAAATCTGGACAGCGGAAGTTTGGATCGGAAACCGGAAGCTCGGGAGTGGAAACGGAGCGAAAAATGCTGTTCTGGAGGTTCCAGGCGGCCCGCGTAAGCTTATGATCACTTGTTCGCGGGCCGTTTAAACTTAAAACAGGATTCCGGAAGTATGATACGCGCGCGGCCCGCGTATACTTAGTCTAAACCTTGAGGCGGGCCGCGAGAGACCCTTATGTCGCGAAAACAGATTAGCAAGTTACGGGATTAGGGTTTTGGAGGTTATTTAAGATCATAATCATCAACAGCCGAGAACAACAACAACTTTACGAATTTTAGACATCTTGGGCGACCACTAGAGGCTGATTAAGGGCTGTTGAAGTGCTCGGGACGCGTGGAATCATCGGGGATCATTCAGGAGCACTCGGGATCGAAGAAAGCGGGTTTTACAATCTTGTTCATTCGTTTTTCGTTTGTTTTTTATTATTCGATGATGAATTCTGTTTTGATTTTGATTGCTATGTTTTTAGACATGATTATTGGCTAAATTTCTGTTACTACCTAGACATGGATGAATGATTGTTTAAGTTTAATTATTATTGGATTTTGGAAACTATGGCTAGTTTATAAATTGTAAACGGTTTGTTCTATCAGTTAGATGTGTGTGCATGCTTGAAGTTATTTTATTATTGATTATTGCTTCGCTTGAATCTTGGTGACGGTCTTTATCACGGAATAGAGTTAGGCTAGGGTTTCAGGTTTTGGTGAGTGTCTATATCACAGAATAAACCTTTGATCCTTTAGGGTGAAAATCATGTAAGTAACCTTAGAAGTAATATTTGGTAATTTAATAAAATCAAGTGTTCTACTAATCATCAATAGCTGTAAGGTGCGAGATTATTGCTAGGTCTAAGTGATTAAACCGCAAGGTGGGTCCTTCTTAGAAAGTTAACCTATTTGCTGCTGTCTAGCAAGTCTAGCTGAGAAAACAAACCTATCCTAGGTTTAGGTCTCGTAAGGGAGTGAGCCTTGTAGGATACTTTTATAAACCCAATTAGATGTCTCGTAAGGGAGTCTAATAACCGGTAAATTAACAACCTTTAGGGGATCTTAGCGTGCTCTTGAAAAGGTCCTTAGATTTCCCGATAGGTGAGAATTTCAAGATCCCGGTTCCATAGCAGACAACTTCCAATTATAATCATAACTAAAAGCAATCAGGATTCCTGTCTAGGTAGTTCTTTCATCATCCTTGAGTTCAGTCTTCGTGAGAGTTCGTGTCTAGTTCGTCTAGTCTAGCTAGTATTTATTATTTGCATTCTTAGGATTTTTAGAAAACCCCCCCAATCAATAAACATTTAGTTAAGTCGTGTCATTTTGAGTCTAGATAGAGTCATTAGCGTAATCAGTAGAGTCTCTTGGGTTCGATACTCGGACTTCCTTAGGCTATACTGCATCGATCGGTTCACTTGCCGGTCGTGTGGTTTAGGGTTTAGAGAGTCTTAGTTTTATAAATTTAAAGCTTAGAGAGTCTAGAATTAGGGTAAAGTTAGTTAATTTAGTTAACCCGTTTCGAGCACATCAGTTGGTAGTCATCATAATGGAGGATTCCGTAGATGAGCCAAACGGGTCGAATAATCAAATAATGAGTGGCTATTGTAGATTTTGAACCCGAGTGACGGGTAGCGAAATACTAAACACGCAAACCGATGATGGGAGCGTGGGTGTTGAAAATAAAGAACCCATGATTGAGATCTTCTCGTTTAGAAGAGATATCCCGTTCATGGAAGTTTGGGTAAAATGATTAAATGGGTCAAACAACAAAGTTACAGCACCTACCGTAAGTTACGGTCTCCACCGTAACTTACGGTAGAAAATAAAACTTTACGGCAGTTCTATACTGCCTTACGGCAGACACAAGTGATTCAGCTTCTCCCGTAACTTACGGTGGCTACCGTAAGTTACGGTAGAGCCTTGACATTTATGTTAAATTTTGCATATCCTTGTTAATCGAACCCGGTTTTTAGCGTAGTTTCGATTATGTATTATTTCTAAGAACTCTAATATTAGTTTTTGTTAAAAACATTTCAGTTTCTAGGTATTGCAAGTGTACGGATGGCGATCAAGCAAGTTTTTGAAGAATCGAACACAACTTTTAGCTTTCGCGATTTCATAACTTTGTTAAACAATGTTTCTATTTCTTTTGAATGTAAATAACTTGCAAATCAGGTCATGAATGTTTTAACTAGTCGTTGGTTGACTAGTTTTGATTACTAGGAACCTTGTTTTGGTAACTATGTTTTAATTTAGACACATTTTATATAAATCGTTTGAATTTTTTATTAAATTCAAGTGATAATTAGAAGGGTGTTACAGTTTTTCCTTAGCTAGTAGTACAATCGAAATAACACATAATATAACCCCTATTTGTTCATATCATCCAACATCTAGGTTCAATTTCATAAAAACATCATAAATTATACATAACCCACTTCATGAAATCTCATAAAAATATCAAATTTAAACTTACTAGATGTCAAGAATACTTAGATAATCAAAGTTCCATGCTCATGCATTCGATTAATCCTTGATTTCACCTTCGATTTGATTGAATTTAGTATGTTAGGGTTTTGAAGGAGAAGCTCCTCCTGGCTCCTTTTTCTCGATCGCACATACCCACACTCAAAACACTGGGCATTTTTCTTTAAGGGTTTTAATTATAAAAGTTTCAGTTTTAACCCCCATCTTTTAGAACATAACACTTTATCTCATTTCTACTAACTTAGTAAACTTAATACATACATAAGATTTTGGATTTGTTTAAATGCTATAATTATTAAAAATGGTAAAATTTCATGTTTACCATTTCTTCTCGTCAAAATATTGTAATTAGGCATTGTAACGTGTCATACTAAATTTGGGGTGTTACAAGTCTACCCTTCTTAAAGATGGTTTCGTCCCCGAAACCAGAATACATACCAAATAACTCCGGGTAGTGCTCCCGCATTTCATCCTCCGCTTCCCACGTAAGTTCCGATCCTTTTCGATGTTGCCATTGGACCAACACTTGTCGAATGGACTTGTTGCGGAGTTGCTTCACTTTAGAATCTTTTATTGCCACAGGCTTTTCTACATAATTTAACTTCTCGTCTACTTCAATATCATCCAAGGGCACATACGCTGTTTCATCCGCAAGGCACTTCCGTAGTTGCGACACATGAAAAGTGTTATGAATCCCATCCAATGCGGGTGGTAATTCTAACTGGTATGCCACCACCCCGACACGAGCGAGTATTTTGAATGGTCCAATGTATCGAGGACCTAGCTTTCCACGTTTACGAAAACGAATTATTCCCTTCCATGGAGAAACTTTCAATAAGACATAATCTCCCACTTGGAATTCAATTGGTCGCCTTCGCCGATCTGCATACGACTTTTATCTATCTTGTGCTGCTTTTATCCTTGATCTAGCCATATCAATCTTTTCATTCGTCTTGGCTACTACTTCTCTTGACGCGAGTTCTCGTTGACCCACTTCCCCCAACAAACCGGAGTCCTACATTTCCTTCCATAGAGCATTTCGTAAGGGGCCATTTTTATGCTGTTATGATAACTATTATTATATGAAAACTCTACCAAAGGTAGATGATCATCCCAGCTTCCTCCGAAATCCATAACACATGCCCTTAGCATATCAACCAATGTTTGGATAGTTCGTTCTGACTGACCATCGGTTTGTGGATGGTAGGCGGTGCTTATATGTAACTGGGTCCCCAATTCTTCGTGGAACTTCCTCCAGTAACGAGATGTGAACCGGGTATCTCGGTCGGACACTATAGACACCGAAACCCCATGCTGAGATATAATCTCATTCGTATAAACTTCCGCCATCTTTTCCGAATTATAGGTTTCCCGGATGGGTAAGAAATGTACATTTTTGGTTAGTCGGTCAACGACTACCCAAATAGCATCGTGCCCCTTCCTTGTCTTAGGAAGTTTAGTCACCAAATCTATCGTTACATGTTCCCACTTCCACACCGGTATCTCCAAGGGTTGCAACTTTCCATACGGCCTTTGGTGTTCGGCTTTTACTTGAGAACATGTCAAACACTTAGCAACATACTTGACAATATCTCTTTTCATTCCCGGCCACCAATAATTCATTCTCAAGTCTCGATACATCTTTGTAGCTCCCGGATGAACGGAGTACCGAGACTTGTGAGCCTCATTCAATAGTAATTCTTTCACATCACATTCCCGAGGTATCCAGATCCGGTCATACCTCGTTTTCATACCATTTGCATTCTCTTTCAATTCATGAATAAATCCTTTCGTCCTTTCTTTCTTTGAGTCGCCGGCATTTAAAGATTTTGTTTGAGCTTCTCGAATTTCATCAAGGAGTTTAGGTGTGACTACCATCTTCATAGATTTTACCCGAATCGGGGGCGGGTACTCCTTTCGACTTAGAGCGTCTGCCACTACATTAGCCTTCCCGGGATGGTAATGAATGTCACAATCGTAATCCTTAATGAGTTCCAACCATCTTCGTTGCTTCATATTAAGATCTTTCTGCTCGAAAAAATATTTAAGGCTTTTATGATCCGAGTAAATAGTACATTTCACCACATATAGGTAGTGCCTCCATATCTTCAAGGCAAACACGACTGCCGCCAATTCTAGATCATGAGTTGGGTAATTGTTTTCATGTTGCTTGAGTTGTCTTGAAGCATAAGCAACGACTTTACCCCTTTGCATTAATACGCAACCTAAACCTTGGTGGAAGGCGTCTGTATACACTACCAAATCATCCGTTCCATCCGGTAATGTCAACACCGGAGAGTTTGAGAGCTTTTCCTTCAAAGTCTGAAACGCCTTCTCTTGTTCTTCGCCCCAAATAAACTTTTCACTCTTTTTTGTTAATTTCGTCATGGGCGAGGCTATCTTAGATAAATCCTGGATAAATCTTCTATAATACCCAGCCAAGCCTAGAAAACTTTTTATTTCGCTTGGATTCTTCGGGGGTACCCAATTCATTACCGCATCTACTTTGGACGGGTCCACATGGACACCATCCGCATCGATTACATGACCCAAAAATTGTACCTCTCTAAGCCAAAAGACACACTTTGAGAACTTTGCATATAACTTTTCCTTGCGAAGCGTTTCCAATGCATCACGTAATTGGAAGCATGCTCTGCTTCACTTCGGGAGTATATTAGTATATCATCAATAAAAACGATTACATACTTATCAAGCATAGGCCGGCACACACGATTCATTAAATCAATAAACGCAGCTGGTGCGTTCATTAGCCCAAAGGACATTACTAAAAACTCGTAATGTCCGTACCGCGTTCGAAACGCAGTCTTCGGCACATCTTCCTCTCGTACACGCAGTTAGTGATAACTCGACCGCAGATCGATTTTCGAAAACCAACATGCTCCTTGAAGCTGGTCAAATAGGTCATCAATTCTGGGCAACGGGTAACGATTCTTCATCGTTAACTTGTTCAACTCTCGATAGTCGATGCACATTCGCATCGAAACATCTTGCTAGTTTGATTTAATAAAATTTTTATGTCGGCCGTTCAAAAAAAAAACTAATTGTCTTGGGTGAACACCCATTACATCGTTTATTTAATTATTTATTTATTTTATTTTTTCCGATAGTGACACGAGGCAACGGCGGTCGACGTGGAGACACGATAGCATGGAGGTGGTAGTGGCGATTGGTAAGTGTTGGCGGCATTGGAGTGTTGCGGTGACCAGTAGGTAGTAACGTCATTTGCACATATTGCAAGTTAGCAAGTTTAATAAAAGTGATATGTTTTAGTTCATTCGTGCATTTGTAGTAGACAATCAATCCATTTTACAAACACAAAATTTACAAAAGTCAGCCCATTTCTTGAAATAATGATTATTAGGCTGTAGATGAAAAATATAATTAAATGAAATAAAATGACAGGTAATGTATACAACATATTGACTTTCTGTTCTAGTAGTTTCAACGTTCCAAATTGAGGAATGGAAAATAGTCAATATGTGCAGAATCCATATTCCAAACATTCACATTTGCAGTTACGGTTACTCCTGTTGCATTGTTAAACAGAAACACCTTTGCTGCCGAGTAAATTGCTTTTGTAGGATACACCCTTGATGTTATAACCGTTCTTCCACCTTGCCCAAAGCTTTCCACAATTGAATGATCAACCTGAAATATTTTATAAGTTAACATTTCAGTTTATAGATGTATATTTTTCTAAAATTATTAAAACATTTTGAACTGATTTTATCAATCATACCAATAATCGCATGCTAAAGCTTTCTTCATGTAGGACAGGAACACTGCTTCCGTAGATTAATTTAGTGACATCTGGAGCTGATGATGATCTGCATAAATATACACGTTAATTTTCATTGTTCAGTAATAAATTAGTTTCTTGTATGATTGTTAAATTATATGCTTACTTGGATTGGTCGGCACAAAAATGAGTTTGAGCAACCCCATCACTACCTTTAGCAATGTAGAAATATATAGGAGTTTGCTCGGTAAGTTTTTCATCTGCAAGCACTATTAACCCAAATGGTCCAAAGGCACCTCTTGAAGAGGCACCACCACTTGTGGTGCAATTGTAACCCACATCTGCCTCAACTGATGTCTTCACTGCTTCCTTATCCATTTCAAATGTCGCTATAATATCTAACTGCGTACATCAAATTATTTAAAAAAAATGTTAACAATCTAGTCACGTGTAAGCAATATATACTTTATTAATTCAAAATAAGCATCACCTGTGTAGCCAAGCCTACGTCAAGAGGCACGAGAGATCCTGGTTCAAGCACCACTTTCTGGTCTACCGTAACTTTGGACCTCAACTTCTCTACCTCTTTAATCGGCCATTGAAGAACATTTGTCCCCGTCTTTTTGTCAAAAACCACTTCTCTTGGAATGGTCTATGTAACATAAAAGTATAAGTAAATAAAATTATTGGTTATTGTTGTTAACAACCAAAGGCAATTATAGTCATTGGCAGACTCATGGTATTATACGGGCCAACCGCCTCCATAAGAGTTATCTATACGCTAAAGTTCTAATCCCCCTAACCATAAGAGTTATCTATATGCTAAAGTTCTAATCCTCCCCCCCCCCCCCCCCCCACCCTAAACCCCAAAATGCCCTTATAAAGAAACTCTTAAGTCCACCACTAGTTATAGTTTTACCTGAATGGAGGACCATCCCTTCATGATGTCAGCAGCTTCACTATCTGTTTCTCCAATCCAACCCCAGAGAAGCCGCCTTTGCGTATTTTGGTCGTAAAATGTTTTCGATGCATAGTACTTTCCATAATCTAGTCGTAACCCGATACCCACATCTAACTCCGGATCATCAGGCGTCCATTTGCTACTAATCGGGTCATACGTCCCTAATGCATAATAATCATGTTTATCATCATCCAAACTTGATTTCAACACATGCTTAATACCAGGTCCATTGACAGACGTGTCCAACCCGTTTGACTCAGTTGTTGACACGGGATAAAAGTCGACACACTCCCACATACCCGTACCTGGAACCGCATGCATCAAATTCTCTAATAACTCGTAGCTTGTAAAATCTGTTGTTTCGTAAACTAGTGTTATGCCCGTTTTATTAACCTTTGACCCTAATGCGACCCGCCATTTTCCATTTGGCCCAAGCCATGCTGTTGTGGGATCCCTAAAGTCCTTAGTGCCAATACCAGGTGGAGGGACCAAAACCGGATTACCAGGATACTTGATCCAATCCAGGAGAAGGGGATCGGATAGGTTGGCAGGGTATGCTAAGTTTTGGACCTGCACGTCCTCATTAGTGTCTCCGGTGTATAACATGATGATCCTACCATCAGGGAGGATTGTAGCCGATCCTGTCCAAACGCCGTTGATATCATACCATTGATCTGGCACCATAGCAAACGGTAGATGAAACCAGTTAATCAAGTCCTCCGAAATAGCATGTCCCCACGTTATGTTCCCCCAAACAGCTGCATCCGGATTATATTGATAGAACAAATGGTACCATCCCATGTGATATAATGGACCTGCGCGCATTACATAAAATTTCATCACTAACTGTTGATTCTAGTTTCTTGCTAGAAGCTTGTTTAGTGTCCCGTTTTAATGTATCGCCGCCATTAAAAAAACATAAATACCAACCCGCCTAAAGAAACTCAAAACTATTTTTTCTAACTTTTGTAACAAGAGTACTATGACTAGGCTAATAATTAAATGGCTTGTTTTTGTAACAAGAGTACTATGACTAGGCTAATAATTAAATGGCTTGTTTGATACTTGTTGTGTACTTTTTATTTAACAAATATTATATTTAGTTAGAAGGAAAATATACGAAATGTAACCTAACTAGTTTTTGCCCCGCCCGCGTTGCGGGGCAATAAGCCGAATATTTCTCTCTCGTAACATGTATGTCTGTGCTTCGGTTACTTGTACATACTACTCATAACACGATCTCAAAAAAAAAATTACATCGAGTCAACCAATTAAAACAAAAACACTACCATACTTTTACTAAAAAAAAAACTAAAACGATAGAAAGAGTATAATTTTAAACTGGGAGCCATAAATGTTACATTGAGTCAACCAAACAAAATAAAACAGTACTATAGTTTTGCAAAAAAAAAAAAGTATAACGATGGCAAGATCATAATTTTTAACTAGGAGATAAATCGTAATTTTTGAAATGGGAGGAAAATCTTAATTTTGAACAGAGGGAAAAAGCGTAAAAATATTTTTAACTGAGGGCGAAATCATAATTTTAAACTGAGAGCAAAATCACAATTTTGAGCTATGGGGAAAAACATAATTTTATTTTGAACTGTGGGCAAAAACGTAAATTTGAGTTGGGGGCAAAATCGTAATTTTGAGCTAGGGGCAAAACATTTTTTTATTTTGAAGGGGGCAAAAGCGTAATTTTAGACGGAGGGCGAAAACGTAAATTTAAACTGGGAATAGAATTAGAAATGAGTTTTTGAACTGAGGGCAAAAGTGTAAATTTTGAGCCAGAGCAAAAATATAATTTTATTTTGAATTAGGGGCAAAACGTAATTTTAAGCAAATGATGAAACCGTAATTTTAAGCTAGGAATAAAATTAAATTAAAAATGAGTTGTTCCAACATGGGGGTGTCAGGCAGCTGCCTGACACTATTCCCCCAAGTTTGTAAATGTATTTGTTGGAAATGGAAATGGAAACAAACTAGTTAATGCCCCGCTCGCGTTGCGGGGCAATGGCCGAATAATTCTCAATCAATTAAAAAAACACTATTATAGTTTTGTTAGAAAAAAAAACTAAAACAATGACAAGACCGTAGTTCTGAGCTCAGGGCAAAACTGTAGTTTGTCAGGATTAATGAGCGAGTGTTAGGCAGCTCCTTGACATGGAAAAAAATTAAATCCAGTCAACTAATAAAAAAAACACTTTTATAGTTTTGCTAAAAAAACTAAAATGATAGCAATACTGTAATTTGATCTGAGGGCAAAGTTGTATTTGTTGACTTTGGTAAAATCGTAATTTGCCAAAAGTTAATGTGATGGCGATACTATAAATTTGAACCAGAGACAAAATCATAATATAACTTTGCACTAAGGACAAAATCATAATTTTAAGCTGGGGACAAAACTATATTTTTAATTTGAACTGGGGCAAAATCAAAATTTTGAACTGAGTGCAAAATCGTAATTTTGAATTGGGGGCAAAAGCATACTTTTATTTTGAACTGGGCAAAAACATAATTTAAAACTGAAAGCGAAATCATAATTTTTGAAACGGGGCGAAAATGCAAAATCATCATTTTTAGTTTGGGGCAAAAGCAAAAATTTATTTTGAACTGTGGCCAAGAATGTAATTGTAATCTGGGGATAAAATCATAATTTTGAACCGAGGGCAAAATCGTAATTTTGAGCAAGGGACAAAACATAATTTTATTTTGAAGTAGGGGCAAAAACGTAATTATATTTTAAATTAAGGACGAAACCATAATTTTAAAACGAATATAAAACAATAAAATTGTTAGTCGAATAGGGAAGTGTCACGCAGCTGCGTGTCACTATTAACTCAAAGTTACTTTTGTATATGTAGGGTAATGAAACCCAATAATTTCGTATACGGCAGTTGACGTGAGAGACACAATAATTTCGTATACCACGTGTTATAATATGATAGGCTTGCCAATGAAAAACAAGTAGCAAACATGATCCATGATGATTGTGCAAAATTTATCCACAAATCCACGTCAGATCTGATTCAAATCCATGTGGTGGGTATCCATTTGATTTTGTAAAAAAAATATCTGTATAGAGAGAGTATGTCTGGGTGTATGTCAATATTTATTAAGCCACAGGTTGTGGCATCGCGCCACCCCGTCATATCATCATTTTTGGCGCCTCGTAGCGCCCTCTCTCACCCTCTGCCCGTTAACTAGGGGGCGTCATCCCCTCTCTGCCAGCACGCTAACGGGCATATTTTGGCTTGATCGATGCATTTGGTCAAGATGAGGGGGCGCTATAACATAGGGGATTTATGCCCCTATGTGACGTGATGTTGAGGTGACACTTATGTTACATGATAAAGCCCCTATGGGCTTTATACCATACCCTACAGCCTGATTGTACGACATATTACACATATTGGACTTATCTTCCCAAATTAATGTTGCAACTATCCGGTTGACATGTAATTTAACATAAAATTTGGTTATATTAGTAGACATGTAAAATAAATAAAAAATGTACAAAATAATAGTACGTCTATTACTGATTTTTCAAAAATAATTGCTATAGTACGTCTGTCTACTAGAGAAAATAACTGATACACCTAGCAACCTAAAAACTGATTTTTCAAAAATAATTGCTATAGTACGTCTGTCTATTAGACTGAAGGGAGTGGGGCGACTCCCACCCCCAAGTCGCCCAAGGTTGCCATGAACACCGCCCCCAGAGGCGTTCTAGGGGGCGTCCCCCATGAGCCCGTCCTCTTCTCGTCGCCTCCTCCCTCTCACACAACAACTTTTTGGCACAAAATTCCAAGAACTCCCCCCCTTTTCAAACAAATCAACCAATCAGAGGTCTTGGTGGGATCTTGAGTTGCCATGAACACCACGCCCCCTTTTTTGAGGACGCCCCAAGCCGCCCCCCAAACGCCACGTGTCGCAAGACGCCCTCTTTTGAGGACGCCCCACTCCCTTCAGCCTTAGAGAAAATAACTGATACGCCAAGCAACCTAAAAGACACGTGCTATATAAAAAAAGTTTTTATATAACAATATATTCTATGGGGGAGTAGGCTCAAATAC
Source organism: Helianthus tuberosus (assembly GCA_030545235.1). Classification (NCBI taxonomy): domain Eukaryota; kingdom Viridiplantae; phylum Streptophyta; class Magnoliopsida; order Asterales; family Asteraceae; genus Helianthus; species Helianthus tuberosus. Next base: position 185,472,905 of record CM060432.1, on the reverse strand, counting down.
AAACCACATTTTGCATACAAACTGTAAGAACCATTTAAAAAGTGGCACGTGGCATCCAACCAATTATAGAGAAATTATAAAATAATATAGTAAATAATATCAATTATATTGAATTCCCTATAAATATACGAACAAACAATTAATTCTTTATTTGAATTTTTATTTTGTTTTCAATGTGCTGATTAAGAAAAGTGCTAATATCATTCAAATATGTGTTAAAATCAATTATCTTGATAATTTTCATGTGCTAATATAATTCAAAATTGCTACTTTTATGTATGTATAGTTTTGGTATGTGCTAATTTAATTTTTTTTAGTGCTACGATATGTTCTTACGGTTTGTACGATAAATATGGTTTGTACCGGAACCGACCTCTATTCTATGGTATTTGGAGTTTTCTTTCATAAGGCTAAGAAAGGTACTTCAAGGTTACAGGCCACACACTTATCATCAATTCACAATAGATATAGCGACATTTATCGTCCATTTAATGACCACGTTAATCCTCGATATTAAATAAAATATTTTATTTTATAAAAATAGAAAAGCTTATTGATGAGAATGTTGTTTGTTTATCTCTTAATAAGACTCTTAATGGTTCAGATCTCTTACTAGTTCAGCACTTAATGATTCAGACTGTTTGTTTCGCGAGCAGATGTCTGAATGGTTCAAACATTTGCCTCTGAATGGTTAAGCATTATGCTGAGTCTGAATGGTTAAGACCTCTTATCTGAATTGGTCAGACATTTGCCTCTAAACGGTTAAGCATTCTACTGACTCTTAATGGTTCAAACCTCTTATTGGTTCAACACTTAATGATTCAGACATCTTACGTGTTCAGCACTTAACCATTCAGAAGTTGTCAAACGGCCCCTAAAAATGGATATGCAATGTAATATTATATTATTAGTAAGTTAATCTTACTTTTCCACAAATATTGGCAAAGAAGAGTTGACTAAGTAATAATAGAATATGAAGTACTAATTTAATGTCTTAATCCCTTTTCCAAGTTATATAACTAGCGTCTGCAACTGTATAAGGTTCTCAAAACACATAATAAAAATTATTTTTTTTTTCTAATAAAATATATCAAAATAACTTACATGAGCAAGAATCTCAAAACAAATGATTAAAAAATGATTAATAGCAAGAGAGAGGGAGAGCATACCGTTGGGATCTATAGAAGAATCACATCAATCAGCAGAAATTCAACGATCAAAAATCATTAATGGGGTTCAAAAAATTAAAAAAATGAATTAGTAACGATGAAAAAATAAAATGGAACTTAATATTCTACAAGTAATATATGGTTATGTAAGTAAATACCATTCATCCAGTTTTTTGGAGGTTGAAAATGAAAGCCTGTCCTTTGCCATGAAAGCATAGCATTGGTCCAAGGGTATATGTCCTCCACGTCGGAGGATGCTAGCTCGATATTACTCTTCTCCGACACCCCTTGTGGCGGTCCTCTTGATACGGGTATTGCACGCGATGACTCTTTGTTGCGAGAGTCATCTAGATGTGGTTGGTTATGTTGGTTGAGGATGAGAGCTATTAAAGATGAAAAAAATAGCATGGAGAGAAAGATTCCGGATAAGAGGGTAATGGGTCGTCGACGTATAGACGACGATGGATGGCGGTGGTTGTCGGCATCCGGCAACGGAGAATATGATGTAGAAGTGGCATGTTCAAGATCAGCATTCATTGTGATAAAATTGGATGTAGGAGGGGGACGAGTTATGAGTATTTAAATAAGAATGGACATTTCTAGTATGTTGATTGGAGGGAGATGGCCCGGGTAATGGGTTGCCCATTTGTATGGCCGGTGGGTCAAGTCAAATAGTATATAGATTTTTTTTAAACGGCAAATTGGATCACTAACGGATCACTAAGTTATTATCATGTCACTAATGGAAACACTCGATCATATCCATTTCCATTAGGCAATCATGTCTATATACCAATTCAGGAGGAAATCCAACAAATTGAGAAAAACCCCTTATGAGAATCGAACACAAGACCTAAACAAAAATAGACCTGTAATGCTACGGTAAAACTTAAAAATAGTTTTCCGGCCAAAAATGTTTTTTTTTTCCGGCGACCGAGGCCTAACGATGTTAAGGTTCTGTTAGTCAGGGTCTATTGAAGATCAATATTTTAATAGTTGAGACTGTAGTGATTAATTTTTAAGTTAAGATTGTTGGCAACAAATAATGAATAGCTACGATTATTAAATCCAATATTCCTAAAAAGCTATGAGAAGTTTTGACTTCTATAAAAGCAATCATATATAAAAGTTATATTATATTGACTTGTTTAACATACATATGAGTTTTAAAAAGTAACCGCATATCATTTTTTATAGCCATGATGTGAAATATCAAAGATCTATAATAATAACTGATATATGTGAATTAAGTTTAAGTTTCAATATAACCAAATCTAATTGGTCAGTGGATTTCTTTTGTGTTGTTTTTGTCTGCCTTTTTCAACAGGCTCATTCTATACGCATCCCCCCTCTTTCCTGATTATACCCCCCTTGTGAGAGGGAAATTGTCGGTCCCACGCAGGCCCCACCTGTAAGTATGTGAGAGGAGGGGGTGAAAAAAGTAAATAGGGGGGTGTAGAAAGTAGCACCCTATAGCAAATCCAACACATGAAAAGACTAAGGGGCTGTTTGGCAACATCTGAATCAATAAGTGCTGAATGAATAAGAGGTCTGAATGGGTAAGAGGCTCTAAACCAGTAAGTGCTGAACCAGTAAAGTGTTGTTTGGTTGCACATCTGAATGACTGTGTATAATGACATTTTTACCCCTTTTAATTAAAAAACCATTTTACTATTTAATGAAACCGAAGCTTCTAGCTGGAACATCACACAAACCACCCCACAACAACCCTTATCACCCCTGGCTCCCCCTCCCTCTCACTCTCTAACCAGAAACCGGAGGGAATTCTTGCGAGCCGAACATCACACACCCCCCAGCTGATGGTAACTGTTGCTCTCACACACCCCCATCTCGAAGAACATGAGAGAAAGTGAGACAGAGTGACGGAGTGAGAAGGAAAGGGAAGCACGGCAGCGGCACCGCCGCTCACGGCGGCGACAGTGGAGGCGACAGTGGTGGTTTGAGGCTCCTCCGACGAATTTCACCGGTAAAACTCCTCCCCGTCTTCTTTCGTCTCCTCCTTTTTCTTGCGATTGATGACGATTTCTGTGTTATCGGTGATGATAAGGATTTGCTCAAGTTTACGATTTCTGTGTGGTGGATTGATGGAGGAGCTGCTGTAAAGAATTAGGGCAAATGTGAGGGATATTGAAGTCTAATGTTCATTCAATGATGAGTCAGACTTCACACAATGTATGACCCGGTCAGAGGGTAATAAGAGGTTGGGTAAGTGTTAAGAGGCATGAAACAAACCATCTGAAATCTGACCCGGTCAGACATGACTGAATAAGAGGCTATTAAGTGCCAAACAAACAGGGCCTAAGTTTTTATTTGCTTGACTTAACAACTCATATATGATTATTTGTTTGAAAATTATATAAACAAATATGAACTTGATCGATAATACAAAATTTTCAAGATGTTTTCCAAGACCTTGATGTTACATAGCCTCTCTTTCATCATTTATTCTACAAATTTAACACTATTGGGTTTAATGTAGCGACAGAGTACGGTAGTGATGATGGTGGTTAAAGCGAGTTTTTGGTGATGATGCAGGTGGAATGAAGCATAGTAGAAGAAATAGGGTTTTAATAAGAAGGTGGTGAGATTACAGATTTGCCCCTCAGTCAAACGGTCAAACTAACATCCGTTTGCCAGAAGGTAATAACCTGCTCCCGCCATCCAACAGAGAGGCAAATTACACTTTACTCTTCTACTTATTATTTATTTTAGACGGTTTTATACCTAGCGATATATATATGTTCTTTTTTATAAAAACTAGATTATTTATATATTATATAGAAGGGTAGTTGCACGGTACCCCTGACCGCGGAAGGGAACTCCCTTCCCAGTTCACCACCCGACAAGGATCCCTGGCGGCAAATACCCATAGCCATCAAAGAGGGGTAAGAAACATGTTTCGAACCCGAGACCTCGAGTGTCCTCGGTCCGGCTTAAAGCGGGTGTCGGTGGCCACCAAAGTGGCACTAATGGGAATTGAACTTGGGTCTCCATTGGAGAACCCAAGTCACTCCACCACTAGGCCACTTGTGGTGGTTATATATTATATAGAAGGCTTTTATCTCTTTTCCTTGGTCCACCTAAGCCAATGGCACAGTGATTCATCAAATATATGATTATCAATCATCCACGGTGTTGGCATGAATGCATTGATTGAGGTACATAAGAGGCTAGAGTATTCTTTCATTATTTGGAGTTTTATTTGAATAGTCTCGACGAGTCTAATCATGTGGCAAACCGCCAAGGCGCCAACCTAGTTGTCAAGCCAAAATTCACTAATTAACGGTTTTGATTTCGTCAATCAAGAATTTTCCTTCAATTTCGTCAATCTTCAGATATTAACTTAAAGTGTGTAAATTAGTTACCAACTTACCAACATAATTTACGCGTTTATTTATGGTCTTAATTTGAATAAACTTGAGATAATTTGTAATTTCAAAAATTTTGACAAACCTGCGAATGCTAGAAACTCCCTATAAATGGACACATATTGTATTTGTTTAAGCATTCAAAAATTTATCTACTTTTTTTAGGAAGCATCCAACATGTCTAGGAACCCTCAAACCAAAGTAAATCTATCAAACTATCTTGTATAAAAGTTGGTGTCATCTTGGAAGGTATTTGTTATTTTATTTTATTTTATTTTATTTTATTTTATTTTATTTTATTTTATTTGGCTTTAGACCGTAATAGTTGTTAAGATGGCTTATAATTTTGCATAATTGGTTTGAGTTTTTGGCAAGACTAAAGCATGTATGATATGGGTTTCTACCATTTATTGTCAAGGTTTACATAGAAGTTTGTTTGAAGTACGATGTGTTTTAAACCCTAATTGTGTTTAAATCAAGTTATTAGTGTTTTAGATTATCACTCAACGTAAAAAATGTCAACTAATTTAGAAAATGTCAGTTAACCATATGAATGAACCAAAGTATATGAAATTATTAAAAGTTGTTCAACAAAATGGTTAAAGAAGGTTCCAAGTTCCAACACGTTTAACATACTTTGAAACGGATACGAAAATCAACTAGTAGAGCTAAATTTGAGTGATTTTAGTACAAACGTGTTAGTTCGGGTAAGGTTAAGAAAACAATAGTTCTATGAAATTAAATTGAGGTTTCATTATGATGTTGATTGTTGAAAATATAGATCATTCGTACGAATATTAATAGCCTAATTAGTAAACATCACCGTGTAAAATACAAAAACTCCAAAGGTGGAAATTGGATAAAAATTGTGAAATCAAGTAGTTATTTACCATGGTTTCATATTCAAATCAAACCATGCATTATAATGATTATTGATTGATATTTTTAGACCATCTAACTAGAAATGTGGAATGAGTTGTGTTCGCATGTTGGCCGATTTAACTAGACAAGGACCCGAAATTGAGAAGAATCTGAACACGACCCAAACCCGAAAATCGTGCCAGACATATTGTTATGGTAATAAATAGTGTAGGGACTATAGTGTAATTCTTGAATAGTATGAGGGGTTATCTGTAATAGTCTAATTGTACAAAAAGGGTGATCGGAACGAGAATGGGATATGGATGATTTGAGAGTTTACTCCTTCTCTGTGTTTCTTTCTTCTTTTTATCAATCACAAACTGATACGTAACACATATGAACCCGAACATGATATAAATATTTATGGATTAACACGAACATGACACGTTTAATCTGATTTTTTGTTTATCGCATATTAATACTTTAAATTTGTATTTTTGTAACAAAAAATACAAAAAATATTTATACAAATCAATTACATTTTAACTATAGAATCTTATGTTAATTTCCCTTTGAGTTATAAATTTTGGCAAAAGATACCCTACCAATAACTTATGACAGTAAACACATTTTAAAATAATATAATAAAAAAACTAATGGGTTAAATAGGTCAACCTATGAGCCCATCGGGTTGACGAAAATACGACCCCTTTAGTTAAACGGGTCTGTGAGTTTGACCTGAAACTGACTCAATCTTGTTTATACAAAACCAAACCCGTAAATTCGTGTTAATTTCACGTTGTGACATAAGTTCTCACCCATTATAGATAATCAAAACTTAAATAAAAATGCTGATAACAATATTAGTACTTGATGGATTCAACTCATAGATGCATAATAAAAACCTTTTAGAATTTTATACTTTAAATTAGTTACGTAAACTTTTTAGAATTTTATACTTTAAATTAGTTACGTATTATATAACCCTACAAAAAGCAACTTAAGTTGCCTCTCTAAAATAAAAAGTTGCGACTTTTAAATTAGTTATTCTTGATGGTAAGATTAGAGGTGTACAAAAAAAAAACCGGTTTTAGAACTGAAACCGGGAAAAAAACCGAACTTAAACCAATTTTAGAACCGAACCGAACCGAACCGCCGGTTGTAGACCGGTTAGGATTCTTAATATGAAAAACCGGTTAATAACCGAAACCGGTTTTTAAAAAACCGGTTTCTTTTGATAAAAACCGGTTAAATCCGATCCCAACCGGTTACACCGGTTATTGTTTTGGACTTGAAAAACCGGTTAGTAACCGAAACCGGTTATTAAAAAAACGGCTTTCGTTTTGGGTGAAAAAAAATCGGTTCGGTTAATAACCGAAACCGGTTTTTGAAAAAAACCGATTTATACACCTCTAGGTAAGATATAAGCATTAAATTATTTTTACTTGTTTTATTTTCCTAGATATTTAAATAGTTTTTTCAACCCTGTCAATAATTGTTAGATAGGATTGATGGTCGCTTCATTTATGAAGAAAAAGAAACGGACACGATGTCGATTCTCAGCCACAGAGAGCAGAAGATGTAATGTAACCGGACGATTTTTAGGGGACCATTAGATGAATAGCACAAGCACGTGCTCACGTGATGTCTGTTAGCAATTTATGACGAAATGTTACAACTCAAAATGGGCCAATTAGTTCTAACGAGATCCACACTTGCCACACAACATGCTGCCGGAAATTCGGATAACATATTTTCCAATATTTTATTACCAGGGCTTAAGCGGCTTGGCTAGCGGGTACCCCCTACTCGTAACCCACACACCGTCGCCAATGGTGGGGGTATTGTCCGACGGGTAGGGGGAAGGTCGGGTGGAAGCTGCTTGTATGTGTGGGTGGGTTAGTGGGTATGAGAGAGATGGAAAGAATTGCGTGTAGAAAGAGAGAAAACGGTGCAAAGAGAGGGGGCATGTTTTAGGGTAAAGTTGGAGGGTGTGGGAGGGGCTTTATCAATGTCACGTCAACGACACGTCACACGGGGGGCTTTGAGGCTTCTCCCCTTAACTTGAAGGGTGTGGGATAAAGCCCCTTCAAGCTATAGCCCCCCCCCCCCCCCCCCCTTAACCAATCCTTCATCGATAAAGCCATTTAGTCTTTGTTACCATCTTGGCGAAACCACCATGGCGGCCCCTCCTTGAAGACAGCGGTGTCGGTGGTGGCACCCTCCAGGCGCTATGGGAGGTGAGGTAGCCGCGGTGACGCCTCCACACCCTCCGGCCTAATGGTTAAGGTAGTGGAAGGTTTAAATAATGTAACGCGAAAAGACTGATGGGACTGAGGCCTTAGGGTAGAGGGTATGAACACCCCTTCCCCATAATAAGTCACACTCTTTAAATCATACTTATAAATCAACATTTTTTTTTTCTCTCATTGGATTTTCCAACATATTGGTACGAATTGGCCAAAGACCCTTGTAACACCCTTGTTATTATTTTAAATGTTTTCGATAACGAAAATAATTATGTATTTACTATTAAGGATCCTTAGAACAAAGACCCTTGTAACACCCTTGTTATTATTTTAAAAGTTTTCGTATATATAACGAAAATAATTATGTATTTACTATTAAGGATCCTTAGAAAATACGAGTAATTTAAAACTTTTACAACTTAAAAGTTTACAACATTATATAAATAAGTTCGTCGTTAAAAATGACAACGAAACGCCGTGCGGAAGCTTGTATCTTGAACGTGTTCGGTTCTTTGTTGAACTTAATCGTCCTCCGGTACTAGGATTTTACCTGTAACTCATAAAACATGAGTTAGATTAGTCATACGTAGCTTAAAACGTATTTAAATGGGTTCGCAATGCATAACAGATTAAACAAACGATTTTCGCGCAACTGGCGCCCCGTCGCGTCGCGCGACGGCCTAAAGCCCACTCCGTCGCGCGGCGCGACGCCTCTTTTTTTCCAGAATGTTGCAGCTAGTTGCTGCATTTGCCCAGCTCCGATTTTCGATTGGAATTCTAACTTTAAAGTTTCATAACTTTTGATCAAGATGTCCGTTTCAGCCGATTCTTTTTCCTACGCGTCCGTAATTTAATTACGGACCCGGTTGTCATATTTGTTCGTATCAAAATCAGATTTATAAGCTTAAGGCTTATAAATCCCTTTTCTTTTATAATTATTCGACCCGTTTGTTTATAACCTCAGACTATAACTTATGTAACAAAGCATGCATTGTCCTTACTACCCATTCCGAACTAGTCAAACTTTAGCGTCTTGTTCTCACTACAAGATTTGCGTACGCGTTTACATTCCCAGATTTATTTGTAACTTTCTAATCACTTGATCCTCAACTAGCTTCTTAGTTTATTTTGACCCGTTTAGTGGACCTTTAGGCATTTAAGCATCAACTAGCTATTTTTTTTTCCTTTCGCACATCGCATTTCCATACTAGTTATCTACTTATCTTCCACCACAACCATTTTTGTGGTGGATTTAACATAAGGAATCCAAAGTCCTAAATTTTACACTTCAACTAGTCATTTTACACAACGACTCATTTTTAGGAATTTGACCCTTAAAAGTTTATACCTACCTCTTTTATTCGCATCTAAGGGTTACTAGGTCATAATATAAGTTTCTAAACGACCACTAAGGGTTCGTTTACCCAACAAGGCCCTTTTTGGTCAATTTTAGTATTTCATTTTACGACGAAGGACTTTCGCTAGTTATTTGACCAAATTGCACTTTTAACTATAAACTTACTTTATGCGTACCTGGCTCGGGTCAACGTATAGACCCGTTTTATACCTTACTTTATTTAGCCGCTACTTAATAGCTACGCAATTATCCACTTCCCGTTCACTCCTGTGAACATATGACTTGACAACCAAAGGTTAGTCGATATAGTCAAATGGTGTTATCACCACCATTTGACTCGTTTGGCCTATACGACCAAACATTTACATTTATAACAAAACATGATTTTAACTACCCATTCACACATCCGACCCATTTCGGATTTTTTTTACCACAAAATTCTTTTTCCATTAACCATAGTTTTAATCGTTTTAATTCGTTCCGACTCATATTGTTCTGTGTCGGAACCCATATCCGGATACAATCCGTTGTCATATTTATCACCTATAAAATAAATACGTACACTTAAATTTGGAGTAAGCTTTACTTACCTCGCGTCCGCGCAAACATTTTTCGCATCCATGATCCGTTTGACCCGTTCCTCTCCAAGCCCCCACCTAGCTTGCTTAGAGTCAAACTATATCATAACATCCATAAGATGGTTAGATTGGTCATTCTATACAATGGCCATCACCCTATGGACCCCTTTTTTTTACACACTTATCAATCAAAGCATGCCATATATTCAATAACTACTTTATAACTTGTCATTTAGCCAAGATTAACATCAATTAGGCAAGTTAATATCACCGAAAAATAGGCTGTTTTTGGTGACCTGTTTAACCTGTTTACAAGTCTTCAAAAATTATAATTTTTTTATGTGACCTACCTCTCGGAGGGGTAGGCCTCGTGTTAAAATTTCAAGATCTAACTCTTTACCAAAAATTCGTAAAAATTCATTTACTAAGCTGCAATCAGATTCGTCACTTCTAACTGCAGCTTACGAAAAAATTCATTTAAAATTCCTCGTTTATCCGATTGACGAAATTCCAATTGGATCTTTTTAGAATTACCTGAAGCTACGTACAGTAAAAATTTGAGATCATAAATCAGTTCTTAAATTGAGTTATGACATTCGTAATGGGCTGCAAATTCTGCCAGAAAACGCAGTCTGAACCTTCGATACCGAAAAATTTATAAAACATTCAATTTTCGTCGAAAAAATGCAATTCCAGTGGGGTTTTAAAGATATTTCCTGGAATTACATTTTAGACTCAAGAAACACATGTTTTTGTCACGTTTTGTCCGCATTACAGCCAATATAAGTCGGCTGTAAATTCTGATCAGAAGCTGTTTGAATTCAGCTTTCAATTAAAACATGTTTATGACATTATAACACTTATTTTTAGCAATCAAAACCCTAAAAACATCACATACACGAATTTAGCATCAACAAATCTGAATTTACTTCATGGAACTCAAATTACACTAGAATAACTATCAAAATCCTAATGTTTAACATGTTTCTACAAAACCCACTTATCACCTTCAATGGTGTTTATGGATTTTACTAGAATTAAGCATAATTTCAGCATGTATTTGTCTAGGGTTTACTCCTAAACACTACAATCTTCCTATTTCATCCATATAACAAGCATGCATCAACAATTTTTGAATTCTCTAGGTTTACTCAGAAATTCAACTAGAGATTTCTCATGAAATTTACATACCTTATGACTCCTTTTTCAGTGGAGATCACTAATTCGTGCTCGGATTTTGATTTAGGATTGATTTGGACCTTCAATTTGAGAGATTTAGTAAGAACTAGGGTTGTGGGGGTTTCTCCTGGTCGCCCTGTGTTTCTGTCGACCAGACACACACACTCTTGTGTGTGTTTGGTTTATTTTACTTTCTTTTTATTAAATCAAGTTTCAGAATTAACGCGTTTAGTCCCTCCACTTTCCTTAGTTCATATTTTGAGTGTTTTAACCCTCTAGCAAGTTATTACAAGACTCTCGACTAACTGGGTTATTATTAGTCCTAGTTATCTTATTGGGTTCGGGAGTTATAACCCGTCTTATTTAAGTCTCGCTAAGTCGGCCTATCATAAGCTTTGTTTTTCTCAAAACTTTTATTCTCTTTTTATTTAATATTAGGTTTAATTATCTAAATCCTAATATTTATCGGGTTAATTTTACCATTAACGGTATTTTACCCGTCTTTTAGTATTAACGGGGTTTGATTACCAAACCCGTTTTCGGGGTGTTACAACCCTTTGATACATTTTTTTTCTAGAAAAAGAATAATTTATTGAAGAGGTATGGTCCCAATTCCTTGCCCACATGGCAAGGACCACACCACTTTTCCATCCTATGTGGCGCTGACATCAACGAGATCACCCAGAAGCTTCTAGAAAATATCAAGGTGGCACCAAAGATGTTCCATCCGACATAAAGGACAACACGTGTCACCAGTCATCAGGCGCCAGGTAGGCCTGCAACGAATCAAGGAGCAATCCGACAGCACCAGTACGACGTCTCCAAAATAGGCAAATATAAGCGCGCCACGTGTGCCACTACACTGACCACAGCAGAGGAGACCAAGAGGATATTCCCCTTGGTCGGACAGCTGGCGCGCAACCACAGCTGGCACCACTGCTCCTCCCTCCTTCACCCTCCGACTATAAATAGGACCCTTCATCATCCAGGTTGAGGGACCTCGCTCTCTATACTCACACACTCAACACACACTGTTTATTCCCCCTCAGAACAGTACTTATTCTCACGTCGGGGCCTGGTTAAGAGGGAAACCCCCATATTCCCCTCTTAACGAGACTAACGGTGTTGCTGTTTTGCAAGACCCAGGTCATTCCTACGAGTAGGAAAGGAGATTGATCCGACAGAATAAACAACCCCGCTGGTTACTCTTTGGTGTTAGCCTGTGTTTCATCATTGGCGCCATCCGCTTTTAGCAAAAACCACTCTCATCTCTTTTCTTTTCGAAAAACACTCGTCAAAATGGCCGAACAAAACCCTTCCCACACGGTAGATGGAGACGTTTCTTCTTTTGAACTCGTTTCGGAAAATGCACACGTCCAAAGGGGTCAAAGGAACGAAATTATCCAAGAAGGGCCGATGAACAACGATTTTCCTAGTATTTTTGGGAGTGCATCCAGGGTTGTTACCCAAAACACAACTGGTGCTACTTTCCAAACTCCACCTAGGATCATCACCCAAACTACAAACGGAGCCACTTTCCAACCTCCGTCGGAGGTAGTCCAACAAACACCTCCACCAGTGCAAACACAGAGCCATGGAGCTGGCCCCTCAGCTCCATCGGACCAAACACAACTGAACTTCTCTGCACTACTAGGGCTACCCGAAGGAAAAACTCTGGCTTCCTGGTATGCTGAACAAGTGGCGTCTATAAACCTTGTTTACACACAGCTCAGTGCGCAGCAAGCTCTGCTTCAAGCACAAGCCAACCAGTCCACATTTTTCACCCCACTGCAACGGCCTTTGAGCGCTCCCATGCCTCAACAGACCAATGCATTCAATTTACGCCCTGAATCAGTACCTCCACCACACATCAGAAGGCCAAGCGCGCACGACACGCGCGATACTTACGGTGAAACAGAAAGCAATTATGTGCAGTACTCTCACCAACCAAGAAAGCCAATACAGAGCCGTTTAGGCCCGCGCAACATAAACGACGAGCTCGATAACTATGAAGAAAACGAAGACGAGACATACAAAGAAAGTACAGTGTTCAGTAGGTTGCCGCCAGAGCATGAAGCATACAAACCTCGCAAGCGCGCAGGTTATAACCCAAAAGCAGAGCACGACTACACTTTGAGCTATCGTCCAGACGACATGGCTGAGAATTCAAAATTCATTAGAGAGATCGCCACGGCTGCTATCGATAAAAAGAAATTGCCACACAACGTGGGCAAATACAACAGGTTGACAGACCCAGACGATCACCTTCAAGTTTTTAACGGTACTGGAGCAACAGGCGGATGGAATTTACCAACCTGGTGTCACCTCTTCGCTCAAACCTTCGTCGGTGCAGCGCGCGTCTGGTTTGACAGCCTACCAGCAGGAAAAATCAAATCATGGGTCGATTTCCGAGAGAAGTTCCTTGCACACTTCTCTCATCAACGAAGACACACCAGAGACCCAGCTGATTGTTTAAACATATGGCGCAGAGACCACGAGAGTGTGGAAGACTTCATCACTAGGTACAACAAAGAATGTCTGGAAATAGGAGACGTAGGCGAAAAGATGATGCGCGCACACTTCATGAGGGCAGTTAAGTACTTAAGTGCGATGATCTAATCAAACGTGTAAAGGGAAGGGACGGAGGACCCAAAGATTGGGAAACCTTCATTGAAGCAGCAAAAACCATTGCGCAGTCTGATAGACAGTTGACCGGCGATGACAATCGTCAGCGCAGATACAACCACAACGACCGGCATAACAAGAAAGGCAGAAGCCAACCATGGAAAACATCCGGTCACAGAGAAAGAAGCCCAGCAAGGGAGGATGCGCGCCACACAATCAATCAGATAGCTCACCGGAAAGAGGTGAAAAGAGAAAACAGGGAGAAACAATGGACACTCCTAACGAAAATTCCTTCAGAAGTCTTGGCAACTGAGAACCACCAGTTCAAACCACCCCTACAAATGCGAAACAAGAGGGGTCAAGATCCCAATCTTTTCTGCGAGTTTCACAAAGACACGGGTCACCTAACTGACGATTGCTTCAGTTTAAAGCAAGAAATAGAAAGGGCCTTAAGAGATGGAAAACTCACTCACCTGGTAAAGGGCGGAAAGCGCGACTACCGCCAAATACAGAGAAGAGATGAAGGACCAGATAACAAAAAGCTGCGGAAATTGGAGACCCACATGATTCAGGGAGGTCAGCGAAGGCCAAAGAAAAACTACAACAAACGCACACAAGACGACTCGTGGCGTGAAAGGCAGGTTGTTTTTCCTATCGTAAGAGGAGGCCCAAGAGAAAGAAGACCCATAGTCATCTCGGGCGTGATCGGGAACTACCAAACCGATTACATTTTCATTGATCCAGGGAGCACCGCGGATATCATATATGAACAATGTTTTAATCAATTCGATCAGGAGGACAAGGCGCGCTTAGAACCAGTTGATTACCCACTCACTGGTTTCTGCAATGAAGCCGTTTTTCCCCTTGGACAGATATCGTTCCCGGTGTTACTCTCGGATGGAAGGAACTTAAGAAAGGAAGATGTTACATTCATGGTGCTACCCGCGCATTCAAGGCACGACATTCTGCAGGGAAGAGAATCCCAAGGCGGCTTCAGCATAATCTGTTCCGGCCCACATTCAGCTGTGGGATTCCCAACAGAAACGGGGGTGGCAATAATATACGCAATCAAGGAAGTCTTAGCAACAGATGAACTCAAACCCGCAAAGGCAAGTAAACCAGCACCACGCCAGGAGGCAGAAAAATGGGTGTTAAACAGCGCATACGCGGAACAGACAGTAACCTTAGGACCTGCAATGTCCGATCTAACGCGCGTGGCGCTAAAAAAGCTGTTGTTCCAAAACATGGATGTGTTCGCCTGGACACCGGCAGACATGGTAGGTGTTCCACGGCACATAGCTGAACATCGATTAAACGTCTCAGAAGAAGCAAAACTGGTGGTGCATGCCAAGCACCACTTGGGAGACATAAAGCACGACGCCATGAAAGAGCAGGTGATGGAGCTGTTAAATGCGGGAATCATCAGAGAAGTCAGATACCAAACATGGGTAGCAAGCCCAGTGATGGTCCAAAAGAACAACGGTAGCTGGAGAATGTGCGTAGATTACAAGGATCTGAACAAGAGCACGCCATACGAAGATGGCGCAAGCGCAGGGCTTCGGCTGGTGAGCCCTGACAAACATGAATTCACCTACGCCATACGTCTGGATTTCAAGAGCACGAATAATGAAGCTGAGTACGAAGCTTTCCTTGCTGGTTTAAGATTGGCGATCAAAATGGGAGTTAGACACATCGAAGCGCATGTGGATTCCATGTTAGTGGCCGGACAAATCAACGGGCAATATGAAGCCAAGGGAGATACAATGGCGCTCTACCTGAGTCAAGCAAAGACGTTGCTACAAACCTTCTATTCCTACAAGGTGCACCACATTAATAGAAGCGAGAATAAACCAGCAGACGCGCTGAGCAAACTCGCCTTTACAAGTTTCCAACACCTGGCGAAAGATGTGCGCATAGAAGTTTTAAGCAACCCGTCAGTGCCACTGAGAGAAGTAAGCGTTGTTCAAGTAGGAACAACGTCTTGGATGACTCCGATAATCGCGTACCTTCAATCTGGAATAATCCCAGAGAACAAAGCGGAAGCGAGAAAAATCCAGTACAAGGCAGAACATTATCAGATGGCTGATGGAATTTTATACCGAAAATCATACATCGGGCCTTTGTTAAGATGTGTTGATCCAGAAGACGCACATTATTTGATCAGAGAAGTGCACGAAGGGATCTGCGACATCCATGCCGGACCAAGAATGGTTGTAGCAAAAGTGATGAATGCCGGGTACTACTGGCCCGGAATGCATTTAGACGCGGTGAAAGCTCTGAGGAAATGCAGCGGGTGTCAGAGACACGCCCCAAAGACGATGCGTCCCAAGAACGAACTAGTACCCGTGACAATGGCGTGGCCGTTTCAACAATGGGGAATAGATATGGTTGGTCCCTTTCCTGAAGCCCCAGGAGCTGTAAAATTCATAATAGTCGCAGTCGACTATTTTACAAAATGGGTAGAGGCAAAGGCGCTTGCATCAACCACAGCCACCGTCGTCAAAAGATTTATATGGGAACAAATCATATGTCGTTTCGGATTACCACTCAGGATCATCACCGACAACGGAACGAACTTTGCCGCAGACAGTCTTCAACAGTGGTTCCAAGAACTACACATTGAGCACACCATCTCCTCAGTAGCGCACCCGCAGGGGAATGGTCAAGTTGAAGCCGTCAATAAGAGCATCGTCGACGGAATCAAGGCAAGGTTGGGAGACAAAAGAAGAGGTTGGGTCGACGAACTGCCCAGCATCTTGTGGGCCCACAGGACGATGCCCAAGACAAGCAACGGAGAAACACCGTTTAGCCTAGTTTACGGGTCCGAGGCAGTAATACCAGCAGAAATAGGATTGCCGTGACCACGAATGCTCTCAATGAACCTGATCAACAACGAAGAAGAAAGGAGGATCGACCTTGACCTCCTAGAAGAAAGGAGAGAAATGGCGGCAATAAATGAAGCAAAGTACAAAACGAAGCTGGAAAAGTATCACAACTCCAAAGTCCGAGTCTGCACCTTCAACCCGGGAGAATACGTCCTCAGAGACAACGAGGCCTCAAATGCTGAAAAACCCAGAAAATTGGCCCCCAAGTGGGAGGGTCCATATGTCATAGACGCAGTACTCGGAAAAGGAGCTTATAAGCTACGCACCATTGACAACAAGGAGGTTCCAAGAACTTGGAACGCTCAACAGCTGAGAAAATATTATATGTAAAAAGGTTATGTAACCGCAATGGCCGAATCGCCAACACATTTATAGTAATACAAGAAGTGTTTGGCTATCTCTATATCATGCAAATTTCTTGTCACAACTGCATATATTACTTTGGGCATACACGAAAACATCAATGGCTCGATCATTAGGAAACGTTGTAGACCTCCAAGACTTGTCACAAACAAAGTGCACAGCCGGGTCAAATACACAACTAAAGCTTAACAAAAGCCAAATAAATACTTCGTCCCCACATAAACACGAAAGCATCGAACACAGGACAAACAAACATTGTAAGCACCCCCAAGGCTGAGCACAGCTGGGTCCACACAATAACCTGTAATTCGATCACTTCGTATTCACGAACCAACCTGCGCACATAAACGACAGAATAAAACGTTGTAATAGACACAACACAACCTGTCAACGCCATCATTCATTCGTGATACCTGAATCAAAGTAATTATACATGCACATATTATGACGTTAAGAAAATTCGCAATAAAACGAAGACAAATATTAACATAACAAACGTCAAGCATACCCAATTGTTCAGAAGCACGACAGATAAGCAAAAATTAAAATTGTTCACAAACTTGTCAAATGACTACAAGGCCGTCTAAGGCCATACGCGGCACGCAGGCTGAAATCATTCATTGGGGATGACTGGTCCCAGCACCTTCATCACCAAGCGCCTTCTTTAACAAGGCAACACCATTTGGCTTCTGGGATAGCTTTCGAGCAGCTTTAACAACGGCAAACTCCAAAGACGAGAACTCCTTACGCTTGGCAGCATATTTACCATCACAATCCTCTTTGTAAAGTTCGAAGTGGTAGTCTTTTTCATTGCTCACGGCCGCAGCCTTCCCCTCAGCATAACCATACTTCCGACCACTATTGTACCCCACTTGACCAAGCTCAAACATGTAAGTAGCAAGTTCGCGAGAGTTAACAATACGATCCGCAAGCTGTAAAATACAATACGGTAAGAAGGAAATACGACAAACCAGGAAACAAAATAAACAAAGGAACTTACCAAAGGCACAGCACGTGAAAGAAGCCACTTGCAATCTGCAGAAACCTCCTCAAGAAGAAGCTCAGAGGCCTTGCACTCAGCAGCTTTCTCCTCAAGAAGACGCCCAGCAGCTTCACATTCAGAAACCTTCTGTTTCGCAAGGTTTTCCAGGTTGGCAATACGATCAACATACTCATTCTCTTTCTTCTCAAACGCAACACGCGCCTGTTGAGCTTCCTCAGCAATCTCTGTCTTTTCACCAGACAAACGTACAATAGCGTCACGTTGAGATTTCAGCTCGGCATTAGTACGTTCACACGCAGTTTCCCAATTTTTCTGCTTGTCAACATTGGCTTGCTTCTCTTGGGCAAGTTTCTGTTCTGCATCAGATACCCTCCACACCAACCCCTTCTTCTCAGCATTAAATTTTTCTCTCTCTTCCGCAAATAGTTTCTTTTCATTTTCAAACTCAAGAGTGTCCTCCCCCATCAGCTTCCACTCACGGACAATCTCCTGAGAAGTGGACAAGAAGTTAACCCCGGCACGAACATGATTATCTAACAGTTCTAACCGGTGGCGCCTCTTCTGAAATAACCTTTCAGCTGGGGGGAGAGACAGAGAGAAAAACTCATGACAGTTATCCAGATCATTCATCCTGGAACCCTGGGTTAGATTCCAGCGAGGGGCATGAGGAAGATCATCACAAGCAGGATTCTGTGTATCAAAAGAATCAGCATGCACATTCTCAAACTGAGGGTTGCGGACAAAACCCGAAGTAGCACCACCGCCGTCACCCGGAGGGCGTTTGGTGTAAATGGTTTGACGTGGAGCGGTTTGACTGGACTCCACTGTGATGTCAACACCCTTACCTTTATCATTACCACCTGCACCATCGACACCACCAGCATCACCACCACCTTCACCCACATGCTCAACATTTACGTCATCCTCCTTCTTCTTCTCCCCCAGATCATCACGAGGCGGAGTCAACCCAAACGCCCTAGAGGGCGGAGATTCAGGAGGGGTGATTTTTGAAAGGTCAGTTTTGTGTGAAGTCTTGGCTGGCTTGGCACCTGAACGAACAAGACATTTAGAGAAAAGAATGGAAAATAAGCGAACAGGAAAAGCCAAACAAAAAAAATGAATGATAAATCGAGTACCAGAAGCTTCAAAAATTTTCTCCAACAGATTCCCGTGTTTCTGAGTAAAAACACCCAGATCCACCTCCGATTCCGAAGGAGTTGGAGGAGTCTCCTTCTGAAGTTTAACCCTTTTCGATGCAAGCATAGCAGCAACCTCCTCGTCAAGTTTCCGTTTTTTATCATCAAAAATTTTCTTCTTCATTATCTCCGTTAAGGTAGCGCGGTCTTCAGGGTCAGACTCATGATGTTTCTCTCCGGTCCCTAAACCAGACATTGTATCAGAAACAACTACGTAATCTAGGACAGGAAGAGTAGAGGGTCGCTTACGAGAAGTACCAGCAGATTTTCCCTCAACCCTCTGCTCCTTCCTCTCTGGCTTATCAGCTTTCGTTTTCCTTCTCGTCTCCAGTAGATCAGCAGGCCCAACTGGATCATCATCCTCATCACCAACAATCTCTTGAACAGGCTCATTAACAACACCCTGCGCGGGACCTGCATGCGCGGAATGAGAAGTTAGATCTCCGAAGGATCTACCAGAACTTCCACTCGAGCGAACAACAACTTCCTCTCGGGTGGGACCAATAGGATCATCTTCATCAGTGTCACCTAACACAACATTGGCATAGGCAACAAAACTCTCGTTGGTCGGATGCAAGAAACGACCGCGAATCTGATCCAACCAGGGTTGTTTCTCAGCCCTTTGCATCGCCTCAACCATGGCACCACCGGCTTTAGAATCCCGAACATTCAACAAGGTGTAACCCACTGCAAAAAACATGAAGATGAAGAGTAATGACGAACACAAGACAAAAATATATATGCAAAAGAAAGGCAAAAGGTTATGGAAAAACACATACGTTTGCCATCATAACCATAAACTGGGACCCCCAACGGATGCTTAGGAACCCACAACATACTCATACCGGCACCCACCAACGCCATCTCCTCAAGCTGAAGAATAGGAGTGGCTTTACGAGTCAACTTTTTATACCAGTCTTGTTCAGAAAAATCCGCAACCACATCAACCTTAGGGATACCTTCATCCACCGACCGGTAATGCATATCCATAGGGATAACACCCCGACGAATATAGAAAAACTTTTGTTTCCAGTCATGAAGACTCTTCAACGGAACAGAGCAAACGGGAGCAACACCGGTCCGGGCATTAAAAGAATAAAAACCGCTAGTGTACGTAACGGTATAAAAGACGTTGAACATCTCAAACGTCGGATCCAAGCGATTAGCCATGCAAACAAACTCAAAATGGGTAATACGGGGAAGCCCGATAGCATTAATTTGAGAAAGATGGAGCCCGTAGTTTCTCAAGACGTCGGCGGTAAACTTGGTGATTGGAAGCCGGAAATTGCCCTCTCGAAAAAACGCAGCATACAAAGTCATATAACCAGGGGGTGCATCCATAGCAGTCGAACCGGCGGTCGAATACTGGGCCCCCCATTCAGGCAAGAAACCCATCTCCCTCACAAGATTGTGGAACTCCTCTTCCTTCCACCCTATGACCGCCTGGTCAGGACCTGGAGGAGCTTTCCCTTTATTCCTCCTCTTCTTTGACGATGGATTCGCACCAGACATATTGTGAGAAAACGAACAATAATGTAGATGAACTCAAGAAAAGAGGAATCAAGATAAAGGAAGAAGAGAGAAAACCAGAGTTCAAAATTTGAAAAGTGAAGAAAATGCAAGAAACCACCATATATTTATACCCACCGCATTTAATGCGATGGGTAGTGGGCCGTCAGAGTCTGAAAAAGCAGTCAATAGGGGAGAGACACGTCAGAAGAGAGAGAAGGCGGCACCTCTTTTTTCGGGAGCAGATAAACAGACGCCTGACACCTCGCCGAAAAGTAACTGACAATGACTGAAAAGGCGCCTGTTCACCTCTGATAAGACAGGGGACACGTGACAGTCACATCAGTCACTCCCTCCCAAGATAAACAAAACTTCCTCCAGAAGACAACAACAAGTGCCATCGCGCCATGCGCCATGCGTCCATTTGGCTCAACCTTACAAGTTGCCAAAACCCATGCGCCATGCGTCCATTTGGCTCAACTTTACAAGTTGCCAAAACCCATGCGCCATGCGTCCATTTGGCTCAACTTTTACAAGTTGCCAAAACCCATGCGCCGTGCGTCCATTTGGCTCAACTTTTACAAGTTGCCAAAACCCATGCGCCATGCGCCTATTTGGCTCAACTTTTACAAGTTGCCAAAACCCATGCGCCATGCGTCTATTTGGCTCAACTTTACAAGTTGCCAAAACCCATATGCCGTGCGTCCATTTGGCTCAACTTTTACAAGTTGCCAAAACCCATGCGCCACGCGTCCATTTGGCCCAACTTTTACAAGTTGCCAAAACGATGCGCCATGCGCCCATCATGTGCAATTTTTCAGGTCTCCCATACCAAACGCACGCCATAAAAACCAATACCTTCATAAGTCCAGAATCCCTCCTAGACGATCAACTCAACTAGAAGGCACACTGGACTGGGGGGACTTGAAGAGGTATGGTCCCAATTCCTTGCCCACATGGCAAGGACCACACCACTTTTCCATCCTATGTGGCGTTGACATCAACGAGATCACCCAGAAGCTTCTGGAAAATATCAAGGTGGCACCAAAGATGCTCCATCCGACATAAAGGACAACACGTGTCACCAGTCATCAGGCGCCAGGTAGGCCTGCAACGAATCAAGGAGCAGTCCGACAGCACCAGTACGACGTCTCCAAAATAGGCAAATATAAGCGTGCCACGTGTGCCACTACACTGACCACAGCAGAGGAGACCAAGAGGATATTCCTCTTGGTCGGACAGCTGGCGCGCAATCACAGCTGGCACCACTGCTCCTCCCTCCTTCACCCTCCGGCTATAAATATGACCCTTCATCATCCAGGTTGAGGGACCTCGCTCTCTATACTCACACACTCAACACACACTGTTTATTCCCCCTCAGAACAGTACTTATTCTCACGCCGGAGCCTGATTAAGAGGGAAACCCCCATATTCCCCTCTTAACGAGACTAACGGTGTTGCTGTTTTGCAGGACCCAGGTCATTCCTACGAGTAGGAAAGGAGATTGATCCGACAGAAGAAACAACCCCGCTGGTTACTCTTTGGTGTTAGCCTGTGTTTCATCATTTATCAAAATAATAATTAATGTGATATGTAAAACACAGTGAAAAATTATGTTTTAGTATTTATTATTAAAGATGATTATTACTAAAAAGTAGTTTTAAATATCCAAACATTTTCCAAGTAAAGAAGAAAAAATCTATATGTATCAAGACAAAACGGATGTTATGACATGGGTCATGGGTGTTCGGAAGCTCCCACTCAGTGGAGTCCGAAGGTATAAGCTAAAAGCCTAGAAGCATTCATTTTTCCTTTCTTTGCGACCACCGTCCAATACTCGAAAATTATTGCCGTCACAGCCTCAGTTAATTCCCCTAATCAGCAGCCCCTACTCTAGCCCAAAACTTGAGCCCAAAGTATAACTTTAAAGTATGGCCTATGAAGTTTTTTAACGGCCAACAGAATCAATTATGAACACTCTCGGGGCACCCACTAGACAAACGGATTAGTAATTTCAATTAACTGTAAATTAAGCCCAATTATTTTATTATTCACAAACTAATACATTATTGCTTTAAGCCCAATTATTTTATCATTCACAAACTAATACGTTATTGCATTATTGCTGCTATGACTTGAATATTCATTTGTTTTATCACATTATTTAGGGATGTCAAAAATACCCGAGCCTGATGGGTATATCTAAAACCTGACACCCGACACCAATGGGGCGGGTATACCCGATTACCGACGGGTATTGGGCCGGGTATGGGATTAGTTTTAACAATTTTCGTTGGTAATCTCATACCCGACCCGATTACTCGAAACCACATACCCGTTTACCCGAACTTTATACCCAAAGTTTTTAATTTATATTTTTATTTTTTATTAACCTTTGTCTATTAGCGATTTATTTTAGTATGTTCATAATGTGAAAAATTAATTTTCTTTTGATATATATATATATATATATATTTAATAATAATATTTTTATTTTATATGTTGTGAAGTATATATATAAGTGTGTAAGTGTTATAAAGTTATTATTAATTTATGATATAACTTATATGTATGTGACGTACATTTTTTGTTTATAATAGTTGTATAAATAAAATTATATAATAATTATAATCGCAAAGAAATGTATTTGGAAATCCTAACGTATATCTTTTAACAAACTAATGGGTATACTCGATACCCGTTGGTATACCCGATACCTAACGGCTAATTACCCGACAAATACCCGATGGGTATTGGGCCAGGTATGAGATACGATTTTACAACCAGATATGGGTATGAGATTACCAATACCCGACCTGAACCCGACCCATTACCATCCCTAACATTATTGGATGCTATTTTAATATCTGATAAATAGTAAATTATTTTAAAAATTAGTTTTAATACATAATCATTGAAGTGTTATTTTATTTTGGGGATTTTTTTCGTAAGAACTAAAAAGTATATTTATTCTTAACGATGTCTACTAATTTTATGAACATCTTTATAACCATTTTAACATTTTAAACTTCATTCTTTAATTCATAGTCTTTTTAAATATACAAATTAATTCATCTTAACTTGTATTCCATAAAACCTTTAAAGTTTCAAATATGAACCACTTACGAGTAGAATTTCATAAAAACAATCCTAAAGTTGCTCAAAAGTGTAAAAATTTTTTTTAATAAAAATATGTATAATTTAAGCCACATCAAAGGTCTTCCAGCACTTCACCTCTCCCAGCAGCCTTGAAACCGCAAACCAAACTTGTATGTCGACCAGGAGCCCTAGCCTTGGGATATATCTCGGCAAGAGGAGCATTGAAATCTTGGTTATAAAGAAGGTAAGTGATTGCATGATGAATGTCATGTTCAATTAACCATTTATTCTCTTTAGTAAGCACATCTACCCATTGCCTCAGTTCTTTCATCACTGCTTCATTGACAACATTCTACTTGTTAAGCTGCATCTTCTCTAAACCTAGCTCAGCCTTTTCCTTGAAAACCTTCTCCTGAAAATCAGACAAATCCTTAGCATGCTTTCAAGTTTTCTCATTTCTTCATCAACCTAGGTGCAGGGGCGGATCTATGCCACTTTTGTGGGTTCCCAGGAATCTACCCATTGCCTCAGTTCTTTCATCACTGCTTCATTGACAACATTCTACTTGTTAAGCTGCATCTTCTCTAAACCTAGCTCAGCCTTTTCCTTGAAAACCTTCTCCTGAAAATCAGACAAATCCTTAGCATGCTTTCAAGTTTTCTCATTTCTTCATCAACCTAGGTGCAGGGGCGGATCTATGCCACTTTTGTGGGTTCCCAGGAACCCATTTGATTTGAAAAAAATTAGTGAGAGCCTTGTATGATTTGGAAAAAATAGTGAGAATCTAACAAAAGGAAATCAATGAAAAAAGTTCTTAGATCTGTCACTGCCTAGGTGCGAGAAACAGCGAGCTAATGCACAAGACTTTCTTCCTTAGCCTTTAAGGCACCAACTTCTGTCTCCGTCTCTTCAAGCTTTGCCTTAACCTTCTGCTAAGAAGGCTTAGCATCCTTTGAGTCATGCAACAACCCATTCTACTGTTGAATCCCTTCAAAGATAGCCATCACCAAACGGACAACGTGGAGAATGATCTTCCCCATAACCTCCTCATCAGCAGCCTTTTGTAAGGATCGCTTCTTGGTAGGAGTAGGCAGATTCATCAGAAGCTCTTGGCATAAAATACCATCCCGGGTAGTGTCAGTGGGACGATACTTCCATTTTGGAACAAAGATCTCAACATCAGCATCAGAAGCTTCACTCGACACAAGCTTCTCAACCACGGACTTTCCTTTATCAACCACATTTTTGCCTTCATATTGCAGAGACTTTGAAACTTCATCTTCAACATTCTTCTCGAGGCACGCCTCAAACTGAGAAGACCCAATCACAACACCCTTTGCCACCGCTTTCTCAGACTTAGACCCCATGTAATTACAACCTTTCTTCCCACCAACTGTCATTTTTCCCTTCATTCAGCATCTTAAGCACATATTCCATGCTAACCTGACCAGGTATAGCAAACATATCTTCCATCTCAGTAATATACACATCAGTTTGAACAGTAACCACATCAACCCCTGCCGCACTTGCTATCAAATTTACATCACCTTCCTCCCCACTGTCAAGTGAAATAGCATCGGAGGACTGAGACACTTGAGTAGAAACAGTCTCGATAGTCAACCTTGTAACAACCCGCTTTTTCGGAAGTCAAAGTTAAGACTGAAGTCAAAGGAAGAAAAGATTGCTAATTGCGATCTGTCACTCCTTGCTCAACTACTGTTTTGATTTCTTTGACTTGTAATTGAATCTATTATTTAATTGTTTTAGTTGTATTATGTAGAGTATCTATTAATAATCGAGGTTAATCGCTATTTAATTGCATGTTTAATCGCTAATCGCTATCGCATTCGCAACTCGAATTATGTGTTCTGGATATTGTTTAACGTGTGTGTGCTATTTCTGTGCTACTTGTGCATGTTATGTTTATGTTGACGTGATAATCGCAATCACAATCGCAATTCTATTGCGTCGAAATCAAAACGCAAACGCTTAACGCAAGTTAATTATAGTGATTGTATGTTAGATATAGTTGTTAGGTAATTTGTGTAACTAATGGGTAATACTATCGCATCGCTCACTCGAATCGCATCGCAACGCAACGCTCAACACGCGAATCAAAACGACAAAACTCGTCGCGCCGGACACCTGGATTGATTGGCCAACCGATCGAGTGGCCATCCGATCGAGTTGCCACCCGATCGGACTGCCATCCGATCGGTGACTTGCTTGACACTTCATCACTTTCCTTTTTAGGAAACCCTATAAATACCCTCCTGTCACATCATTTGTGATGTGACAGCTCCTCACTCAAACCAGCCGCACTCAAGCTATCTTTCTCTCGATTTCTCACGATTCTTGTAAGTTTTCAACCTAAATCTTGTACTTCTATGATCTACACGCACTCTTTCATCTTTTTCACCTTTGAATCTTAACTTTAACCGTGAAATCACCGGATTTGAGGTGTTCTAGGGTGATGTCATCATGGAGTTCTTATGAACTTCAAGGTTTGGCTTCATTCCACCAAGAACAACTTAGATCTGAAGGATTTCCACAAGATTAAACAATGTTTTCGCATAGATCTACACATATTCATGGTTAAAAGGATTGAAAGAAGGTTTTCCAACTTTCTTTCAACTCTTTTACACTCAATGCACTCAAAACCGATAGAATCGGAGCTCGTTCTAATCTTCTACTCTTTCTTAGTGATGGGTTAGTTCCAGATCTGAATTCTATCCAAGAGACAACTGATATCTGGTTAAACATGAACAACCGTCTCGAACTGTGAACTGGTCGGACTAGGGTGATTCCTGTTCGGTCGGATCACTCGGGTCAATATGGGGATTCTGTTGTCTAGCACGATAACACACCGTCTCGATTAAAACTACAAAACTTTCAAAATAATCAAGTGTCAAAGACGATCAGGTCGTTGGGATGGATTGTCGTCCGATCGGATTTCCATCCGATCGAACAGCCATCCGATCGGCTTGCACTTGGTTTCACACTTAAACCTTTTTCCAAGTTTCAAGGGACTGGACGTCAAACGGATTTCCGTCCGATCGGATTGCCATCCGATCGACCGACCATCTGATCGTGTGATGTTTGGAACTTTGGTACTTGATCAATTTCAAAGAACAGTAGTTCCAACGGATTGCTATCCGATCGGATTGCCATCTGATCGAGTGGCAATCCTGCTGTGAACTTGTTCTCACTAAGTGTCCTGCCAATCGGATCGCTATCCGATCGGACTGCCGTCCGATCGATCGACCTGAAGGGTAGAGATACTTCTCTATTTTCAAAATGCTACAACGAAAACTTCAAAGCCATCATACACAAACACATCCTTACCAAACAGATGTCAATCCAATCGAATGGCCATCCGATCGATCGACCTGAAGGGTAGAGATACTTCTCTATTTTCAAAATGCTACAACGAAAACTTCAAAGCCATCATACACAAACACATCCTTACCAAACAGATGTCAATCCAATCGAATGGCCATCCGATCGGATGACCATCCGAATGGATTGACATCCGATCGATTGGCCATCCGATCGGATTGCCATCCGATCGGATTACCGTCCGATACTTGGTATCTTTGCACCGTTTTACGCGCCGCTCATCGTTTATGCTATCGTTAACTGTTCAGGCTAATCTCTCTCACGCTCCCTTCAATCCAAGAGAGTGTTTACTTGTTAAACACAATCTGTGAGTATACTCGATCCCTTTTTTCTTTATGCACTTTTGGGTGTTACATACGTTACTTATTCTAAATCACATCGATCACACAACGCAAACACTATTTATACGTTGACCTCTAATGCATGTTATACGTGACTCGATGAATGCTTGTTTGTTATGTTTGCACATTGATTGCTGTCTACCTGTCTTTGCAACGATAGTACTATAGTTTGGACTCAGCACCTGTTCATTCAGGGGTTGTTAAGGACAATACTTCACGTGTTCGCAGTGGTGAACATATGATGCGCACTTGCTACTCGCAGTCAAATCGCAGCCATTATATTGATAGGATCTTTGTCGATAACTTACATGCTTCACATTATACGTTGTACATGTTGGTTATGCGTAAACGATTTCAAACTCTATTATATTATTAAACTTGTATGCTCACCTTTACACTATGTGTATTGACCTTTATTTTTAACGTATGTGACAGGTGCTTAAGATGCTAGGGATTGATGTGCTTTGATGAATCAACCTAGGGGTCTAGTTATGTGACGCTTAAATCTGAGTCATCAGAGCAGTATTTGTTTATGAGATAATTATTTGTAATAACTGTTTTTATTTGGATATGTTGTGGTAGGGGACATGACGTTTAATTATCTGGTAATGAATAGTTGTTATGGATACTCATGGACAATCTGTTTCGCTCAGTGCCATGCCCCGATGTTTCCGCCATCGGTTGGGGTGTGACAAACCTCTGGGGAGGACAAGAAGGCTTCATGACTTCAGAAGCTTCCATGATAGGTTGGGTCACAACGCTTGTAAACTCTCCAAAGAAACGAACATGTTCGGTCCTATGAGTAACAGGAGGGCGACCTTATGGAACCTCCTTAGGCACCATTTCAACATCAGATAAATCATCAAGCAAATGAAATCCAAATCACTCATTTCTTTTAAAAAAACATACGAGAAAACACATTAGAAACTAGAAAACATGATAACAAAAAACAAAACCACCAAAAGGGACATACCCTTCCCATGGACAACAAAAGAGGGCTCGGTAGACGAATCAGACCAGTTCGCACTAATCCATAGTGTTAGGGGAGGATTTACCAACAATTAGTGATCCTTACTTGTTATCCTAATTAATGATCCTTTCTTCTGTGACAGATAGTGATCCTCAGAAGAGCTTCAGGATCAGGATCATGGATCACCTTAAGGATCCTCATACTAACGATTGTTTGTTTATGTTTTGTATTGCTTCGCAGGAGTAACAAGCTTGACATGGTCTTGGCAACGTTACTATGGAATATTCCACGGGTATTTCGCACACGTTTGACTGGAAATGGACGTTGTGGAGAACGTGGGAGCTTGGCACAAAAGTCGGATAGTTTGTTATTATGGTTAACTTCTATTTTTAAAGGGGTGACGAGCTAGAATTAGAACACTTAGCCATTTTCAGCTACACGCACTCTCATACAATCGCACTCTTGAAGCTCTCGACGAACACTTAACAGTTTTCACTCACTTTTACACATTTCACCATAGTAATCCTTGTACCTAGCTCGTTACTATCCGAAGTTGTATACATTTATTGATTTATTTGAGCTTGGTGATCGGTAGTTTCCATCACCCGGGGTTTTTTGTGCCGGAGATCAACTCTTGATCAAGGGCTTTTTCCCCGTATAAATTCTTGTGTCGTTTGTGCAATTTACATTGAAGTGATCCTTATCATTGTTCTACATTTCAAGCATCATACCCCGTAACTAAGAGTTTGGTTGCATTATCCTCATTAGATTTTTTGACCAAAACAGTTTGGCGCCCACCGTGGGGCAATTGGTGCTTCAATTCTGAGAAATTCTGTTCATTGCATTCATTCCGGTTCATTGCATACAAATACATGGCTTCATCATTGAAGAATACCTCTACTGCAATGTCTGCGGTCAATTCATCTCAGGGCATTCCACCTTTGCCTCCACCACCTTCTGGACCTCAGAAAAATGCCGAGAAGAAACCAACTCCCATTTTCTCTAAACCTCCAACTTCTTCTGCTTCTTACACTCCCACTACTAGTGACATGTTTACTTTGATTTTGCAGATGAAGGATCATATACAGCAACATGATAAGACCAATGAAAGGATTCTCAAAGAAATTGGAGATCTCAAGAAACAAAAGAAAACGGCAGAGGATCATTCCCCACTGATGCCCAGATCTTTGAATTTTGATACTCCGGTGATTACTTCTCAGCCATCAGTGGTTCCAGATGTTCAATATGTGGGTGGACCAAAAGGAGTGCACTACAGAACAACAACAGTGACCCAGGCATCAGGTTCATATTTCCAGCCAGCGGGATCCTATCCTCAGCACATGGGATCCTTCATGAATTCAGGAGGATATTCAGGAGCGCAGCAGATTCAAGGATCTTCCTTAGTTCCAGGATCGTTCCAGGTTCAAGGATCCTCCTTTGTTCCAGGATCATCCCAGGTTCAAGGATCCTCCATTGTTCCAGGATCATCCCAGGTTCAAGGATCCTCCATTGTTCCAGGATCATCCCAGGTTCAAGGATCCTCCTTTGTTCCAGGATCCTCCATTGTTCCAGGATCATCCCAGGTTCAAGGATCCTCCTTTGTTCCAGGATCATCCCAGGTTCAAGGATCCTCCATTGCTCCAGGATCATCCCAGGTTCAAGGATCCTCCTTTGTTCCAGGATCGTCCCAGTTTCAGGGATCCTTCCAGATGCCAGGATCCTTGAGGAGTTTGCAAACAGGAAGTTCAGATGTCCATCAGGGAGATTTTATTCCAATGCAGACCAATGCTTCTACTGGTCCTTCGATCATTCCAGAGCCCCAACCATATGGATTAACATCCATTCTTCCTAATTTGAATCCAATGGGAGGTAACACTTTTAATAATTCTTATACTACTAACCATGGCCTTATGCAGGATTCAGGTATCAATCATGCCATGGCCAGAGAATTGCAAAAGTTGAAGGATATGATATCAAGTGTTCCAGGAGTGGTCAAACCTATCCCAGAGATTGCAGATGGGAGCCACAAGATATCTCGTTTTGCACCACCAATCTGTGATGCTGAGATACCCAAGAGGTTCCATGTCCCAACTATGAAGCTGTATGATGGTTCGACGGATCCTGAAGAACACATAGCACAATACAGGGAGAGGATGGAAATCAATCCAATCCCAGAAAGGTTAAAGGAAGCATGCCTGTGCAAAGGATTCGGATCCACTCTTACTGGATCAGCTCTCAAATGGCTGCTAAGTCTTCCCCCCTACTCTATTACCTCATTTGCTAATCTAGTTAACCTATTTAATAATCAGTTTTCTTGTAGTAGGAAATTTGAACGATTAACTAGTGATCTATATAGGATAACCTAGGGTCATAACGAATCATTAAGGGATTACATTACCAAATTTAGTAAAGAATCCTTAGACATTCCCAACTTGGATATAGCCACGGCTGTTGAGGCCTTCAAAATGGGACTGCTTAGGGATTCGTCATTCTATGATGATCTTGTTATGACACCATGCAGGAACCTAGATGAGGTAAGAACCCGGGCACTCAGGTTCATCCGGCTAGAGGATGACAAAAGGATCCAGGAGAGGTTAGCAGGATCCTCAAAGCAAGATAAGCAAGGATCCTCATTCAGGAACAACAAGTTCAGATCCTATAACAGATCTGATAACCAGAATGTGCATGCTGTTGATCAGGAAGAGGATGATGAGGATTATCCTCCAATTTCTGAATATTATTTTTCTGTTGATAACAATGAACTAATCCTTGCGATGCAGAATCTAGGTGATAAAGCCAGATGGCCAAGAAAAAATGACAAACCAGCTGCAACCAAAGATAAATCAAAGTGGTGTGCATACCATGAAGATTTTGGGCATCTTACAGAAGAATGCATTGCACTAAGAAAGGAAATTGGATACTTGTTGAGCAAGGGGCATCTAAAAGAATTGTTGGGTAGGAAAAAGTCAAGGACTCAGGATCCTGAAAGGATCCCTGAGAAGGCTCCAGCCCCTCCAGCAGATGCACAAGTAATAAACTTTATTTCTGGAGGATCAGACATTTGTGGCACATCCTTCTCAGCAGCTAAAAGGCATGCAAAGGAAACTAAAATGGATAATGGAGAAAGACCCGTTCGAACATCAAGTGTCTCCGAAGGAAAAGTCATAACCTTTGATGAGGATGATTGTGTTGATATCCAGGATCCTCACCACGATGGTTTAGTTATTACTCTTTTCATTTCTAACCATTTTGTCCGCAGGATCCTTATAGACGGAGGAAGCTCAGTGAACATTATCCAGCTTGATGTTCTAAAGAAGATGGGTATTCCTGAATCAGATATCATACCAAGATCCTCAGTGCTCGTGGGATTTAGTGGCGAAACTAAGAATACCCTGGGGGACATTAAGCTCCCAATATACATCGAAGGCCTACACTCTTATCAAAAAATTTGTGTTATTGACTGTTTATCTTGTTGTAATGTTATCCTTGGCAGGCCCTGGATACACGATATGAAGGCAGTCCCATCAACTTACCATCAATGTGTGAAGCTCCCTAGTCCTTGGGGAATAGTCAAGATTGATAGTGATCAGCAGGAGGCTAAGAATTGCTATACTTCATCGATGAAACCAGCCTCGAAGTCAAGGGAGCAATAGCAATCAAAGTATCCTCCAAGGGATGTCTTGGAGGCAAGAGAGCAGGATGTGGTAGAAATCCTCATGGATCCTTATGATCCTGAATCCAAAATCTATATCGGATCAGGGATCCTTGGCGATATGAAGGAAGACCTCATATCCTTCCTCAAAAGGAGAAAGACTACCTTTGCATGGAAACACGAAGATATGACTGGTATATCTAAAGATGTAATCACTCACAAACTTGGCATTGATAAGTCCTTCAAACCAATCCAGAAAAAGGCGATGTGCTATCCTTGTATCTTGCAGTATCCTCAAAAGCAGTAAGTGCGGTCCTTGTTAAGGATCACGAAGGTACACAACATCCTGTCTATTATGTAAGTAAAAGTTTACTTGATGCCGAATCCAGGTATTCACACCTTGAAAAGCTTATTCTTGCATTAATTATGGCATCCACTAAGTTGAGACATTATTTTGAAACTCATGTTATTGTTGTTAAAACTAATTTCCCAATTAAGAATGTCCTCAGGAAACCAGAGATGTCAGGAAGGATGGCTAAGTGGGCAGTGAAGCTAAGTGCATATCATATAAGATATGAGCCTAGGACAGCCATCAAATCCCAAGCATTAGCTGACTTTGTGGCTGATTTCAGTAGTGATTTACAAAAAGAAGCTGAGTTAGAAGTCCAGCAGCTAGAGGAGACCAAGGATCCTTGGATACTCTATACTGATGGATCCTCAAATGTCAAAGGCACAGGGCTTGGAATACTACTAAAATCACCACAGGGGGACATAATACCCCACTCTATAGCTTGTGAGTTCCAAACCACTAACAATGAGGCTGAATATGAAGCCTTAATTGTTGGTTTGCAAATTGCTAAGCATATGGGGATCAGGTATCTTGAGGTACATGTAGATTCATTGTTAATTACAAACCACTTTAATGGATCCTATGCTGTTAAAGGTGAAAAGCTAACCAAATATTTAGAGATAGTCAAAGAATTGGCACTCTCTTTTGTTTCCTTTAGTTTGACACAGGTACCAAGGGAAGAAAATACAGAAGCTGATGCATTAGCTAACTTAGGATCATCTTTGAAGATCCCTGAGGATATCAAGATCCCTATTATCCATATCCTGACCCCGGCTATCGAGGATCATGCGGCCATGGAGATAGGGCAAGATTCTGCAATTATCCCCAGTGAGGATACTCAAACTCATTCAGGATCATGGATCTCACCAATCATGAGATACTTACAACATGGAGAGATTCCTACAGGAGAAAACCCTAGGGCTTTCAAAATTAAGGTATCTCAATTCACAATTTTAAATAATATGTTGTATAGACGATCTCTTGCAGGACCATACTTGAGATGCATTGAGGATCCTGAAATCCAAGAAGTTTTAAAAGACTTCCATGAAGGAGATTGTGGAAACCACACTGGGGGCAGAGCATTATTCTCAAGGATCCTGAGGACAGGATACTATTGGCCAACCATGAAAAGAGATGTTGTGGAGTATGCTAAGAGATGTGATCCTTGCCAGAGACACAACAATATCCTTCATCAACCAGCTGAATTATTGCATCCTATATCCTCCTCTTGGCCATTTATGAGATGGGGTATGGATATAGTTGGTAAGCTCCCTAAGGCACCTGGTGGAAAAGTGTTCATGCTAGCTATGACTGATTACTTCTCCAAGTGGATAGAGGCTGAAGCTTTTGCCCAAGTCAGAGAAAAGGAAGTTATATCCTTCATTAAAAGAAATATTATAACCAGATTTGGAATTCCTTCTGAAATTATATGTGATAATGGTTCCCAATTTATTGGGGGCAGAACCACTAACTTTTGTGACAGTTGGGGGATTAAGATGATAACATCAACACCAGTCCACCCACAAGCTAATGGTCAAGCAGAATCATCCAACAAGATCATCATCAACAATTTGAAGAAGAAGCTAGGATCCAAGAAAGGGAAATGGGCAGAAGAACTACCTTATGTGCTCTGGGCTGATAGGACAACCCCTAAGAATGCTACTGGTCAAACGCCATTCTCTTTGGTATTTGGGGCAGAATCAGTGATCCCAACAGAAATGGTGGTTCCAACTGCTAGAACAAGTACTCGTGATCCTGAAGAAAATGATGAGAACTTGGCTCAAGACTTGGATACTATTGAAGAAATCAGGGATCTGGCTAGGATAAGGATGGCCAGTTATCAACAAAGAATGGCTGGTGCTTACAACAAAAATGTCAGGATCAGGAAGTTTCAAGTTGGAGATATGGTATTAAGGAAAGCATTTCAGAATACCACCAATCCTGCTGATGGAAAATTGTCTCCAAAATGGGAAGGTCCTTATTTGATTGAAGCTGAAGCAGGAAAGGGGGCATATAGATTGCTAACCATGGAGGGTGATTTACTACCAAAAGCTTGGAATGCTATCCACTTGAAAAAATATTTCATGTGAGTAGGATCCTCATGGCACAGATGATCCTTATGTCCCCAGTTATCCTTGAAGGATCCTTAAAGTATCGGTGATCCTTACTTTGGTAATATCCTAATCTTGAACTATTTCATTTCTTTATTTTCTCATATAAGGATAAGGATCATGTGTCCTTTATCCATCTCTCACGTGATTTTAAGTTTTGAAAGTTCAGGAATCCTTAGCAAAGTATTGGTTATCTGCAGAAGCAATCCGTCCTTTGGGTTTAACCCCAGTTATTTGGGCTTGACCCCAGTTCCGCCTGTAGCCCATGATGATCCTGGTATAGTTCAAGGCAGTGGGACCAGTACTCGCTTTAGGGGCTGATAATTCCATTGTACTGGCTATACCTAGGATCCTACGTATAATGGTAGACGTACCATACATCCGTTCCTAAGGTTTCTAACGTTTTCACGTTAGCTAAGGTTTTGGCATTTTCATGTCACTAAGTTTGGATAGTCTCCAGTTAGGGCCATACTCCAGTTTACATACGATCCTTGGGCTTGTCCCCAGTTATCGTTGGGCTTGTCCCCAGTTATCCTTGGGCTTGTCCCCAGTTGCTAACTCTTATCTTATATTGGCTTAGTCCCAAGTTATGCTCTATTTCAGGTCCTTGAAGATAAGCAACTAGGGATCCTTGATCCTTACTTCTTTCTAAGGTTTATCTTATAGTTATCCTGATTATGGTTAGGATCCTAACTTGGATCCTCAGGTATGATCCTTAACCATTTTCAATTCTATTCATTGTTTATTCGAATAACCCTTAAAATTTGACAACTAAACTTGTGATCCTTATAATATATTACTTTTTGGATTCTTTAACTATAGGATATTTGATCATGGATCATGTCCTAAATATTTTCAATCTGACTTATTCAAAATTGTTTATTCAATAAGTGTACATCAAAACAAAGGAGAATTAAAGAAACAAAAAGGATAACAATACAAGATAAGCGACAAAAGGTTAAGATTTTATTTATTAACAAAAGACTAGCCCTTAAAAGGTTGTCAAAATTACCTACCCGAGCATCTACCAGCAATACGTGGCCCGTCCGCTGGGGTAGGTAAAGGGTGTCCATGATAATAGGTTCAAAAGTAGTGCAGGAATATAAAGGCGGCAGGATCACAATGGCTTCATCCCCCAAACAGAGGATCCCTCCACCATTTGCAATCCTGCCTATTGTCCAAAGGATCATACATGATCCTTAATCCTAAAAACTATTGTTCAGTACAAACCATTAAATTGTTCAACAAAACAACCATCAAACTAAAAAATTGGGCTCCGGCTATGTCTAGAAGTTTCCATCATCACCCAATCATGCATCCTAAACCTTCCCTGCATCACCACCTCCGGCTCCACTTGCTTCACCACCTTCATCCTTGCCTCCAGCCTCAATCGCCAAAACTTCCTCAGCCTCTTCATCATCTTCAAGATCAGCCAACCTTGCTTTCCAGCCCTCAACATCCCAGCTGCTTCTGTCGAAGTTAGGATCTTGAGCTTCCTGGGCCATCTTCAGCTTTGTCTGATACATTGTGATGGCAGCAGAGACCTTTGCACCTTCTATGAGATCATGCTTTTCATAATCAAGGTCAATCAGAAGTTTAGCCGTCTTAGTCTTGGCATCTTGGAGTTCCTTCTGAAGATCAGCAATTTTGAGGTCCTTTAGCACTGCAACCTGTTGGAGGTCAGCAATCTTCTTGTCCTGCTCCTCGACGCTCCCCACAAAGTCCTCAATCTCAGCGAATTTCTGCAAAGGGGATAAAAGATAAGGTCAGGACCAAGTGATCCTCAAATCAGCAGGATATGTCAGCAGGATATGCCAGCAGGATATACAGGCAGATACAGTGATCCTTACATCATTGAAGTACTTGAGGAATTGGTGACGGATCAGAGGCAGACCCTGCAGATCCTCAGCCTCGGAGGTCTTTCTCTTTTTGCCACCCCTTCCTTTAGTGGGTGCCTTGGGAATGGAGATGCTAGGACTGGTAGTGGACCTCTTCTTCCTGGGTCTAACAGTATCAAGGTCAGCCGTGTCAAATTGAGAAGCAGGCTTGGTGGATTTTCCAGCACCTACACAACCAAAACAAGATAAGTATCTTCACTTAACTTATATTTCACTATTTATTTAAATTTTTAAAAAAGATACTTACTTGACATCGTGACAGAGCCTGAGGATACCTCCTGAGAATCCTGGGTGGTTGTCTTGAAAGTTCTTGTTTCAGGATCAAGTTTCTTGAAAGCAATGAGTCTCTCTTTGGCAGCAGGAGACAATCTGAGATGTGAGACGGTGATAGCTGCATAACAAGAAAGCAAAAATATATAAGTGATCCTTATATCAAAAGAAAGTTCTCTGATGATCCTTCTCAGGATCCTCCACCCTACCATGGGTAGCCCATTTCTTGGGTAGATCCTTTCCGTCATCAATAGAATCTCTCCTGACGAAAAAGAAACGCCGCTTCCTGTTAGCATCATTCTTGGTAGCCTTGAAGATCGGGTGTTCCTCACCAGGCTTACGTTTAAACAAATAACGATGAGAACCAAAGGTAGTAAGATCATACAGCTCTCCCATCTCTGACATTCCTAGGTCTATCCTTTCCTGCTCGATGATCCTTTCAAGGGTGTACAAAACCCTCCAAATCATCGGCATGGATTGGATATAAGAGATGCCGGTTAGGGAAAAGAAAGATTGGGTGAAGGCTGGAAAAGGATATGTATAGCCTATGGTGAACGGAGTGACAGGAAAAGCAACCCACTTGTCAGAAATATGATCACTCGGGGCATTGGGATCAAAAGGTCTAAACTCGGTGTTCGCCGGGAAGCAGTGGCGGATCCTATCAATCTGTGCATCGTTGAAACAACAGCGTTCTTTTATGTAATCTTCGATGATCCCCTGGCTTTTCGGTGGGCTGTTTTTCGGATGATCCTTAGCTGGGGAGTTCCGGAGCAACATCTTTGACAGAATGAGGGAAAGAGACGGAAAACAGAGCAAAAGGAAGGAAGAAGATGAAGAGATAATACCTGTTTATCTTTGGAATGCAGTTATAAAGGGAGTATCTCTGAAATTTTAAATGCATTCGATCCTATCTATATCTCCTATTTATAATCATGATTGTGCAGGGTTGTCACTTCTGTGACGTCATGGTTGCAACGGATAGTTCTACAATAACGGCTATATTTACGATAGTTAGTTGCGGATAAGATCAAGAAAATATAACTCGCTCATTTTATATATCACTCCTTATATTTTGGGGGCAATTGTTAGGGGAGGATTTACCAACAATTAGTGATCCTTACTTGTTATCCTAATTAATGATCCTTTCTTCTGTGACAGATAGTGATCCTCAGAAGAGCTTCAGGATCAGGATCATGGATCACCTTAAGGATCCTCATACTAACGATTGTTTGTTTATGTTTTGTATTGCTTCGCAGGAGTAACAAGCTTGACTTGGTCTTGGCAACGTTACTATGGAATATTCCATGGGTATTTCGCACACGTTTGACTGGAAATGGACGTTGTGGAGAACGTGGGAGCTTGGCACAAAATTCGGATAGTTTGTTATTATGGTTAACTTCTATTTTTAAAGGGGTGACGAGCTAGAATTAGAACACTTAGCCATTTTCAGCTACACACACTCTCATACAATCGCACTCTTGAAGCTCTCGACGAACACTTAACAGTTTTCACTCACTTTTACACATTTCACCATAGTAATCCTTGTACCTAGCTCGTTACTATCCGAAGTTGTATACATTTATTGATTTATTTGAGCTTGGTGATCGGTAGTTTCCATCACCCGGGGTTTTTTGTGCCGGAGATCAACTCTTGATCAAGGGCTTTTTCCCCGTATAAATTCTTGTGTCGTTTGTGCAATTTACATTGAAGTGATCCTTATCATTGTTCTACATTTCAAGCATCATACCCCGTAACTAAGAGTTTGGTTGCATTATCCTCATTAGATTTTTTGACCAAAACACATAGCAACACAGGAATCTCTTCGAGATAAGCTCGAAGCTTGGAGGGAGAAGCACGAAGCTTCAGCAATGACTGTGATTCAAGCTCTGAAGTCTTAGGCTCTTTCTTATTAAGCGCATAGTCAAACTTACGCTACGAAGTGGCAAAAAGGAATCAAAGCATCGGACTCAGAG
The DNA here is from genome assembly GCA_030545235.1 of Helianthus tuberosus. Classification (NCBI taxonomy): domain Eukaryota; kingdom Viridiplantae; phylum Streptophyta; class Magnoliopsida; order Asterales; family Asteraceae; genus Helianthus; species Helianthus tuberosus. The sequence continues at coordinate 185,434,480 of CM060432.1, read as the reverse complement.
AAAAATTGATCCTTCGACGAAGACGTAAAACCAACAGTTCTGATTATCAACGCTTCCTCAAATTGAGTTTTCTCTATGGTAAACCAACTCCCATTACGGGCAAGACAAAAGAACCGACCGAACATCTTAATCGACGGTTCATAACTAAGACAACAGCATGTGATTTCAAAATGCATGATTGTGGAAAACCCTTATGGGAGCCAACTGACCAAGGGACAAGCGATAATACTTAAGAATCTCTAAAAAAAGGTTCAATAAAGGATACCGAATGTTAGACTACTCTAAAATACGAGTATATAGAACGATCTTACCTTCGACGCACTTGCTTGCCAAGACTTTGCCACTAGGTACTACATGGCTCAAAGATTGGTTGATACCATGATCAAAACAGAACCGATCAACGTCGACTTGAGATAACTTGCTAAATTGAATCAAAACATCATTTTCTGAACTAGTGGCCATGACAAACTACTACCTACAAGCAAGAAGGACTTACCGATTTATAGAAGAACGTGATCGCCGGAATAGAAATATGTCCATGGAAAAACCAGAGGATTTTATAGGGAAACTAAAAAGAGGAATGAGAAATTAGGGCAATTGCATGGTTATAAAGGGGCCTTAATTTCAAATTTTGAATCTCCAAAAAACCACAGACAAGTGAAAGGCTGGGAATAAACCGTTGGATAACTGAAAGTTCCCTCCCCTACTACAGATATCCCATCAGTCACCTCAAAGTCGTCTAAGGCAAGTGGCACATGCAAGTGGCATCAAGAAGACACGAGGGGAAATAAATCAATTGATAAAACAAAATTTTGAACAACATTTTTCGCACACAATAGCTTCTAGCTAACGCCATGACCGAAAACAATGCTTTGAGTTAATAGCCTCCTTGCATCAACATGACAGCTTCTAACTTCCGTAACAAAACTTTAGGCCCATGCTCTAAAGCTTCTAGCTCGTAAAAAAAATAACTCCTATAGAAAAACTTAATAATACTATAGTTTACCATCAGAAGTTAGATCCTTGACTAGATTTTATTAAGTCATAACAACCTATACCTACACTATAGATACTTATGACTGAGGGTTGATGACGTGGGTGCCCAGAAGCTCCCACTCAGCAGAGCTGGAAGCGATAAACTGGAAACAGGAACACAAGTGACAAGACTGATAAGTCAACTTAATGTGACATTATCCAAAAGCATGTAAAAGTAGTCTTGAGACACACAAACTCTGACTTTCCCAAAAAAGGCGAGCAACCTCTACAAGTTACATCTTGGAGGATAAATTTACCTGAATGGAAAGATGAGCTGTGAAGGAAGCTGCTCACTAGGCAGGAATCCTTGTCTACATAAAGAGCACTCATCACATCTCACAAAGGTATTCAAACTCTCACACTCTCTCTAGTACTCTCTATACTTATTCTCTCAAAACTTGTGAACTCTCGAGAACCCTAACTGATTCTCACGCCGGAGTCCAAACGCAGGAGGCCACCTCCTACATTAAGGCTAACGGTGCTTCTTTGTCTGCAGATAACTCGAGGAAGCATCTAGCTTAGGCGGATCCAGGACCTTCTAACCAGCCATACTCTTGTTGTTTTAACACATATTAACATTGATTTGATTGTGTTCTAAATCTCCAGTATACTCCAAGCCTACAAGTGATATCCTTGATTTGATTAAATTAATGTAAATGATGAGGATGGTGTCGGCTTACCCCCTAAATCCCTAATTCTAGACATAAACATGTTATTAGTTGTTTGATCGCTCTTGTTCAATCGATCCAATATATGTTGGAGATACCTTACGATCTACAATCGGCTTCACACTCGTGTCACTCTAGACTCTAGTATTTAATAGACTGTCTCAGGACACGGGGTTGTTGTGAATTCCTCTTGGATGATACCTAACAATATTGGAGGTAGCAATGGTTGGAATAACAACCGGTCGGGCGTGGAGAAGGATGAAGGAAAACATGCATGATTGTTAATGTGAGTGTGTCATCTTGAGATTTCTGTGGAGGTGATGATGGGTATGAGATATATTTTGTGGAAATTAGAGTTAAATTATATGGTTAGTCCTTTTGCTTTCTCAAAAATAACAGGGTTGGGTACTAATAGTTTCAAGTTGCAAGTTTGAGTACTAACTTTCAATTTTGTAACAAGTTTGAGTACTAACACTAACAAGAGTTATATTATGTTTAGGCGAAGGGCATTTAGGTCATTTTACCTATGAGGGCTAGTTGTGTAACTTGTTAAAATTGTTTGATACATGAGAATTGTTGTTGTATTTTATATAAGATATTAAAAAGAATAAAAAAAATCATATGAACTTTTATTGCATAAATTATAAAATTATTATTTTACTCTTTCAGAATTCTTCTGAGTCACATATTCATTGAAAATGAAAACCCAAACAAATATCAATGAAAATCAATATAAATCAACAAATGGATTTGATCATCGGTCAGAATCAATGAATCGATAGAAACTTAAAAGCATTATTAAAAAAACAACAATATAAGCTACTGTAATTTGAAAGCAATCTTGAACAAAAACTTAATGGATTAATTTCGGGACAAATGGAATATCCAAATATACAAAGGAATTTGATATATCTATTTCTAGTATCCTCATGTCTAGCATTCAAATTTATAAAAACATATTCCCATGTCCAAACTTCTAAGAATTAATTCCAATACACACGTTTCCATATTTTTAAATAAATTTCCAGTTTTAATTTCAGTGAAGAAGATGTCAACCTAATGAACAACAATTTGAAAATGTGAATTTAGTGATGGAAAGTGAAACTCAGAAAACAATTGAACCCATATGCATTGAACTCATTAGCAGATGAATATGGTGGTAGCAGGTGGTTTCCAACACCTTGGTTCACATCGGAGGCGGTGATAATAGGGTCTTTGGGCCGAGCCGTCACTTGTAGAGTAGAGGTTTGGAGTGAAGTGGGGGTCGATAAGAATAAAGGGATGGTGACTGACGATGATCAAACGACGATGGCCATCATTATCGTCGGCTATGGGGAGAATGGTGGTAATGAATGTGTAACTATGCAAGAGAATTAGCGTTTTAAGTTGTATCATAATAATTTGAGTGTTTGTATTAATCGTCCCTATACTAAGTCATAAGTGGTCCTTTAAGTTAAAAGGGCAAGTTGGTCATTTTGTACAAAACTAACAGAAAATTTAACATAGGTTATTGTTAATACCCAAACACGTTACAAACTTAAAAGTTAGTACTCAAACTTGCAACCTGAAACTCTTAGTACATGATCTTGTTACTTTTGAGAAACCACATGGACTAACCATGTAATTAACTCTTAAAATTTTTATTTCGAAAAGGTTTAAATTTTTCAAAGGTGTTCTTCATAATGTTCATCATTATTCCAGCAAATAAACCCTTTTATGGTTTAATGATCCATATGTAATTGTGTTTTTCGTAACTAATTAAAATCTTATCTCTAAATATATTTCGAAACTAGATTTATTAATTAAATATGTATATTTTTCGAAATCCCAAAGCTTTGGGATAACCTTAAATGATTTAAAACCGGAAAGGATATATTTAAATCGATTAATTATCGGAACAAAGCCGGAAAGAATATATATTTAAATCCATTAATTTAAATGAACAACAATAAATTTATCTAAGTGGGCAACCGACTTGACTTACAATTTTTGGTATAAATTCCCCACCGCCTACGTCTCTCTCGTTTATAAAACACAAATACCGATCGTCTATCAAATTGATTTCATCCCTTAATCAATCCCTTCTGGATTGTGTAGCCTCCAACTTTTACACTCAGAAGGAATTTAAACTTGTCGAGGGCATCAGGTTCATATTTATTGTATTTGATTTCCGCTAAACTGTTTGATTTTATGGTTCCTTATGTTTTCGTTATGCTACACTACAGTTGTATGTTTTTAGATGGATTTTGTTATTCTGTTTAGGGTTTCGTTAGATAATGCATATGTAGAGAGAGAAAGTATACTGGACAATAAAAACAGAAAAAAATCACATGTGGGGAAGTATAAAGAATCGCATGTTAAAGAAAAAAAAAAGCCACATGTTGATAAAAAATGATTCCACATGTTTAAGGAAAAAAAACCGGATGTTGAAACTACAAAAATCGCATGTGGGGAAGTATAAAGAATCGCATGTTAAGAAAAAAAAACCGCATGTTGATAAAAATAATTCCGCATGTTTAAGGAAAAAAAAAACGCATGTTGAAACTGCTCAGCGTACATTAAGCAAAATTGTATGTTAACCAACCCATATATATATATATGTGTGTGTGTATATATATATATATATATATATTTTCATGTTTATACTTGTTTGAGCTATTATGTCAAATACTGGCTCTAAGATATCAATTTCAATTACCAATTAGGGTAGACATTTGAGTTAGTGATCTTATTATGCTTATTAATTAATGTAAATAATACTATTTCCTGTTATTGGATTTGCCATCAAGATGTGCTTTGATGATGTTACTCTAGGCTAGTTGTACCATTGCGCTGATCGTATCTGTTTTTATTTCAGTTGCTTTCAAATACCGAAAGCAGATGGAGCTAGAAGAAGCACCAAAGGATGGAAAATACAGGAGGTGGACAAGTAAAAATATTGCACTCGATGAGAAGTTTGAGACCATTATGCTTGATTATGATGGAAAAAACGACAGGTGGAATGCTGCATTGTCTGCTCATGAAATTGAAAGACATGAAGCTAGAGAAAAAGTTAGGAAAAACTACTTGAAAAAACTAAAAAAGAACCACAAGAGAAGAATATTAGTGGAAATGCAGGTGTTGAAGAAAATGGTTCGGATATGCATGTTTTCAAGGGTTATTTACATGAAGAAAATGTTTACGTGAATAATCATACTGCGGTTTGGGGTTCATGGTGGAAGGATCATCAGTGGGGATACAAATGCTGCAAACAGCTTCTTAGGGACAGTTATTGCACAGGTGAAGCTACTGCAACAGTGCAGCCAATCTACTGTAGAGGCTTCTGAATTGGTCATTCATTTGGGTTATCTTTTATTTCTTAAAGGTCTAATGGGCCAGAGAGGAAACATGTTAATTTGGTGGATTGTAGTAGACCATATTGTAATTTTATTATTAAATGCAGACAAACACCATCTTATTTGCTTTATGTAGGAAGTTAGATTAGTTTAGTGGTATATAATTTTAATTTTTGTTCATTGTGATCTTTTGTAAAGCACTAGTTGGATATAGCAAAAATATATTTTTGCTATAATTCGAACCCAAAGAGCCATGTAATCCGCTTTATATTTCCACCACTATTTAGCCAAAACTCCATATGTCTCCTATACCCATGCCCACATGCCGTTTAGTCCAGATCATTCTGATTATTCACTTACACAAAGTCTAGGGCCTTTAAGAATTCGCCATTTGCAATGGTGAGGGCATTATTTGTGAAATAAATCTTAACGTGGCATTATTTGTGATTAATATTTTCAAATCAGCAGTATATCAGTAAAAAACTCAATTGATTTCATCCCTTAATCAATCCCTTTTGGATTGTGTAGCCTCCAATTTTTACACAGGGCATCAGGTTCGTATTTAATGTATTTGTTTTCCGCTAAACTGTTTGATTTTATGTTTTCGTTATGCTACAGTTGTTTGTTTTTAGATGGATTTTGTTATTCAGTTTAGGGTTCCGTTAGATAATGTATTTAGGGTTTATATATATAGAGAGAGAGAGAAAATATACTGTACAATAACATATGCTTATAAGATATAACATGCGGATATTGGATTTACAACATGCAGATTTGTGTTTGGAGATGTAAATCTGCATGTGTATATAAGAAAAAGAAAGTCCGCATGTTAAAAACCGAAAAAATCGTATGTGGGAAAGTATAAAGAATCGCATGTTAAGAAAAAAAAAGCCGCATGTTGATAAAAAATAATTCCGCATGTTTAAGGGAAAAACCTGCATGTTGAAACTGCTTGGCGTACGCAGCGTACGTTAAGCAAAATTGTATGTTAACCAACCCCTTTGTATCTATACTATATTATAATGCATGAGGCAAGGGCATTTTAAGATACCCAAAAAATAAGAACTTTTCCCCCCCTTTATTTATAGAAATACCCAATTAAATGGATCAAAGTAAGAGTAACAAAAAGCTAGAAAACAATATACTCAAACTTGATAAAAATAAGAACTTTTCCTGGAAAAATTCGCCCAATTAAATGGATCAAAGTAAGAGTAACAAAAAGCTAGAAAACAATATACTCAAACTTTATACAGAGATTTTATTCAAAACATGCGGAAGCTTAAAAACTTAGAACACTTACAGGAAAAACTTCAAGCTATTTAGAGGATTACACAAGTTAGGTATTCTAGGTTGTGTGAATCCTTAGACATACTTAGCTCTTATATAGGCATAGAAAGACGATTGAAACTGTCTACCGATTACCCGGGTGCACATTGGGCCCCATAGCAATAATTGATAGCATTTTATCGCTTTGCCTGAGCTGGATAGCTTTATAAAAGCTGAAAATGACATAAAGAAAACGGACAAACTACTTTGGCACATAAGTCCGCATTTACTGCTGATAGTGGGTGAATTATATCTTTGAGTGGGCCATGCGTCCTGGCCATTCATTCCACGATCGCATTATCTCTTGTCGGGTTTCTTTAGAGTAGGGTCCACCACTTTCGCGAAAGTCTTCTGAATTGTTACTTGAGAATTCGTCACTGCTTCCGTCATATTCTTCTCGAAGCTGGGCTTGGACTTTAGTGTTGGTTTTCCTGATGGGCTTCACAAATAAGCCTTTTTGCTTGGGCCAATTTGTTAGCTGCTTGTTCTGCCCTGGTTGTGAAGATGTGTGGGCTTGTTCCTTCTGTTCGTATCCACCATCTGCACAGGTTGTATTCAACCATGGTTCTGTAGAGGTCCAATTCTGCAAGGGTGTTATCCCTTTGTTGATCTGCAAGTCTTTGTAGGGCCTCCATCCTTCTTGGTGAGAGTATCCTAAGTTGGTCGAGGATATCTTCTTCTGTAATGTTGGCGTAGCTGTTAACAAGAAATGCTCCAGAAGATGGCATAGTTCCTCTTCCTCCATAGTCACGTCTGCACCCATCTTGGCGCCATATGTTACCTCTTCTAAGGTGTCGCTCAATGTTGCTATTGTTTCTGTGTATTCGCCTGACATGTTCCATTCCTGCAAAGTCATTAAACAACAAATTCTTGATAATTGGTCAGCTAAAACATTTTGTTTTCCATCAATATGCTCCATATTGATCTTGACTCCAGTGTTGGTAATGATATCTATGAAGTTCATCCAGCGAACCCTGGATAACCTATTTTGCAGGTTTTGAGCAGCCTTATAAAAAGATATTATCGCCTGGCAGTCTGTTCTGAGAGTAATTTCCTTCTTATCCAGGATATAAATCTTGAATGCATTCAGGCCATTAATAGCAGCATTAATTTCTGCATCAATGGTTGATTTGATCACAGGAAATTTTCCACTTGCATAAGCACATACTTCTTCTTTAGATCTGCCTTCTCCTTCTTTCTTCCATTTGCAAATGGCTCCCCATCCTTCCATACAGCCATCTGTTTCGATCACCATGTAGGCCTCCTTGGGAGGTAGCTTCATGTCTGGTAGATTCTGGACTTGCTTCTTGATTTCTCTCACAAGCTTCCAGTCAGAATCCTTCATTCTTTTATCTCCATGAGGGGATGTCTTCTCATACAATGGTGCTAGCATTATTCCCAACTTTGGAATGTAGCTTCTGGCATAGTTAAGGATTCCTAGCCATGATCTTAACCCCTTCTTTTCTTTGAGATCTTCATCTTTGAATTCCGCAATTTTCTTGATAATATGAGGTTGTAATCTAATTGTAGAATTAGTTATTACTGCTCCTAAGAATTCAATTTCCTTTTCTTCAATCTCCATCTTGTTTGCACTAAGAATTAAACCATTCTTCTCACATATCTCCAGAATTTTTCTGAGATGTTTCTCGTGCATTGTTTCATTTTCAGAAAATACCAGTATATCATCAATATATACTGCAGCAAATTCTTCCGTTCCTTCAAAACAACTATCCATTTTTCTCTGGAAAATTGCAGGTGCATTCTTTAATCCGAATGGCATTACCAACCATTCGTATAGCCCTTCAGGTGTAATAAAGGCTGTCCATTCAACAGAATTTTCAGCCATCGCCACTTGATGGAATCCACTCTTAAGATCAAATTTTGAATAGATCTTAGAGTATCCTATCCTCTGGATTATTGTGTTAATTCCAGGGAGAGAATATTGATCCTTCTTGGTGTTATCATTTAATGTTCTGTAATTAAACACCATTCTTTCCTTTCCTTTTACTTCTTTTCCTGTTGCTGGATCAATGGACGTACCTGAATTGACTATCATAGCCATGGTTCTGTGCCTGCTTTTGCTTTTCCTTATAACTCTCAGTTGTAGCAGAGCATCAGTATGTTTTTTGAACTGATCCTTCATGGCTGGTGTAACATGCTTCAAAGGCTTATCTTGAATTGTTATACTTGGATTAAGTATTTCCAACTCATAGATAATCTTATTCTTCTTCCAGTGCTTCAGGGGATCTTCTCCAATAAAGCCTTGATCTTTTAATCTTCTGATTAAATCCCTGAATTTTACTTTAAATTTTTCATTCCTGCTGATTCTGGCTTCCACCGTCTTGTATGACCATTCATTAATCTCAGTGTAATCTTGATATTCAAGATCCAATTCTTCAATGGCACATTTAGCAATTACAGCATACGGTTGGGTAATAACTTTTGATGTGTTTTTATAAAAGGTGATTGTATCTCCTTCTATATTGACACCTCCTTTCTTGCTTCTAAGAAAGTTTGCACCAATCAGCATGTCTATTCCTTCACTTTGCCTCATTTCAAAGCAATAAGTGAATGGAATTGGATAGCTTTCCCCAGCAATAATCATTTTTCCATCTTGCTTTATCTTCATTCTTGCCTTCTGATCTGAATTAATTCCTTTGTAATTCACTATCCATGGGCTTTGTTCCATTGCCCCTTCTGGAACCTTTACAATATTGCAACAACAGGTTGTTGCTCCTGTATCCAATATGGCCTGTATTTCAAAAGATGGTCCATCTTTGATTTCAAAATAAACCTTCATATTATACAGCCTGTTCCAGGACTTTCTTCCTTCATAACCCATTAAGGCTACTTCTGTGGGTTTGGGTTCTTCATAAACCACTTCTGTTTCTGATTCAGATGATTCTTTGGGCTCATTAATAGTTAGTGGTCTTTCTATTAATGGTATGAACGGCTTGGGCCATTCAAATTTGGGCTTTTCTTTGGGCTTTTCTTCCTCTTTACCCTCTCTCCTCATAAAGGCTGGTGGCCATTCTAGACTTTTAAATTCTTTTTTCCAATTCTTTCTGTTTATCAGCATCTTCCTTGGATTGAATCTTCTGAACTTGATCTTCTAGACTTTCATTTTTCTCAGTCAAGTACATACTATACTGAAGAAGCTCTTTGATAAGAGGTTCTTTGTTTGCATAACCATGAATTTCTTTCTTTTCTGGAACCACCTTGAACTTTAGATGTTTAAATGCACACATTGTGCATGCAACTAAACCACATTCATCACAAGTCGCCCTTGATTTGTTGGTAGTTTCATACTTACAGAATGAACATCTTCCTTGAATTCTTCTTTGGTTCATTCTTAGGTTGTGAATACATTTTTCCATTTCTTCAGCCAATTTGATTTTTGGTGCCCAATCATACTGTGGCTCTATGTATTCAACTACACCTGCAAATGCAAATTCATACTCTCCTTCTTCTCTACCTTTTTCATCTTCAGAGTATGAGTAAACATCACTTGCTGGATCTCCTGGGTCTACGGAAACAACATCCCAATTGTCCGGAATTTCAATTTTATCTAAGACTGCAGCTCTAGCCACTATAGCTTTTTCTTTTCTGCATTCACTTGCATAGTGACCTTCTTCACCACATCTGAAGCATTTGCATTTCCGAACCCTCTCCTGTTCTTTATACTTGCTTTTAAAAGCTCGTATGTGATTTTTGTGTGGCTTTCCCTCATAATTCTTTGCTTTTGTTAATGTTCTCCTTCTTTGAGAGCCATAGTATCCAGGGACAGATACATTTCCACAAAAATCAATTTCTCTGACTTCTTTTTGCAATGCTGCTCTTCTACATGCTTCCTCCAAGTATTCTCCTATGAACTTGATTCTAGGAAAAACTGCAGATGCTGCTCCAGGATACTTCTCATTCCAAGCTTTTTCAATATCCTGTCCCAATATTGGGGGAAGTTTACTAAAGAGCTTATCAGAAAGCTCAGTTCCCACAAACAATCTTCCAGATTTTGCTGCAAGATTCTTGTAGTCACTTAGGAATTTCCATATGTGCTTGGTTTCACTGCACTGTAATCGCTCTAAATTCCTGTAAGCTTTATCTTGTTCCGCCGTGCTGCCTTGATATGGATCTTCCAAGATAAATATCTTTCTTATTGTAGAAATGATATTTTGAGTGTCTCCTGCAGCTTCTTCAAGAGCATTGTACTCTTGTTTATAGACACTTTTCCACTGGATCCATGCAAGTTTCTCAACTTCTCCCATAAGATTTTCAATGAAGTTGATTTTTGATCTGTCATTAGGCCAGCTTTTCGTCGGATCATCCACCACATTCAGAACACTTGATTCCCATCTTGATATTACATCTCCCCATAGGCTAATATCAAATGGTAGAACCAAAATGCTCCCTTGATTAGACCATGCTGGTGGCAAACTCCACATATTATTAGGCATAGCTGATGCCATTGCTTCTGTTTTTTGCCTGATTTTTGCTTGATCAAAAGGAAACATTGATCTAGTCTGTCCTGTTGGCTGTGCGGGGGGGTAAACTACTGGTGTCATCGTAGCATCTGGTGGTCTTCCATAATAAATAGAAGTACTGCCGGATGACATTTTTGCATGCTCTGTTTTCCCCATCATTAATTGTCTGAACTTTGCAAGAGAAGGATATTCCATTTCAGCAGATTCTTCTTCTAATCCTCCTGCATAAATTCTTTCACTTCTTTGCTCCATAGATTCTATTTCATAATCACTTTCAGTCTTAGTATCAAACGGCACATCTTTCAGCTCGCTTTGATTACTAGAACCTCCGGTTTTTATTACTTTAGATTCCTGAGCTGCTTTGACAATCCATTTCTTGGTTTGTCTCTTTCTCAGTTTCTTGTAATTCTTAGCAGATCTTTTATAACACTGGTTGATTTCATAATCCGTACCTTGCATAAGGATATTTTCCTTATAGGATACTACGGGTAATTTATCTTCCTCCTCAGGCCATCAGATTTCTTCAATTGGCTGAGCTTCTCCTGCTAGGTATACAATTTCTTCATCTGAACCCGTATCTGTTGTTGGTGCTTCAACTGGTTTTTGCTGCGGATAAGGGTTATCACCATCACTCCCAACAAAAGAAAAATATGGGTTTTCCAAAGGAAAGCCTATATTTTCCTCATTCTCTTCTTCAGAAGATTTTCCAGCGAAGACAAACTGCTGGTCTTTTTGGTTGAGATCATTATCATCATCATACCATCCAGTAGATATGATTGGTGAATTATCATGTAATTCTTCACACGAATAATTAACCATGTAATCATACTTTCCTGATGGTTCTCCCAGTGTATCCCATACACCTGGTTTCACTGTAATTTTATTTTAAATGCAGACAAACACCATCTTATTTGCTTTATGTAGAAAGTTAGATTAGTTTAGTGGTATAACTTTTTGAGAGATTAACTTTCAGCCAGAACATAAATGAAAACATCTTAAAATGCGATTAAGATTTAGAAGTTCTCCTCGGACCACTCCCCAATAAAAACCACGTAGTCGCATAACAAATGTTTCAAATAGGACCCCTATTAAGCAACACGACCCCTATGAACAGCCCCGTTTCCGTCGCCTTCTTCATTAAGACCTCATTAGCAGATGAGTATGGTGGTAGCAGGTGGTTTCCAACACCTTGGTTCACATTGGAGGCGGTGATAATAGGTTCTTTGAACCGAGCCGTCACTTGTAGAGTAGAGGTTTGGAGTGAAGTGGGCGCGATAAGAATAAAGGGGTTGTGGCCGACGGTGACGATGGCCATCATTATCATCGGCTATAGTGGTAATGAATGTGCAACTGTGCTAGAGGATTAGCGTTTTAAGTTGTATCCTAATAATTTGAGTGTTTGTATTAATGGTCCCTATACTAAGTCATAAGTGGTCAGGGCCGGCCCTGAGAATTCACGTACCCTGTTCGAGCTCGAAAAAATGTGCCCTTAGGTCTTAACGAAATTGAGTATTGGGCTCACTAAAGATCTAAACCTAATGTCAATGGGATAATAACTAATCTAAACCATAAAAATAGTTTTGTAAGTGGGCCTATGTTGGTGTTTGTATGGGTATACCCTATTAATTTATTTATTTTTACATATACATATCGGAGTTTTTAAAAAAATAGCGTGCCCTTCGAAATATCAGACCCTGGCCAGTGGTCCTCCCCGCCCACCTTCAGGCCGGCCATGTAAGTAGTCCTTTTAGTTAAAAGGGCAAGTTGGTCATTTTGTACAAAACTAACAGAAAATTTAATGCAGGTTATTGTTAATACCCAAACACGTTACAAAATTAAAAGTTGCAACCTGAAACTCTTAGTACCTAATCTTGTTATTTTTGAAAAATCACATAGACTAACCATGTAATTAACTCTGGAAATTATATGTATACTGAGTAATTAAAAAAATAAAAGTATATATCTTTTATGTGTTATTAAATTTGATTATTTTGGTGTATTGTGAAATGACAGATCACCTAACTCGTGTGCGTACGAGAGTTTGAAAATAGTTTATAAAGAACATACATCACATGTGAAATAATGCATGACCCATTATTGGTATCCAAAGAATCAAACATATTTACTTAACATTCACATGTGAACACTAGGGTGAGCTCAACGCTAGTTCACGTTATCATACGCGTAAATCAATTTATAAATTCATATTAGAGTCAACGTTGATTAAGTCACAAATAATACATATGAAGCCAACCACATGCAAGTATGAAGAAATAATATATAGTTGAATGCATAAATCAATTGTATCTTACTATATAATAAAATAAAAGAAACCACTTTAAAAACACTTGTCATCATATTATGTCATCTCTTATAGATAATTGTTATTTTAATTTAATCCCTTCTAATTAATTATAGATAACTCTTCTACTAAATATTATTTAATTTAATATCTTATATTATAGATAACCCTCCTACTAAATATTACTAGTTTAATATCTTATGGATAGTTATTATTTCGTTTAATCTCCTTCTCATTTATAATATTACTAGGTTAGAACCCCGTGTGTTACACGGGTTAAATAAATATAGTTTTATATATTAAGTGATAAAAAATTATTTCTTAAAAAGAACTTGTGTGTTGCACTGGTTGAATAAAACGGTGTATTATAATGATTGAATAAAACTGTGTATAACACAAGTTGAATAAAATGTAATTTAATCGATTAACTCATACAGTCGTCAAAATGTGTCTTAAAAAATGAATGTTGATGCACTGTTTATTATTTATAACATTGTACTTTGTTTTGTTTATTTATTATTAGGTTAAAACATATGTATTACACGTGGTTGGATCAATAAAATATTAAATTAAGTAGCTTTTAATAAGCGGCAATAATTGTACAACAGGGAGAAAAAGTATGAAAATAGTAAATGAGATATGTCCTTAAGGGGATAGACTGGTGATAAAGTGGTGTATTCTCCAACCAAATGGTTAGGGCTGAGCAGAAAACCGAAATAACCGAACAGTAACCGAAAAAAACCATTTAATTTTATGTTTAAGTATAAGTTGTTCAAGCGTTTAACCCATACTTTTAGAAATTATTAATTTTATTCTTGAATATTAAGTATTTATAATAAAAACATCACCATGTTTATTTATAATTGAGATGATTTATTTATTGCATACAACAATAACAAAATTTAATATATAAATTACATAATCTCCAAAGTATTATAAAAGAAAATGTCTTAAAAAACTTTGGAGAAACATAAAAGAGATTAGAATGTTAGGTTTATGTGAACATTTTTAATTAAAAGGTTAAATATAATACCTTAAATGTAAATATATAAGAAAGATTCTTAAATTTAAATTATACTTTTTTATTTTTGAATCTTACATAATTTTGTTTCAAAAACTGAACCGAACCGGTGATAAAACTGAAAAACCGAAACCGAATGGTTTTAAATGGCAAAAACCGACATTTTGGTTTTGGTTTTGCCCACAAACCGAACCGAATCGTACACACCCCTACAAATGGTAGTAGGTTCAAATCCTATTAAGGGCATGTGTGATATGATTTTAGCGTTAAAATAAAAGTAGATGAGATAAATGTTTTGTAGTACTATTCAAACATGGATCTAACTGGTATAGATATAGCGCACCAATCACTACACAAACTATTTTTTTAACTATTCAGAACTAACAAAGTAATATACAAAACCCATGTAATATATGGGTTTTTTAAGATATAACTTTTTACTATTTAGTATTCAAAATTGCATTTATTCAACCCGTGTAAATATTCAGGGTTTTTAAACATATACATTTTTATTATTATTTGAGTAAATTGCCAAAATCGTCCTTTAGGTTTGGTCATGTTTGTCATTTTCATTCAATATAGAATATAGTTTCTTATTTACAAAAAGGAACTAATGATATATATATATATAGGGTTAGGTTCTTTGCAGAACCATATTTTTATGAAGAACTTGCAGAACCAATATAAGCCACTTATTTTTTTTCAATATTATAAATTTAAATATAAACAAAAAGGGTGTAATGGTAATTTATCAGATAATATAATTTTCATTTAAATAATTAATTAATTCTCTCTCATTGTTTCTCTCTCCTCACTCTCCAATTTTATATATTTACACATATATGTTATGGATAAATCCACTGTTGAATATGATTGTTCATCTCTTCAAACTAATTCTGGATCAAACTAGTTAACTTTCTTTTTTTCTATTTACGTATTTGTAAATGGTTTATACATATATGTAATTATTCTATTTACATATATGAAACTTTTCAAACTGATAATCAATTTATCTAATTATCAACATTTATTTACATATATTATCTATTTACATATATGAAATCGTCAATTCTTCAAACTATTATCTATTTACAATACATGTATGTAAATATTAATACTAATCATTATTTTTTAAATAGTTATCTATTCATGTATATGTAAATCTTTCACTAGCCACAAATTATTAAACCATTTCAGAATTTACACTTATGTAGATAATGGAAAAAACATATTTTACACTTATGATGAGCAACATAAAAGCTTTAACCTTGAATCATTTCGCGTTGATCTAAAAAAAATTAGTTCATCAATTGATCAAATATGTTTTATAAAACAATTATGTAGTTTTTAATTAAACCACTATTAATGTGTAGCAAATATATAACCAAAATATCATTAGTAAACTAATAATTAAATTGCAAATTTTAGTTTCTACCAAATGAGGACATATTGAAGAACACAATGGCAAAAAAAAATCGACTTAGTTGGAAATCACTAGAAACAATCTTTTACTTTGAATTTTGAAATTAAAAATTGATTTTAGTATGAATTCTACTTTATTTGGTGATGCATTACCTGATATTGACCAAAAAAATCAACCAAATGATTCTCGAATATTTTTTCTTCAAACGTTACCTGCAAACTCACATTGATTTTTTTTAGGTTTAAAAAGATTGTGAAAGAGAAAAAAAGAGATAAATTTGAGTAATTTTAGGGGTTGTTACAACAATTTTTTATTTTCCTAAATTACCCTTTTTAATCTAATAAAATACCTACAAATCATCTAAATTATTACTAAAATGCCATTTTGATTTGCAACCATTGATTAAATAATTTAAGGGTTGTGATGAGTTCTGCAAGTTCTGAAAATATATATGGTTCTGAAATGATCTTGATCCTATATATATATATATATATATATATATATATTTCTTTTAATTACCTCGAATGTTTATCAAGAAACATAATTATTAATTCAAAAAATTTATCTATAAGATTGTTATGGTTTGTTTCAAAATCTACGAATCTAATACTTTAATTAATATTAATAACTAATTATGTGATATAATGACTACTTTTAATTATAAATTATAAAAAATAAATATTTAAAATTAAATAGAAGAGAGCGCTCAAATGAATGACACGTGTCCCTTTAGAGGTTTCTTTTATTATATACTATAGATAGATTTATTTCAATTAATTATATTTGAACGTTTTGTTTAGTTTGGTATCAAATAAATTTTACGAAACTTAAAATAAAATTAACTAATATTATTTATAATTTATACATTTACGGAGTTTTAAATAAAGGGTTAAATTTATTGAGACTTCGTTAACAAATTTTGCAACAACAGAATAATCTATTTTTATCACAAAAACCAAACTTTGTATTAATATATTAAATATTTTTATTTTCTCTATACAAAATTACATTTACTCGACCCATGTAACACATGAGGTTTTTTAAGATATAACTATTTATTATTTGATATATAAAATTAGATTTATTCAATTCGTACAATACACGGGGTTTTTTAAGGATATATATTTTTTATTATTTAGTACAGAAAATTACATTTATTCAAATATAGGGCCAGGATCATTTCAGAACCATAAATATTTGCAGAACTCGCAGAACTCCTAATAAACAATCTTTTTATTTATATATTTTTATGTTTAGGATAACTAGTAGATTTTCCGCCCTCGCGTTGCGGCGGGGACCTAATGTCTGTAAAACGCGTTTCGCCAACTGCAAGTAGATACAAAATATCAAAACATAAATAAAAATGACGTGGTAACGATAGTCACTTCTTCCTAAAAAAACCTATTTTAAATAATTTAATATATAATAATAGGACCCACACGTCTACACGTTGGAAATTCGGTTGTTTTCAATTTAGTTATTACGGTGCTAACACGTTAAAATATGGATGAGCTCGGTACCGGTAATGGCACCGAAAGTACCGATCCGGAAAATCATCGAAATTATGTACCGGCACCGAAAATGCTAGGTACCATACAGTATGGTATTTGAATGTAAAAATCAGTAAATACAGGTATGGTGCTAGACCGGTGTCGAACCGAAAGTAACGATTCTGAAAACGCTAAAAGGTGGGTACCAAATTGGTACCGAAAATGATTGGTATAGTAAATTTGGTACCGATACGATACCGGTTTGATTACAGGATTTGATATGATTTGCTCATCAATAATCTAAATATCCAGGTTAATTTTACATGCTACAATTCATTCATTATAGAAAAAAGACAAAAAAACAAAAAAAACAAAATAAGTTGTTTTGTATATATAACCTCATTCAAAGGAAATATAGTTTACTTACAGTGTGTATGAAAAATAATTTAAACGGTGCAATTATTTGCATTGCTACGTTGCTACAGGATTTGATGAGCTTGGTACCAACCGGTACCGAAAAAAAAGACAAAAAAAGAAAACAAAATAAGTTGTTTTGTATATAAAACCTCATTCAAACGAAATATAGGTTACTTACAGTGTGTATGAAAAGTAATCTAAACGGTGCAGTTACTTGCATTGCTACGTTGCTACGGGATTTGATGAGCTCGGTACCAACCGGTACCGAAATTCCCCAAAAGTGGGTACCGGTACCGAATATACCTGATATGGTACGGTTCGGTACTGGTACGGTACCGGTATTTGAGGGTAAAAACCGGTGAATACCGGTGTCGAACCGATACGGAAAATGTCAAAAGTCGGTACCGATTCGGAACCAAAAATATACCCGGTTTGATAAATTTGATACTGATACCGGTACCCGATACCCGATATCCGATAGCATTTGCTAATCCCTTGAGGATGTTATTGTTCATTGTGTTCATCTATAGATAAATTACTATTCATTTGGTTCTAAAATTAATATATAGGTAAATTTTATCATTTATTATATGTATTATTACGATTACATACATGTTAAGAGTAATTTTATCATTTTTTATATCTAATTTTATAATTACACATATGTAAACTAGTTTTTTTACATATATGTAATTAGTTATGACACATATATATAATTTTGGCAATTAAACATATGTAACTACTTTTAACATGTATGTAATCAAAGAAATACATATAATAGATGATAAAAAGATCCTAAATACAAAAACTTATATATAAAATGATTGTTTATTAGGAGTTCTGAAAGTTCTGTAGTTATTTAGAGTTCTAAAATGAACTCAACCCAACCGCATAATACGCATATTTTTAAAGATGCAATTTTTTTATTGTTTGGTATATAAAATTACATTTGTTCAACCCGTGTAATAAATAAGGTTTTTTAAAGACGTATTATTTTATTATTTGGTAAACAATATTACATTTATTCAACCCGTGTAATACACGTGGTTTTAAAGATATAACTTTTTTATTTGTTATATAATATTACATTTATTTAACCTATACAATATGGTTCTTATAGATATAACTTTTTTTTATTTAATATATAAAATTATATTTATTCAACCCGTACAATAAATGAGGTTTTAAAAATATATATTCTCTTATTATTTAATATATAAAATTTATTTATTTAACCCCGTGTAATACACGGGGTTATAACCTAGTATATTTATAAGTGAGTGGATATGTTTAAAATGGGAAACACATTAAATTTCAGCCAGATTCAAATAAGAATAACCAAGTTGAATGCACAACGCTTATTCATATGCAAACTCAGTTTTAGTTCATATGTGAACAAGAAACTAGTTTCAATCGAACTCGTAATTCAAATGTACAAATTCATGTGAGAGAACACTGATTAAAATAGAAAACAAACACTGATACATATGAATTTACGTCAAGTTTTAACCACATACAAATATAAAAAACCTAAATGCATGGACAATATTATGTTTAAATGTGAACCCAGAATACCCATAAAAAGAAAACAAAAAAATCAATATAATGTGTCTTAACTTTTGAGGTATCTGGTTCTTAACAAGTTTTGACTTTAAATCATAGTTGTTAAAAGCCATCGCCTCTCGCGCCTAGGCCCATTTTTCAGGCGAGGCGCGGCAGTTGCGCTTTAAGTCGAGGAAATTGCGCTTTAATTCTCGAGTTCATGGTTTAGGCACACGTTCCGTCCAAATTCTCTAAATTCCGACTAGATTCTAGCCAGATTTCTACTTTTATCTAAGGAAAACTACTTGTCTACACTAATACACTAATATTTTAGAACTTTTGGTACTAAATAGATGATATAAAGTGTTATATAATAGATTTTGTTTATTTTATTTGAAGAATAATATTCTTTTTCTAATACATAATATATTTTTTATTTTTTGTTCATTATGCGCTTTATTTTTCTTAGGCCCTCGCTTTTTTTGCGCTTTGCGCCTAAGCCTCAAGCGAGGCCTATGTTATTTAAATCTTATTATTAATTGACCAAATAAATAAATGTATTAATGGAGATTTAAAGTTTAAATCTCAAATTAAAAAACAATGCTTGTTTTTCTAACACAATTTTTTTTAATAGCTTCTAACATATAAATAGTTGGCAAATGCAAGAAACAAGATTAATACATGGACAATAGAATTGCCATTAAAACTAATAAAAATTACAAATATAT
Organism: Helianthus tuberosus; assembly: GCA_030545235.1. Lineage (NCBI taxonomy): Eukaryota > Viridiplantae > Streptophyta > Magnoliopsida > Asterales > Asteraceae > Helianthus > Helianthus tuberosus. The sequence goes on along the minus strand of CM060432.1, from coordinate 185,414,712 downwards.
ATAACTTAAAAGATTTACAATTGCCGAATAAGGTGAAGTGCTCATTTAATTTCTTTGTTTTTATTCTTTATAATAATTGGCTTCATATAATGAGCAAGTAAAAATATCATGGAAGGGACTTCTTATGCATAGCCAGTAAGTTGATAAATTCCATCACCTGTGTATACCAAAATTATACATTTATTTATTTGGTCAATTAATAATAAGATTTAAATAACATAGGAGTGAGTAACACAAATCACACAAACCTCTGATGTATCCCTGAGAGAATAATATGCACTGCTTTCCTTCGGGCCCGGAGTCACCAAGATGCCGTAACCACGCCCACCCTCTCTTAAAAACTGTTTATAAATTTATCAGCAAAATAAGCGGGTCAAAACGGGTTCAAGTCAATGTATCGATATATTTCAATAAAATGATTTAGGAGGTATTAAGCTTATTAGGTTTACCTTGAATGCATCTTCGTCGGTTCTGTCATCCCCTACGTATATAGGGAGCACATCATCACAATTGCTTAAGCCTGCACGTTCAGTCACGTATTATGTTATTATAAACAATTTCTTTTAATGAAAATTGAGCAACAACTGTGACTGCAACTGCAACTTTACTAACCGAGTGATTCAAGTAAAAACTCAACAGCCTTCCCCTTGTTCCATTCGAGCACAGGACGGATCTCTAAAACCTAATCATTATAAAATTAAAACAAAAATTAAGCAAAATAAATTTCATCAAATATATTTTCTGGAAAATAGAAACTTCATAGTTCATACCATTCGCCCGTGTGTCAATCTTAGACGTGGATACTTTTTCAAAGTGTCTTCAACACATTCTGCTACTGTTTTCCAATTCTGCGATTACAAAAAAATGAGACACCGAAGAAACAACTCGTTAAGCATATAATATTGAAACATTAGTATGTTACCTTCTCATCTACGTTACGGTAGTGCACCGAGACACAGAATTTGTTGTCTTCCACTTTTGCTCCTTCTATGTTCTTGGTTATCTCAACAAGCGACACAAAAACCTGCTTCGATACAAACGCCCTATAAGTATTTTAAAACTGAAAGGTACAAACACGTGCATGCTACAAAATTGAAAGCAAGTTTGAGATATTAACCTCGTTGATCATTGGTAGAAATTCACTAGCAGGCTGGTACAAGTTTCCTTCTATAACCTATGTTAAACAAAATAACAAGATTTAGATGAACCATAGATACGAGGTATTGATAATTCGCGTAGTTATTTATACGAAAATGTTATAATTTGCTACCTCAGTGGTATGACCGGTTGGAGGCTGAACAGGGCCCATTATGTCCATCCCATGACTACCAGCATAATATAGTTCTTTCAATCCTACAAACTTGTGTACCTGGAAAAATATAGCAAAGAACGTTTAGTTTATAATCACCGAAATTTTTATAGAAGTTAATTGTAAAGCTAACAACTTTGAAGTTTGAAGTACCTTCTCACGGCTTCTGCCACTAATAATTGCTGTTGGAACGTATTTTGCCACATTTCTCACTGCAGCGCGCATAACGTTAGACATAAAGGCATGATCTGGATTGTCGACGATAGGGGATAATGTCCCGTCGTAATCTAGAAACAACGCTATCCTCTTTCCGTTTGCGTTATTTACTATCTGTTCAATGGAGGTAAGTGCAGAGGGATACTTAAGCTGCAAAGCAATATACAAAACTTAATATCTAATTGAGGTCAAATATTATAAATAGAGTGAGAAGAGAGATACCATCCAATTGCAGTAGGCAACGTCATTTGACAAATCGGTGCCGTTATTTTTAATAATATTCCTGGGGGAAGAAGATTTCATGGCATCCAACCAGTTTGTAGAACGGACATCATCTAGTAGTCCGGGTTTTTTCCTTTGCGTTTTATGATACGGAGCTTGAGAAAAGACTCCAGAAGATGAGTATGGCAGTAACGAATCGTGAATTCCGACTCTCGGTTTGGTGATGGGTGTGGGATCGGTGAGTATGGGGGCACTGTGATTAGCCTTAAGATCCATTACGTTCAATATGATTTATTTAGATCCTAACAACAAAGGCTGCACAATCGTCGCGTCAATAGAAAACCACTCTGTTCGAAACAAATATATTGTTGCAGATAGGAAATCTATCCGTTAAGCCCGAATTCCTGGAAACTGCGAAACGTAAGATGTGTAAGTGAAGTAATAAGTAAATTCAAGATCAAGAAAACATATTTAAAAAAATACAAACTTGACTCTTATTTATGCATCCTCACTTTCAGTAGGCAACTGCTTTTCTCAATTTATCAGGACAAATCACTGCAAGACAAAAAGTTAAGCTTTCATTACTATTTCCCCTCTAATAAATCAACAGTTGGATGTAAGAAAGAACAATAGCATATGGAACAATTTAATATGGTACAGTGTTTGGGAAGCATTGAATAAGACATTGATACGTGCCACCAAAAACTTATATGAATATAGATTGATAATGAATCATTAGCTTGCCTACTGCATACTCTATGTATTCATATTTCATATAAACAAAGACATGTATACATAGCTATCTAAGCATGCCTAGCAGTGATACCAATGCACATCTTATTTACCTCAAACTCTCATTTAAGGTGAACATAAAACAAATGTAGCTACATCACTAAACAATTACAATAATATTACTTATGTGCCTTGTTTCCTTTTTGAAAGAAAAAAAACATGTGCAGTAAAACTCTCCTCTTTTATTTCTTTTTCCTTCTGTACACCACATACGTACCTTTTTTGTCTTTTATTCTAAACAAAAGGAAATATATTAAAAAACCATTGTGAGAGTATTGATTAAAAAACACTATTGTGAATTAACTTGGACAGTACATATCACTCTCACATTTAAAGAACAGTAAATTAAAGGGTTATTGGATTTTATCACCCCTAACTATTGGCTATTGGCCGCTGCCACCCTCAACTATCACTTTGACGCCCGTCACTCCCAACTTAACACTTAGTGTGTTCTGTCACCAAGTCGTTAATTGTTCACTAACTTTTGATCCTGTTACTATACTTTTGGGGTGTCCTAAGATCCCTAAAACCTTCCTAAGATCCCTATGACACCCCCAAAAGTATAGTAACAGGATCAAAAGTTAGTGATCAGATAACGACTTGGTGACAGAACACACTAAGGGGTTGTTTGGCTAAGCTTATTTTAGTGACTTATTTACTTATTGACTTTTTGAAAAGTTAAAAGGTGTTTGGGTTAGCTTATTATGTGAGAGGAATAAGTAAATAAGTCTCCAAAATAAGCTTAGCCAAACAGCCCCTAAGTGTTAAGTTGGGGGTGACGGGCGTCAAAGTGATATTTGGGGGTGGCAGCGGCCAATAGCCAATAGTTGGGGGTGATAAAATCTAATAACCCTAAATTAAATAAGTTCCAAGTCACAGAACTGAACCAAAAAAAATCACAATGTTTCAAAACTAAAAAAGTGGAAAAAAAAAACAAATAAAAATTATCCATCTGAGTTAAAAACATAGCATCCATATGCAAGATACATGAAACTTATAAGCAGTTGTTCTCATCAGCAATACCATGAAAAAAGTTAAGTTTTCTTTTAGTGATGTAGATTCCTAAAATCACATTGCAACAAAAAGAAAACTACAACTCTTCACTAATATACTGTGGCCAATTCATGAAGCACATAAAAAAAAGCAACAATAATAGGCAAATAAGAACAAAACATATTATCATTCAGTCCTTGACAAATAACAACAGACAGTTGGACCCAAACAGTATCTCAACCACACACTTATAAAACTCCCAGAGCCATAAAATTAGGTACCAAAACTCATCTAATACTAAATTCAAACCTAACACTCAGTGGCGGAGTTACATGTAGCCCAAGGTGGGCGGGCGCACCCCCGGGAAAAAAAAAATTTAGTGCTATTTTCCGTTGAAAATCCCGTCTGCACCCCTTGGATTTTTTCGTCCGTACCCCTTGAATTTTTTCATCCGCACCCCTTGGAATTTTTCGTCCACACACCTTAGGTAAAAAATGTTTTCGATTTATATTTTAACTTTTTTTAGTAAACTCTAATTAAAAAACTACCTGAATTATATAAACTTATACTACTCAACTTAACCCAAATACCCAATACCTTAACCCACTATTTCATTAAACATAATTAGTCCACTAATTACTAGCCCATTAATCAAACTCAACCTAAGTTCAAACTATAATAATTAAAATAAGCCCAATAGTCCCTTAGAATTCCTCCCGCCCTCCCTCTCTTGGGTCGTCTCCTACCAACGATTTCTAGGGTTGAAAATTAAAATTGAAACATTATGTTATGGAGCGATGAACTTATGCATCAATTTGTTTGTGATAGGAACCATGAGTAGGGACGTTATGGCGCAATTTCTTTTGTTTTACATGACCCGACCCGATACGAACCGATTTTTTTACTTATATACCTAGGGGCCTAAAATTTTTAAAAATGTTTCGCACCCCCATGGAAAAATTCCTGGGTCCGCCACTGCTAACACTCGTTTCCTACCATCAAAAATCCATGAACAAATCACACAAAAACCCTAAACAAATCACATCAATTCAAACAATTCATCAAAATCAAACACAAATTCCTATTCCTATTCCTATTCATATTCGTACAATCATATATATTAGATAAATGATAAATCACCGTTACGTCACATACGTGTTGTAAGAAGTTGATTCTGAAGCTGCGATTCGACACAGGAAGCCGAAACGATATATGTATATATCACGATTGGAAATATAACCTTGAAAAAGCAGGAAAAAGAGTCGTATAACATACAAACAGACTAATAGTGACGAAATAGTAATGACGGAAAGGATGAAGAGAAGAAGGAAACGGCATTACCTGACGCTTTATAAACCCTAGAAAACTGCAGAGAAGAAGAAATATACGTACAAAACGCGTATACGTAATGAGGCGAAGAAGGAAAGAGCATAAGAAGGGTAAAAAAACGGTTTTTATAGAGGTAACACGTCGCTAGAACGGAGGGATGGTGTAACGCGCGAAAGGGTGGCGCGTGGGGTGGTGAGTCATTGACACGTGGAAAGAGTCAGCTCTGACGGGGGAAAGTGTGGTCGCTTTCGGTTACAGCTGGATTTGGGAGAACGTCGGTGACGGTTAGGATTAGGAACCCCCCACCCTCTATTCAGCATAGGATATTTACATTCTAACAACCAATTTTTTTTGGAGGGAGACTTTCTCTATACAGGATCGATCAGGTCTCCGAAGTCATGTCAAAGACATTCCCCGTCAGCCCCGCTCTTACGGACGCGATGTTCGATCGGGCCCCGGCCGGCGCGCAAGCTGACTTCCGCCCGGAAACCATACTGCCCCCACACGAGAGCAGGGGCGGATGTATGTGGTATCAAGGGGGAGCGCCCGCTACCGCTTGGCCGGAAAATTTTTGACGTTTTTAGTGTAAATTTTGGATAAATTTGACGTTTTTTCGATTTCGTTACCGCTTATTTATAAAACGTTACCGCTTGGTCGGAATCCTAGATCCGCCACTGCACGAGAGACTCGTTGGGGGTAACAGCTGGGTATAACCGGGTTGCCCTCAAGACCGTACCATGCCTCGGTAGGATACGATCCATCATTGGGATGACCCACCCCCGAAATGCCGCAGCCGGGGATCGAACCGGAGACCTCAAGAGGAAACCGGCCCAATCCAGCCACTTCGGAACCAACTGGGCTGGAGGTGGGTATTTCTAACTACCACCTACTTCTTCATTTTATTTTATTTAATTTTACTAGTTTTTTTAAAACCATGTGGTTATTAAGTTTTTATATGGGGTTGATAATTCAACTTGTTGTAAACAATTAAAGTAAAGAATAAGAAAAAGAAATTTGTTCAACTTGTGATAATTTTATTTATGTTTTTGAAGCAAATCAAGCACTATAACACTCTTACTATTTACTTTTACTGCTAAGACAATCTCAGTCACATAATAATCTGAGCTATACACATAGATGGAGCTTTATTGGGGGCAGTGGTGCCTCGGCCCTGACCAATTTTTTCACTTATAGTGTTAATTTAATGAAATATTTGTAACTTTTTTCTGTAGTGTAAAATATTTGATTTTTAAGAGTTTGTCCCCTACTAAGTTTTCATTTAAGTTCCGTCACTAGCTATACACTCATTTCACTTACAAGCAACGTATGTTTCTCCATTTCGCTCATAATCATCCGTGTGAGCGAACTTGAGTGGAAATCAAGTTTACAATTGATCATGCAAGAGACTATTCATGGCAACGAAAGTGAAACTTCAGGGTTTGATTGGCTATATTAGGGATGAGTATTTGATACCGGGTACTAGTACCGTACCGATACTTTTGATACCGAACAAGTACTATGCTCATCCTAGCCTATTTTGTCATGATTGGATCTTATCAGTTAATTAGTCATAATTAAAACTATAAAACTTCTATGTGTCAATATAAACAAAGTTTAAAAGGTGTAACGAATGTTTTTTAAAATCAAATATTTTCTACTATTTTGTTATGATATAAAAAAGAGTTTTTCCACGCAAGTTGTCGGTATTTAATTAATCTAACTAATATATTCGTAATCGATGTTTTTTAAATCAAACATTTTATAATATTTTCTGATGATTAAAAAAGAATTGTTCCATACATGTATGTTTTAGTGACCTCTATGATAGTCGTGGACAGTGGCGGATCTACAAAATGATTGTAGGGGTAACGTTTTATAAAAAAAGGGTAATGAAATCGAAAACACTTCAAAAAAACGTTAAATTTTTCCAAAATTTACACTACCGCGGGAGCGCCAAATGGTAGCCTACGGAGGCTACCCCTTCCCCTAAAATAGGTCCGCCCCTGGTCGTGGACTATTTGAACTTTAACATTTTTTTTTTTTTTTGAACGGTGACTTTCTTATGAGTGACCCATTGTCACTGAACCCCGTCGAAGACGGTATTCCCCAGCCAAGATCTGCCGACGATGTTCTATCGGGCCCCGTACGGTATCAGACTTGGATGGCGTTCCCCCGGAAACCGTACTGCCTCCACACGAGTTGCCTCGCTGGAGTAACAGCCGGGTGAAAACCGGGGTGACGCTCAGGATCAAACCCCCCTCGGTGGGTTAGTCACCATCATTGCGCACGGGTGTCCTACCCCCTTTCGCCACAAGCGGGAATCGAACCAGTGACCTCTAGGAGACCAAACCGGCCCTCAACCAACTCGGCTATGAAGGCAGGACATTTGAACTTTAACATGATGCATGTAAAAACTTCTTTCATATGTAAGTTTTTATACGTGATTAATGTAAAATAGTACACGAGTAAGTTTAATTAAAAAAACTATTTTAAAAATAAGTAATAAATCTATTTAAAATTGTCCAGCCTGTTGTTATTGACTTAAGTATGCTAGTGGCTAGTGCACGTGGTATTTGTTGCTGGTTTTTTCAAATTGTCCAAATTGGGTTGGTTGATGTCTGGTTTTGTTTTTATGAATGTAACAGACTTCCAGTTTTAGTTCTGTAATTAATTATATTTCACTTTCATCGTGAGTTGGGGGTTTTTAAGTTAAATTGTTGTCTTCCGGTAATTAATATTGTATGATGGTAGTATTTTACCTACATTACATTACATGTGTATATAATAAAAATATTTTATTCTAGGTTTATAACTACATTAACTTGTTCATTATTGAATAAATAGAATAAGCCATAAAGCATTATACTCAATTTCAAAGTAAATATAAATCGTTTAGTAGAAAAAAAGTTGGTACCTAGTGACAAGACCATTTTGGTGTAAACGTACTTTTGACATATGTTTTTGCCAGAAAAAGAAAAAGAAAGATATATGTTGTGTTTTAATAAGGGTGTACCTATCTACACACCATTTTGCTTATTTACTCACCAAAAAAATGTGTTTTTTGTTCTTATATGTACACCCTGCAGTGTCGAAATGTAGCCAAAACACGGCGTTTTGGTCCGGTTAACCAGACAAAGACTGACGGATGTCTGACGGGTCTGTTGACCGGACCAAAACGCCGAGCTTTGGCCGCGTTTTGGTCCTATCAACCAGACAAGTATATAACAAACCTACCAATATTTTATTCATTTTTTATGTTTTAGATTAAACATATAACTTACAATTTACACATTTTTAAATTTTACACATAACACTGTTTTTCTAAACGTATAACTTTTATATCTTTAGCAATGCACTAAAACACATATAGTGATATAGATGGTTAAAAATGTTATGAAAATATGTTAAAATACATAAAAAATACTAAAGTAAAAGTAGGATCAAGCTTAGGATTAGGCCCCGGGTCAACCTTTAAGGGTCGTTTCGTATTTAGTAGGATTGGTTTTGCAATTCAAAAGGGGGTTGCGGCGCAGCTTGTTGCCCGTTTACCTGCCACTTGTTTGTAATTTATTACGTTGCCATTTGAATGGAAAAAAAAATTTGTTAAATAAAGAAAAAAAAATAATAATTAAGAAAATAGATATGATCGAGATCTAAAGATACCAACAATTTCTATAATTAGTTTTAATATTTTGATACTTTTTTTTTTTTTTTCAAAGCCTCAATCAAGACCTTTCGATTTTAAGATTACATTTAAGAAAAATAAGTAGATTGATACGTAAAATTTGTGCAGAAAAAATATATCTGATAAGATCTTACTCTTAACTTTATCGTCACGCTCTTTCAATCATTCTTTTTTACTTCTCTTAAAAAGCATCGTGTTATTATAAAAAATATATTTCATTTTGCTTGGTACGTATGATCTTTATTATAAAATAGTTATAACCGTTGTTTTATTTTTCATAAATATTCGTTCTTTTTTCTAAACTGTATAATAATCACTATAGCAGCCATACATTACGAACCCAATGTTTGACGAAATCGTGCGTCGATTTCTAGAAGTTCTTTCCATCCTTGACCTAACTAATATTAAAACCATTCTTGTCATTAACGTGTTTTTTTAATTATTAAAAGAGTTAAATGCCTGTATAGTCCCTGTGGTTTTTCTTTTTTTCACTTTTAGTCCCTAACTTTCTAAAATTACAGCTATAGTCTCAACTTTTACAATTTTGTTCTCGGATAGTCCTTAGGCCTAACATCATTTAGTTTTCTCAGTTAATAGGATGTGATATGACAAAAATACCCTTACTATAAAACAAAATAACTTAACATAATAAATAGATTTATTTATTTGTGGGACCCATTTTTATAAAAAAAAACAAAAAAACAAAAAAAAAAAAACAACCTTACCCCCAACCCCAACTCACCCCACATTCCTCTCTCTTTCTTCTCTCTAGTCTCAATCTTCTCATTCCACTGTCACCACCACAAAGAAAACCTAAACTTACCACCACCGCATTGAAGATCCAGTTGAAGATAACCAATGAAACCACATAAATAAATAAATCTTTTAATATGTTAACTTATTTTGTTTTATAGTAAGGGTATTTTTGTCATTTCATATCCTTTTATTTGAGAAAACTAACTGATGTTAGGCCTAGGGACTATCCGGAAACGAAATTTCAAAAGTTAGGGACTATAATTGTAATTTTAAAAAATTAGGGACTATAGCTGTAATATTAAAAATTGTTTCACATGTGAATATTTTTTTTTATTGGTATACCATATTCAAAGCGACGAAATGGGTGTGAGATGACGCGCCAACGACACCGTGATTTGAGGTTAAAACACGACCAAAAAACGAAAAACAAACATTACCTTATTTTATAGTTATATTATAGAAAACAATGGGTCCCACAGTTTTTGACAAAATGATTTTGTTTTCCTATGACTTGGTCCCACGACGACGGATCTTAATCATATTCAAGCAACATAGTCACCGTGTATAATACGTGATTAGGGGAGGAGGGGTGGTTCACTAGTGATAGATTCTATCACTCCCACTGTCTAATAAAATCATGCCATGTCATCAACCAAATTTCTATCACTAGTGATAGAAATGCAGGGGGGGTGGTATCACTACTGATGGAATTCTACCACTCCCAAATTTTAAAAATATTTACTCTCACAAACAACACGTGTCCAGAGCATATGTTTCGCCCTTCCTTTCTCTTTCATGAAACACACGTGTCATCAACATGCAGATGCCCACATGCAGAGCCCACATGCAACATTCAACGCGTTATACAATCAACGCGTTTTGTTTTTAACGCGTTATGTTTGGTCCGGCGGCGGTGTTTCGTGATGGTTCAACGAGTGATGGGGTGGTATAACGGACCACCCCGTGTGGCCTTAGAACTTAATATATGTTTTACAAAAGATGTGGGTAAGGTTATTGTAAAAAAAGTTAAAAGTGTGAGAAATGTGAGAAATATTGTGGAGATGACATGTGTCCTAAATCTAAATTAATTTAAAAGGGTAAACAAGTAATTTTATCATTAATTCAATTATTAAAAACTTCTCATAACCGTCACCTTAATTATAGAAACTATTTACACCCCCTATTTACTAATTACACCCCCTCTATCAAAAACATCACATCCATCAATCATTTGCTTTTTGTTTTTAGTCTTTTTTGTCTTTTTGTTGTCTTTTTTTATTATATTTTATTGTCTTTTTTGTCTTTTTGTTATTAGTAATGAATTATTATTATTAAACTGAAGTGAATGCACCGATAAGCTTGAGTAGTTACAAAAATTATGCAACTCTTTGCAATTCTTTGAATTAGTTTTGGTGGAAATGCACCAATAATATGACCTAAAGACAACAAATTACTTGCACCAATAATATGACATGCGCATGATTGTTTCTTTGAATTAGTTTCGTTGCTATCATTTTCATTATTATATTATGCTACTATAAAATTACCATATGCTTTCTAGAATTTTCTTTCCTTTGTTGTGTGATAGTATTTATATATTTACATGTCATTTTCACTGTCGGAAATAAATATAATTGTGATGTGATTTGTGTAGTAATTAATTATGTAAGTGGTAGTTAATGTGAGATATTGGTGATAAATGGTGAATCACAAAGTGATAGTATATTTATTTAAAAAAAATCTAGGAATTGTATTTTTTTTTTTTTTTTTGAAAGATTAACTTCATTAAAAAAACAGCCTAACTCATTGTTTGTGCCAGCAATTAGATGCTCTCCTTTTTACCTAAAAAGGTAAAAAAATAAAAAGATGTCTAGCATAAAAAACTAAAAAGGTAAAAAAAAGTTTAAGGCTTAAGTAATAAGCTTAATAATAATAATAATAAAATAATAATAATAATAATTCATTACTAATAACAAAAAGACAATAAAAGACAACAAAAAGACAAAAAAATATAATAAAAAAGACAATAAAAAGACAAAAAAGACTAAAAACAAAAGCAAGTGATTGATGGATGTGATATTTTTATAAGGGGGGGTGTAATTGGTAAAAAGGGGGGTGTAAATAGAATGAGTCTTTTTAAAAGATCTCTATAAACACCATTCAGCAAGTATATAACATCATTCAGCAAGTATATAACACCATTCATGGACTAAACATCTGATCGAAACATATTTTTTTCTCTATATAAGTATAGCAATATGGTACTCATATTAAAGATAAAAAAACGCCCGTTATTATGGTGTAATTTTAAAAAAAAAAAATTACGTATAAAAAGTTATTGACGTTTAAAAAAGACGAGGGAAGTTACATGTGCATTAATGTTAGTTTCTTAATTTAAAAATGTTAAATTTACCTATATACCCTTAATCTAGAAAATTGATATGTTTAAAAGTAAACATTATTTACAATTTTTCCATTATGATCTCAACCATTAGATCAAAGATCTAATGGTGTAGATTCTTTCTTACCTTTCTCACAAAAAAACTTTTTTTTTACAGGAACCTCTACCCAAAAGATGTTATGATTCATAATTTATAAAAATTTGAGTAAAATGCACGGATAGTCCCTGTGGTTTTGAAAAATAACATCTATAGTCTTCAACTTGTAGAAATTACACCAGTGCTCCCTATTAACTATAGGTGCAATTTCCAAAAGTTGGGAACTATAGGTGTTATTTTGCAAAACCACATGGACTATTTGTACATTTTACTCTAAAAATTTTGAACCAAGCCTAGCAGAACTTATGGGACGAAGTTGAGGTAAGAACGTGCACGGGTCAGAACTAGTGCAAGTCAGAAAGAGCTTTTAACAAATTGGGTTTGTGTAAATATGGATCATTTTACAAGATATCATTTTGGTTTGTGTCAACCGGGTTATGATCAGAATAGAATTGAATAAACAATGTTGTTTTAGAAAAAAAAAATGTATCAAAATAAGTTCCCCTGGTTATATTTTTTTGACGCTAGCGACAACAATGTGATGGAATGGTGACAGGTGTGATGGTGGTGGACATAGTTATGGGGCTGATTGTGACGATGGGTGTGGTGATGGTGTTAGTGGTAACGACGTTGGTGGGTGAAGTAGCTATAGGCCCATAGCTATGGGCTTGTGGTGTGATGTTGGTGTCGGTGTCGACGACGATAAGTATTACCTAGAGCAATTATATTCTTTATTGGACTCAACATGACAAGTGGAGATGAAGGAGGAAAGGGGCCATGTTATTTTTAATGCTTAATTAATATAACCTAATATAAAAAAACAATGTATCTTATTTTATTGTATTTTATTTTAAATCGCAAAACTTAAAAACTCAAAACAAATAAGCACAGTAATTAGAGCTATGGGGAAGATTCATTTGAGAAGAAAATTAAATTAAGAAATGGTACAAATGTAAAACATTAAATAGTGTTTCTCTCAATTCATTTATTATTATCTTTGACTAATTAATTAGTCATAAACACTATCATCCTCCACACTTAAATTTTTGCTTACACACACCATATTTATCCTACACGTTTTGAAATTTATCCTACACGGCTTGTAATTCATCCTACACACCTCGTAATTTATGCTACACTATAAATTATATATTTTTTTCTTTTTTTGAAAAAATATGGTATTTTGAAAATAAGTTACAAATTTAATGTAGTTAACTATTAAAAAGGAAGACTACTAATTAATGATCCATCTAAGTTTACCAATATACCCTTACACTAATATTAAATACAAAAATTAAATGAAGCATTCTTATTGGTTTAAATTTTTTCTTTTTTATTCTTAAAAAAAAATTCTTCTCATTTGAACTCTCCACTTGTTTGTTTTTTTGCTTTTTTTTTTCTTTTTTCCTAAGCTATGCTTGACCTTAACCCTCAAAAAAGAACATATAGTATTAATTAAATTGTAAATAAAAATTGAAAAATAAACTTAATGAATTATGAAAAAAATGAAAATAAACTGAATGAATTATGAAAAAAATTAATTGCAACACACATATTTTAATCTATACATATAATAAAAGAAACCATATTAGGGACACTTGTCATTATATTAGCTCTTCTCTTATAGATAATTGTTCTTTTAGTTTAATCTTTTTTAATTAATAATTAATTATAGATAATCATCATATTAAATATTATTTACTTTAATATCTTATGGATAATTACTATTAATTTAATCTCTTCTAACTAATTATAATAACTCTCCTACTAAATATTATTTAGTTTAATATCTTCTAATTAATTATAGATAACTCTCCTACTAAATATTATTTTGTTTAATCTCTTCTACTTAACTATAGATAATTATTATTTATTTTAAATTTAATGCATACTTCTCATTTATAATATTAACTAGGTTAGAATCCTGTGTATTACACGGGTTGAATAAAATAAATATACTTAGTAACTACATACGTTTTTTGTAATAAGATCTTATTATTTTTTTAATTAAAATTTAAATTTGAATCCGGAAGTAATATATTAGTAAACTTAATACATAAATCGAAAGTTAATAACAAACCCGACCGTGAAATGAAACCGATGACCATTTTGATCGGTTTCACGGTTTTAAATCGAATTGTGAACATCCTTAGTAATAACCAATAAGGTCAATTTGTGTTTTTTTTTTATAATAAGTTATTAAAATAACTTTTTAAAATATTGTAAAACCACAAAGTTTGAAATATATATATTTTTTTTGTTTGATGAAGATATAACTTAATTAGTTTTATTATATATCTAGAGTTTGAACCTGGGTTATAAACCTGGTTAAATCAGAATTTAGAGAGAACAAGTATACTTTATATACTTTAATATTTCATTTCTTAACTATTTCTTTTATTTTCTCTTCTTATTACTAACTAATTAATATTTCATTGATTCAACTACGTGTCCCCATAGGTATATAATCTGAAAGAGAGTGAAATAAGAGGGGAAATAAATCTTCGACTCACTAAATTATTTTATTATTTAGTATATAAAATTTATTTATTCAACCCGTGTAATACACGGGGTTATAACCTAGTTAATAATATATATATTACAGCATGTGTAAATTAGTAAATTGTACTTTTAACACTCTTCATTCTCAAGTCTGTTACAAATGTATTGAAATTGAACGAGTCTTCATGGGAGGCTGGACTGCTGGAGCCCGTATTGCTAACTGGACCTTACTTGGGTCTGATTGAAGCCTTTTATAGCCCATAAAGTACGAGGGCTGACTCGCAAAGTCAGGGTCAGGGTTTCAGCCTAAAGGCCCAACACAATCACCATTTTCATCATTTCATGTTTGTTATGAAACATAACAAAACTACTATATCATATCTTGAATTATTACTATACAGTGTGCCTAAAAGAAATATGTTATAGAAACTATAGTCAAATAAATATAAACTGAAACGTCGATGCCAATATGAATAAATTGGTTACAAGAAACTACAAACTAATATTGTAAACAAATTACTTTTATATTCCATTTTTCCTTATGTAAAAGATTAAAATGTGTATAAGTTACCACTAAAATGTTTAATGGCCAAAGAAATAACTGAAGTGAATGAATGTGTTTAGTTTGTTTCTCAAAATAAATAAATCAATAAATTGTGAATATTTTATTTATCACAACCCTTTGCAAATACATTATATGGTATTAACCACAAAATTTGATTAATGGTAACACTATCCAACCGAACTCATTTTCTATGAAATTGCTAATCTTGAGTAATTATTGTTAAACTATTGGTTATGTCACACCCCAACCGATGGCGGAAACATTGGGATGAGACGAAGTGCGTAGATTGCAAGAGACTTCATAACACTATGTGACAATATTAATTTAATTCAAATTTCATTTCAAGAATAATTGTCACACAAGATTCAAATAACAACATTGTAACATAACAACAAAAGATAGATTAATCTAGGTGTGTATCTAGTCCACCCTAAATCTTGTTTCATCTTGTAACATCACTTTATCAATTAACCTGTAACATGTATTAAAATAGAGTTCAATGCAAAACAAACTCGAATGCCTCTACACGTATAGTAACTGGTGAGTATACTCGATCCCTTTTCCCTTTTACCATTTTGGGATGCAACATGTATATTATACAAAATGACACTCAAACTATTTTTAACATACTCTATCCATGCTTAACATGAAACTATGTGTGGTACTTGTTATTCTCGTATGCTATGTAAACTACTTGGCCGATATATGTTCATTAACTTTGCTAGCCTCCCTTAACAATTATAGCGCTATAGGATTAACGCACCGCCCGTTAGACTTGGGGTATTGTTAAGTTAAACATGTTACCTCCCGCTGCTCTATTGGGATTAGGCTATTTTAACGCGTTGTATACTCGGGTTTGAACATATTGTACGCCATATTTGCATACTAGTACTCACATATTATGAATCATGTTGGATGTGAGCGCTTTTTATTCTATTTATGCTATGTAACAAAACTTGTATACTCGTCTTTGCTTTTGCATTGAACTCTATTTTAATACATGTTGCAGGTTAATTGATGAAGTGATGTTACAGGATGAAACAAGATTTAGGGTGGACTAGATACACACCTAGATTAATCTATCTTTTGAGCGTCATCTACGTCTTATACTTGAGCTCTTACGTGTTTGCACGAAATTACACCAGTAAGCTAGGAGTGAAATCCACAACTTAATGGTAATTTCCATTCAACTCTAGTGGACCCTCGTAAAAGTGTCGAAATTATATTTTGACCCAACGAGTACTAACCACATTTAGGGTACGAAATCGTCAAGTTAGGGGTGAAACCCGCATCTCGTCGATTAAGTCCCATTCCTCGATTTTCAATCTCGCCAAAGTCCCGATTGTTTCAATCGATTAGAGACGTGTAGTAACTGGAAGGGTAAGGTACCGTTAATCGCTTCTCGACGAGAGTATCTTACCTATAGGCCAAAGCACGTTTTCTCTAATTCGAAAGGCATTCGACCCACTTTGGAATAGTCGACGTTTCTCTACCCGAAACAATCCAATGTTTTATTGAGCCTTTCTTTTATGTGTCTCAATTTATATGTGATTTTATACTTGAACGTTCATTCATTTCAAACTTTTTACTCGATTCGCTCACGTATCGCAATCAAAAACGATAACAATCTCTCGTGAACAAACTAAATTTACTATGCTTTCATTCATTCATTCATGTTATACTATGTGAAATTCATGATTATGTTACATGAGACGTTTTATTGTAACAACCCTCGGTAAAACCAACACTCTCATAATATGTTTGACACCCTATTATATTTTAGAATGTCCCAATATGTCTTTAATTACACCCCGTATGTGAAAACCGAGCTCAAATTATGTTATAGTTTATAAAAATAAAATAAAAATCTGAAATTAGAACTGAGGCGGGCCGCGTAAGATCCCACCTCAAGTTCATGCGGGCCGCGCGGACTCATAACATGCGATCGCACCAGAAGCCGACACGTGTCGTAATCGTGTCAAGCCTAGTGGCGACTCAGCTAAGCTATAGTGTTGACTGGTGTTGACACGGGCCGCGTAAGGTTACCTTGTCTTTCACGCGGGCCGCGACAGGATGCAATATCACAACTATAAATAGCAGGCATCAGTTTTCAGTTTCCGTCGCTCATTCCCAAATCTCATTCACGAATTCTGAAGTTATAGACATAATATTTTGGGTATTATACCCCTAATTAGCCAGGTTCTGCTCCATTGTAAGTATTATAACCCCAGTTTCATAACAGTTACGCTGCCCGATTGATTTAGGGTTCCGTAACAACTGTCATGGTTCTGCCCGACGTAGTTGTTGGAATGCCGTCTCGGGGAGGGTATCATTAATAATTTCAAAGGGTTATGGTACTAATCAATGTACATCTGTATAAATTATAGATTATAGCCAGGAAACCCTTACGAAAAGTCTAAGACAGCAATGTGAGTTTATCCTCTTTTTGTTAATGTTTTTGGTAATGTTTTACCAAACCTTAAATGTTTTACTATGAAATTAAGCGATGATTGAGTCTTTGTAGTTCTTCAATTACTGCCGGTATTATGGGGTTTTGTATACAAAATTTACTACGAGTAGTAGTAAGTCTGAATGACAGTGCATTACCATTGGACAACGAGTTAGCCAATGGGTAATTTGACCATAGCCATAGATCCGGTCGAGTGGCAAATACTGAATGAGTAATTGTGTAGAAAGAAACAATGTGATTGCTCTCAATACTGTGTTAATTGATAAAATGTTTCTTGATTAAACTGGGATTCACTCACCAGTATTTTCGACTGACAAATGTTTTTAAAACGCGTTACAGGTAACACAATGTGAACAGCCAATTAATGAAAAGCCAGCTGGAGAGCACTGAAGGCTTGGGAAAATGTGGCTATAAAAGTTACCTAATAAACGATGTTTTAAATTCAATAAAATAGGGTTTGTCCCTATAAATATATTGTAATGAGAAACTTGGGTTTTACCCATGTATTTATTAATATCAAGTATGGTGGTTTTACTCTGATAAACATTTCCTAACTACGGTCCAGATGTAAATTCCGTTGCGAGACTAAATAAACTAATACCACCAAAATCTGAGTTCACGTCCGCCCGTTCCCGGGGATCAGGGATCGGGGGTTGTGACATTTATGCTATGTGAATCAATTTGAACCCTTTATGCTATGTGACACTTTATGCTATATTGAATCATTTCATGAAAACAATTTTCTTAAACAAACATTATGATCAAGTCTCACCTAATTGTTCTTTTGAATCTTAGATGCCTTCTCGTCACTCCAACTCGTCTAAGAAGTCAAAGTCTCGTTCCAAGAAGAGGATGGTGGTTTTCATGACCAATCAAATTGCGCGCATCGTCCCAAAGGTCGTTACCGAAATTCGAGCTTCCGAAACTCCGAACTCCTCCGTCGACTCTAAGGTCGAAGCACGCAAGCCTGTTTCGTTTAACTTTAAACACTTTTCGTCGTGCAACCTCAAACCATTCACTGGCAAAGTCGGGGTGACCGCCATGCTCGAGTGGTTTGATAGCATGGAGGTCACGTTCATCAACAGTGAATGCCCTGAAGAGCTAAAAACGCGTAGTGCGACTGGGGTATTCCAAGCCCGAGCTCTCGAGTGGTGGACGAACGAAAGGAACATCCGTTCGAACGAAGAGGATTATGCTCTGCCCTGGGGAGAAGTCAAGACCCTCATGATGGAAGAATTTTGCCCTCCGCATGAGCAACAAAGGTTAGAAGAAGAATTTTGGGCTCTAAAACAAGTGCGTGATGAGAACCTAGCGTACACTACTCGTTTCAAACAACTTAGCTTCATTGTTCCTCACCTCGTTATGACCACCGAATGCAAGATAAGGAAGTACATCAATGGGTTACCTTCTAGCATGCGCGATACGATCGAGGCAGCTAAACTCGACAATATCGAAGCTGTCTACCGTTTGGCCGCTTCCCTAAACAACAATCGCATTCGCGATAAACAAGCCGCAAACCCCGTTTCATTCAAGCCAGCCAACGAAATTACCCAACAGTCAAGTAGCAATAGGGGGAAGAAGCGAAATCAATCGAACCCTGTTTGCAATGCGATTGTGCCACCCGTTAACCCAAACCCCGTTGCTCCTGATAACACTCGAAAGTTGTACAATGGGATTCACCCCAAGTGTGCCACTTGTAACTATCACCATCCCCCCAATGCCAACTGTCGCCGATGTACCAATTGCAACCGTTATGGGCACGATACCGCGTATTGCCGCAGTAACCAACAACAACAAGCACCACAAGCTCAGCAAGCACAACAAGCTCCACATGCTCCTCAAAACGCCAGACCGGTTAGGGCTTGTTTCAAATGTGGGGATACTAATCATCTCCATCCTCAATGCCCATAATGGAATCAAGAGCAACAACAACCTCCTCATAGACGCGATTTCAACCTGAACGCAAATCAAGCACGCAACGACAATGATGTCGTTAATGGTACGTTTCTTGTTAACCATCTTTATGCTTCGATACTGTTTGATACTGGTGCGGACAAAAGCTTTGTGTCCTTAGAATTCGAATCATTGTTAAATTGCACACGCTCTAAGCTACCTAAGTCGTTTTCCGTCGAAGTTGCCAATGGTAAATCCATCTTAGTCGATTCCGTTCTTCTCGATTGTCGCCTTATTCTTAACGAGCATGTTTTTACTATCGACCTCATACCCATGCAACTGGGTAGTTTTGACGTCATCATAGGCATGGATTGGCTTCAGAAGAACCATGCTGAAATCGCTTGTCACGAGAAGTACGTTCGTTTACCCCTTCCACCTGGCGATGTTTTGCACGTCTATGGAGACCGACCTTCGAGAGGACTGAAGTTGATGTCCTGCACACAAGTGAACAAATACTTACTCAAACAGTACTTTGCCTTTTTAGCCCACGTTGTGGAAGAAAAGGGCAAGGTAAAAAGCGTAAGTGATGTTCCAGTGGTGCGCGACTTCCCTGACGTCTTTCCTGATGATTTGCCTGGTCCTCCTCCACCTCGATCTGTTGACTTTCGTATTGACCTCGTACCTGGTGACTGGTGTGACTCATGTTGCCAAAGCTCCTTATCGTCTTGCCCCTTCTGAGATGCAAGAATTATCTACGCAACTTCAAGAACTCCTCGATAAGGGTTTCATTCGTCCAAGTACCTCACCTTGGGGTGCTCCTCGTAAAAAAGAAGGATGGCACTTTCCGCATGTGCATCGACTATCGTGAGCTTAACAAACTCACCATCAAGAATCGTTACCCTCTTCCACGCATCGATGATCTTTTTGATCAACTTCAAGGCACTACTTGCTTCTCCAAGATCGATCTTCGATCTGGTTATCACCAGCTTCGTGTTCTCGAAGAGAACATTCCCAAAACTGCATTTCGCACTCGCTATGGACACTACGAGTTCGTGGTTATGCCTTTTGGCTTGACTAACGCGCCCGCTGTGTTCATGGATCTTATGAATCGTGTTTGTAAACCTTATTTGGATCGTTTTGTGTTCGTCTTCATTGATGACATTCTTATTTATTCTAAATCTCAAGCCGATCACGAGCGTCATCTACGTCTTACACTTGAGCTCTTACGTGCCAAACGTCTTTACGCGAAGTTTTCCAAATGTGAGTTCTGGATCAAAGAAGTCCAATTCCTTGGGCACGTTGTTACTGAAAAAGGAATCCATGTTGATCCTTCCAAAATCGAAGCAGTGAAGAATTGGACCGCGCCTAAATCTCCTTCTGAAATCCGTTCCTTCTTAGGATTGGCGGGTTATTACCGCCGATTCATCTCGAACTTTTCAAAAATCGCCGTTCCTCTAACTTCGTTGACTTAAAAAGAGAAACCTTTTGCTTGGGGTCCTGAGCAAGAGGAATCTTTTTAATCCCTCAAGGATTTGCTTTGTAACGCTCCTATTCTTGCTCTCCCTGATGGAAACAATGACTTCGTGGTATATTGTGATGCCTCGAATCGTGGTCTTGGTTGCGTTCTCATGCAACGAGACAAAGTCATCGCTTACGCCTCTCGTCAACTCAAAATACATGAGAAAAACTATACTACCCACGACCTCGAGCTTGGCGCAGTTGTTTTTGCGTTAAAGATTTGGCGACACTACCTATACGGTACAAAGTGTGTGGTTTTCACTGATCATAAGAGCCTGTAACACATCTTTGACCAAAAAGAGCTTAATAAGCGTCAGCGACGTTGGGTGGAATTACTTAACGACTATGACTGCGAGATTCGCTACCACCTTGGTAAAGCAAATGTCGTGGCCGATGCACTTAGTCGTAAGACTCATGTAGATTACATCCGTTGTTTTCATATCTCGAGCGATCTTCACAATTGCATCCGTGAAGCGCAATATTCGTCTATCAACGAAGGTTCCATGTCCGTGGAAATACGTGGAGCTAATGAAGGTCAACTCATTTCAAAATCTGATGGTCTCCTATACTGACGTGATCGCATTTGGGTACCAAATCCCGATAATCTTCGTGAACTCATAATGAACGAGGCACACAAGTCCAAATACTCAATTCTCCTGGTGCTGACAAGATGTACCACGATCTACATACATCCTATTGGTGGCCTGGTATGAAGAGAGAAATCGCCACTTATGTTTCTGAGTGTATCACCTGTTCGAAAGTTAAAGCCGAGCATCAACGACCTTCTGGTCTTCTCGAACAACCTGAAATCCCCGTCTGGAAATGGGATAGCATTGCCATGGACTTCATAACCAAACTTCCTCGTACGCCTTCTGGTCACGATAGTATTTGGGTAATCATCGATCGTTTGACCAAGTCCGCTCATTTCCTTCCTATTCGTGAAGATTTCAAGGTTGAACGACTTGCTCGACTCTACACTGACGAAATCATAAGCCGTCATGGCATTCCTCTCGATATCATTTCTGATCGTGATGGCCGTTTCACTTCGCGTCTTTGGCAAACTTTCCAGTCCGCTATGGGTACTCATTTGAATCTCAGTACGGCCTTTCATCCTCAAACGGATGGACAGACTGAACGTACTATCCAAACCCTAGAGGACATGCTCCGTTCTTGTGTCATCGACTTTGGTGGTAGTTGGGATGTGCATTTACCATTGATCGAGTTCTCGTACAACAATAGCTACCACTCCAGTATCCAACTGGCTCCATTCGAGGCATTGTATGGTCGCAAATGCCGATCCCCTTTAAGGTGGCACGAGGTTGGTGACAAAAAATTTACTGGACCAGAGATCATACAAGAAACGACGGATAAGATCCTTCAAATCCGTGATAATCTACTCAAGGCTCGTAGTCGGCAAAAGAGCTATGCTGACAAGAGACGCAAACCATTGGAGTTTAACGTTGGTGACCATGTTCTACTCAAGGTATCTCCTTGGAAAGAAGTAGTTCGTTTTGGTAAAAAGGGAAAACTTGCCCCTCGCTATGTTGGTCCATTCAAGATACTCGAAAGGATTGGCAAAGTGGCTTATCGACTCGATTTACCTCAAGAACTCAGTAACGTTCATCCAACGTTTCATGTCTCGAATCTAAAGAAGTGTCTCCCTGAAGAAGGACTTCAAGTTCCCCTCGAAGATCTTCAAGTCAACGAAACTATGCATTTTGTGGAAAGACCCGTCGAAATCATGGATCAAGGAGTCAAGTTATTGAGGCGCAGTAAAACTCCTATCGTCCAGGTTCGATGGGAAGGAAAACGTGGCGCCGAATTTACTTGGGAACTCAAGAGTGACATGAAGACGAAGTATCCACATCTTTTCCCTGCTTCTTCCTAAATTTCGGGAAAATTCCCTAAAGGAAGGGAGACTGTAACGCTTCGCATTTTTGTAATCGTATATCCATTGTATTCGTATTGTATTCGCATTCAACCATTGAAATCCGAGGCTTTGATCGTAATAAAACTTGATCATTATACATGAATTATACTTTAAATTAAACATAGTCGATGCCTTGAGTTCAAAAAGATCATCGATGCGTGGAAGAGGGTAACGATTCTTGATGGTGAGTTTGTTAAGCTCACGATAGTCGATGCACATGCGGAAAGAGCCAACCTTCTTTTTGACGAAGAGCACATGAGCACCCCAAGGTGAGGTACTTGGACGAATGAAACCCTTATCGAGGAGTTCTTGAAGTTACGTAGATAATTCTTGCATCTCAGAAGGTGCAAGACGATAAGGAGCTTTGGCAACATGAGTCACACCAGTCACCAGGTACGAGGTCAATACGAAAGTCAACAGATCGAGGTGGAGGAGGACCAGGGAAATCTTCAGGAAAGACGTCAGGGAAGTCGCGCACCACTGGAACATCACTTACGCCTTTTCCCTTGCCCTTTTCTTCCACAACGTGGGCTAAAATGGCAAAGTACTGTTTGCGTAAGTATTTGTTCCCTTGTGTGCAGGACATCAACTTCAGTCCTCTCGAAGGTCGGTCTCCATAGACGTGCAAAACATCGCCAGGTGGAAGGGGTAAACGAACGTACTTCTCATGACAAGCGATTTCAGCATGGTTCTTCTAAAGCCAATCCATGCCTATGATGATGTCGAAACTACCCAGTTGCATGGGTATGAGGTTGATAGTAAAAACGTGCTCGTTAAGAGTAAGGCGATAATCGAGAAGAAGAGAATCGACTAAGATGGATTTACCATTGGCAACTTCGACGGAAAACGACTTAGGTAGCTTAGAGCGTGTGCAATTTAACAATGATTCGAATTCTAAGGACACAAAGCTTTTGTCCGCACCAGCATCAAACAATATCGAAGCATAAAGATGGTTAACAAGAAACGTACCATTAACGACATCATTGTCGTTGCGTGCTTGATTTGCGTTCAGGTTGAAAGCGCGTCCATGAGGAGGTTGTTGTTGCTCTTGATTCCATTGTGGGCATTGAGGACGGAGATGATTAGTATCCCCACATTTGAAACAAGCCCTAACCGGTCTGGCGTTTTGAGGAGAAGGTGGAGCTTGTTGTGCTTGCTGAGCTTGTGGTGCTTGTTGTTGTTGGTTACTGCGGCAATACGCGGTATCGTGCCCATAACGGTTGCAATTGGTATAGCGGCGACAGTTTTCATTGGGGGGATGGTGATAGTTACAAGTGGCACACTTGGGGTGAATCCCAGTGTACAACTTTCGAGTGTTATCAGGAGCAACGGGGTTTGGGTTAACGGGTGGCACAATCGCATTGCAAACAGGGTTCAATTGCTTTCGCTTCTTCCCCCTATTGCTACTCGACTGTTGGGTAATTTGGTTTGCTGGCTTGAATGAAACGGGGTTTGTGGCTTGTTTATCGCGAATGCGATTGTTGTTTAGGGAAGCGGCCAAACGGTAGACATCTTCGATATTGTCGAGTTTGGCTGCCTCGATCGTATCACGCATGCTAGAAGGTAACCCATTGATGTACTTCCTTATCTTGCATTCGGTGGTCATAACGAGGTGGGAACAATGAAGCTAAGTTGTTTGAAACGAGTAGTGTAGGCTAGGTTCTCATCACCCACTTGTTTTAGAGCCCAAAATTCTTCTTCTAACCTTTTTTGCTCATGCGGAGGGCAAAATTCTTCCATCATGAGGGTCTTGACTTCTCCCCAGGGCAGAGCATAAGCCTCTTCGTTCGAATGGATGTTCCTTTCGTTCGTCCACCACTTTAGAGCTCGGGCTTGGAATACCCCAGTCGCACTACGCGTTTTAGCTCTTCAGGGCATTCACTGTTGATGAACGTGACCTCCATGCTATCAAACCACTTGAGCATGGCCGTCACCCCGTCGTTGCCAGTGAATGGTTTAGGGTTGCACGACGAAAAGTGTTTAAAGTTAAACGAAACAGGCTTGCGTGCTTCGACCTTAGAGTCGACGGAGGAGTTCGGAGTTTCGGAAGCTCGAATTTCGGTAACGACCTTTGGGACGATGCGTGCAATTTGATTGGCCATGAAAACCATCATCCTCTTCTTGGAACGAGACTTTGACTTCTTAGACGAGTTGGAGTGACGAGAAAGTATCTAAGATTCAAAAGAACAATTAGGTGAGACTTGATCATAATGTTTGTTTAAGAAAATTGTTTTCATGAAATGATTCAATATAGCATAAATTGTCACATAGCATAAAGGGTTCAAATTGATTCACATAGCATAAAACGTCTCATGTAGCATAATCATGAATTTCACATAGCATAACATGAATGAATGAAAGCATAGTAAATTTAGTTTGTTCACGAGAGATTGTTATCGTTTTTTATTGCGATAAGTGAGCGAATCGAGTAAAAAGTTTGAAATGAATGAACGTTCAAGTATAAAATCACATATAAATTGAGATACTTAAAAGAGAGACTCAATAAAACATTGGATTGTTTCGGGTAGAGAAACGTCGACTATTCCAAAGTGGGTCGAATGCCTTTCGAATTAGAGAAAACGTGCTTTGGCCTATAGGTAAGATACTCTCGTCGAGAAGCGATTGACGGTACCTTACCCTTCCAGTTACTACACGTCTCTAATCGATTGAAACAATCGGGACTTTGGCAAGATTGAAAATCGAGGAATGGGACTTAATCGACGAGATGCGGGTTTCACCCCTAACTTGACGATTTCGTACCCTAAATGTGGTTAGTACTCGTTGGGTCAAAATATAATTTCGACACTTTGATGAGGGTCCACTAGAGTTGAATGGAAATTACCATTAAGTTGTGGATTTCACTCCTAGCTTACTGGTGTAATTTCGTGCAAAAATAGTTTAAGGTAAAATGAGAGTCGTTTACCAAATTGTGGGTTTCACGTCTATTTTGGTAACGTCGTCTCGTTTATGTTACGAGTGTTGTCAAAAACAAAAGTGTATTCATGTTAGCATTAAGAAAGGCATGTAAGTTTAACAAACAAGAAGTGTTGCTAGGGAGCATGTGAGGTAGAATGCATAAGTTTTAAACAACCAACAAGAGACAAAGTTCCTAGAACTATAGACTAGGGCAAGGCATTCCTACTTTTTCTAATTCCCTATAGTTATGGCTCTGATACCAATCTGTCACACCCCAACCGATGGCGGAAACATCGGGATGAGACGAAGTGCGTAGATTGCAAGAGACTTCATAACACTATGTGACAATATTAATTTAATTCAAATTTCATTTCAAGACTAATTGTCACACAAGATTCAAATAACAACATTGTAACATAACAACAAAAGATAGATTAATCTAGGTGTGTATCTAGTCCACCCTAAATCTTTTTTCATCTTGTAACATCACTTCATCAATTAACCTGCAACATGTATTAAAATAGAGTTCAATGCAAAAGCAAAGACGAGTATACAAGCTTTGTTACATATCATAAATAGAATAAAAAGCGCTCATATCCAACATGATTCATAATATGTGAGTACTAGTATGCAAATATGGCGTACAATATGTTCAAACCCGTGTATACAACGCGTTAAAATAGGCTAATCCCGATAGAGTAGCGGGAGGTAACATATTTAACTTAACAATACCCCAAATCTAACGGGCGGTGCGTTAATCCTATAGCGCTATAATTGTTAAGGGGTGCTAGCAAAGTTAATGAGCATATATCGACCAAGTAGTTTACATAGCATACGAGAATAACAAGTACCACACATAGTTTCATGTTAAGCATGGATAGAGTATGTTAAAAATAGTTTGAGTGTCATTTTGTATAATATACATGTTGCATCCCAAAATGGTAAAAGGGAAAAGGGATCGAGTATACTCACGGTTTCTCAAAGTTGTTCCTTTGGTAATCCCGTGAAGAGTTGGAGGTTCAAAGCTTCCTTAGAACACTTAATGTTTTATTTAGAACTCTTCGAGTTCTCTTCCTTGCTTGGTAGATTTTAAGAGAATTAGAGGGGTTGAGAGAAGAATGGTTAGAACATTTAGTGTTCTTTTAGAATTCTTAGAATTCTTGATTTAGAGAGATTAAGAGAAGATTGAGAGAAGAATGGTGTGAAGAAAATGGTAGGAGGAAGTTGGTATTTATAGATGAAGAAGTTGGTAGGTGATTGGTGGAGATAATAGTAATAAAAAAAATAAATGGAAAAGATAAATAAAAAGATAATAAAAAAAATAATTATAATGGAGAATGGAAGTGGAAAAGGTGATTGAAGGAGGTGGAAAATGTGATTGAAGGAGGTGGAAAAGGTGATTGGAGAAGAAAAGAGGTGGAAAAGTGTTTGGTATAATCTTTGGTATTTATTGAGTATATAATATGTATAAATGCATAATTCAAGTATTGTAAATGTACGTATAAGTAATTATATGTCAAATCACAATATTGGTGTATTTAAAATACGTATTTACGATTGTTTGTTTGTAAAAATTAGGTATGAGTTTGCGTGTAACGCCAATGTATCAAGTTTGCACATAAATGGAACGAATGTATGATATGTTTAATTTAAAGTATAATTCATGTATAATGATCAAGTTTTATTACGATCAAAGCCTGGATTTCAATGGTTGAATGCGAAATACAATGGATATACGATTACAAAAATGCGAAGCGTTACATGTTAAAGTAAGTATATTTAATAGTTAAATGCCATTTTAGTCCCTATGGTTTTAGTCATTTTGTCAGTTTAGTCCAAAGGTTTCATTTTTAACCTGTGGATCCAAAAAGGTTTCACCGTTGCCATTTTAGTCCACTAGGTTAACTTTATCCATTTTTTCTGTTAACCAGATGGGCAATTCGGTCATTTTATATGTAATTCTGTTAACTAGAAAGGCAATTCGGCCATACAAAATGTCCGAATCACCCTTCTCGTTAACAGAAATAATGGATGAAATTAACCCAGTGGACTAAAATGGCAACAGTGAAACCTTTTTGGACCCACAGGTTAAAAATGAAACCTTTGGACTAAACTGGCAAAATGACCCAAACCACAGGGACTAAAATGGCATTTAACTCTATATTTAAATTATAGAATTGGTTAAATAGGTAACTTTTATGAAATAACCTTCACAACCTTCACAACATCCGGACAAATGGATCTGGCAACCTGATCCAGCGGGCAAATTCACAGTCTCCTCGATGAAAAGGGCCCTCCTCGAAGCGACTCTTGACAGTGACGACTCTGGATTCGTTTTGGAATGGAACAAAAAAATTCCCAAGAAGGTTAATATCTTAGCTTGGAAGGCCAGCCTTAACAGATTACCTACTCTAATCGAACTTGCGAGAATAAATGTTCGAGTCAGCTCCACTTCCTGCAAGTTATGTTCTGAAGAGGATGAGTCTGGATCCCATCTTTTTATCTCCTGCAGTTGGGCTGCCCAGATTTGGCATAATATTTCCACTTGGTGCAAGTTAGCGCCGATCTATGCTTTCACTATGACGGATCTCTTGACAGTTCACGATAATTATAGATTGGGACGGCGAAAGAAGGAAACTTTATACGGGATTATTCTCACAACTTGTTGGTGCATTTGGAAGACGAGGAACGAACTTGTCTTTTCGAACTCTCACAAATCCATCAGACTAATCACGACAGATATTAAAGCATTGAGTTATTTTTGGATTAATAATAGGTCTCAGGCTAAGGACTTAGTATGGAGAGATTGGATAAATTGCCCGTTGTAATTGTTGTTTCCTTGTTTGTTTAGCCTCTAGCTTCTTGCTAGTGTGCTTCTTAATGAAATTCGCTGTTAAAAAAAAAAAGGTAACTTTTATGAAACTCATTAACTTAGAACGAGTTTAAATAGGCCATTACCATCCACCACAACTATCGGCAACAACCACTGTAATCGTTGTCACCACCTAAATAGTTGGCACAACTGCCACCACAATAGCAGCCAGCCAGCCAGCCATTACCACTACTGCTACCTACACTTCATCACCACCGTTTATGCATGTCGTCACCACTAGCTGTCCTAGACATAAATACAATAGGTAGAGTCAATTGGTTTAAAAAAATTACTTATTTCAATTTAAACTCATTTTGATCAAAGCTCGTTTGTTTTAACTCGTGGCAATTTGTTTTTTATTAGCGTTGCAATTTGACTCGAACGCCTCTAAATATGTTACGCACCCTGTCCTTTTTTTGAGCTTACAGATCCCATACGTTACTTTTATCCAATTTATGTATACTCAATAAAATATTAGTTTCTATATTATTGTTTAAAGTTGTGTTTTGACCCATGATAAAGCTTAAAAGAAAGTAAAAGTTGGACTTCGAGATGAAAGATGAATCTATTTTCCCTTTTCCTATTCACAAAGAGTATTTGGTGTATTGCTTTGCTTAATTGTCGGCCTTTATATTAATAAAGCAAAAAGGATTCCTGAGGTGTGACTGGATTAACCAAAATATTATTATTTTCATGAAAGAATCTAGCAAAGGTAATTAATAAGTAAAGAATATTTGTAATTAATAAGTAATGGTTACTATTCTCAAGCAGCTAGCGGTGAAGTGGTTGGGGAAAGACTTTTGTTTCTTGTGATTTAGGTTCGACTCTCACTCTCCCCATTATTTTTATGAGGCATCCAGGTGAAGGGCGAATACGAGTGACGGCGGTTCGTCTTGGATGGGAGACAAGGTTTTACCGATTATTCCACTGCCGTGCCTTCAGGCGGATGGAGGTCGGTTTTCCGTGTATCTGAGAGAGCCAAGGGGCTAGCAGCGGTCGAATAGTCGACCTTGGCCACAACGCCCGGTGTCACAGTGGTTGACACGTCATTTCTTACCGTTAAAAAAAATTAATGGTTACTACTTCAAAAAATGTCAAAAATTACTTGTATGGGATTTTTAATCTTTGTTTCTTAGCTCATTTCTTTATATCTTGTCTATTATTGTATATGTTTGCGTTTACTTGTACAGAAAACTCATTTCATACACTATTCACAACACTATGAATTCAGAGCCGTCCCCGAAAACTCTTAAAAAAATTTAGGCCTCGGGCGACAAAAAGAATCGGACCCAAAATTATGGTTAAGGGTAAATGAATTACAAAAATAAAAACTTAGTGATGGAGCAAAGACTTGAACTTGAGACCTTTACATTATTTTGAGATGGTTTCTACCACTACAACACCAATATTTTTTTGCATAATAAACGGATGAATATACTAAATATATAATTTAATAAATATATACAAGCTTATAAAGACTTTTCGGGCCCTTTAAAATTTTGGGCCTCGAATGTCAGCACGAATTTGCCGGGCCCAGAGCCGGCCCTGACTATGATAGTATGATATGATAATATATAACAAACCACACCATATCGAAACATATGAGACTAAAGGGTATGGAGAGGATGGGCTTGGAGGGGATGAGCCGTCACGTAGGCGCCACGTAGGCGGCTCGTGGAGGATGGGCCTCCTTCACATTTGAGGGGGATGGAGGATGGGGCTACCCCACCTCATTATTTTATAATTTTCTAAGTGTTTAAATTGAAAATGAATGAGATAGAGGGTATTTAAATTGAAAAAGGATGAGAGAGAGGGTATTTAAATTGAAAAAGGAAATATAATATTCAAAGTGGGGCCCCGTCTCAGTCGGCTGTGGGGAGCCGTTTGGGCCGAGCCGACCCTCAGGGGGTGGTGTGGGGGACCGGCGCCGGTCCTAGCCGGGCCTAGCCGGCCCCCATACCCTTTAGTCTGATAATTGATACATGTAAGATTGGAGTAGGTGAGTGGTGAGCACTCATAGAGCAAAAAGACAAAACGAACCCACATGCACCTCATTGATGAAAATCACCACCGTACTAAAAGATTCTTTCATCTATGTATAACTTAATTTTAAACATATATAAAACAACAAAATCACAAAGTTATCCTTGGTCTTTTATATGTATAGGTTAACTAATCTTGGCAATTGTATTTAGATTGAATGGATTGTAATTAGAGTTACAAATATCGTGGTTTATATATAACGGCATTTTACATTTCAACACCCTACACTATCACTAAATAACATCTTTTTTCTAATAACGTTATACCATAAAAATTCTGTTAGTAATCATGATTCAGGAGGTATTTGAGTCATTTGACACCATAGTCATGATATATCAACTTTTACTCACATCACATGTGATGTTTGAGGTTTTAAGTTTTTTCATCAAGTGTTATATACATCTATCATATTTTTATTGGTATTTTTTTCTACAAACCTTTAATATTTCGTTTCTTTCTAACAATGTCTATCTTTAAGTCCTTCATTTTGCTTCTTTCTAACAACGTCCATCTCTATTTTTATCCTGATTTTATTCTATAAGCCTTAGCCTATCTATATCGCCTTTCATTTTGCTTCTTTCTAACAATGTACATCTTTAATTCGTGTTTCCAAGAATGTTTTATGAAGTTGGGTGTTCACGAAAACCTCACCATGAAAATTATCAAGTGAAATCCAAATCCTTGGACATTGCTTGAGATGCTCGTGTTGTGTTGGAAACGAAAGAAACATTCAATAATACAGTAGAGATATGATACATTTAAAAAATAACCTACATTCAACATTAAATCTTTAATATTATCTATCAATTATAAAATATCATTTTGTATGCATTGACATACAACTCACACTACTACAAATTCATATGTTGTTTCATAGTTTAACACTACTCTTAAACCCAGCACATCCCATTCATAAATCACTATACGAAGGCAAATGTTTGATTTACTTCCTATAATTCGAAAAAAGACATCATGAATATTAGAACTTTTTTTTTCAATAAAAATGATATAATACAAAAGTTCTTACAATGTAGCCTCATTTAGGGGTGAGTAATAAGCGAACCGTTAATCAAAACCGAAACCAAATTAACCAAAAACTGGTTAACGGATATTTTTTGTAATCTTCATATATTTCTAGCTTCTATACATTCATGTTATTTTTTATACTTTCATTTCAAATGTTTATACCTCAATTTTATTTATTTATACATTTAATTCGTGTATATGTACTTCCATTACTTGTATTTTTAAACTTAAATTTTAGTTAATGTTTGGTTTGGTTATTAACCGAACCGAACCGAAAACTGACAAATTAACTAAATAAATCCAACTAATTAACCGATAACTTTAGCAACAGTTACGGATAACGCTAATAATCAAATAGTACACACTCCCATTTTGGACCAATTTTCTCCTCAAGTTGAACAAATTTTGAAATTGCTTGACCAATTGTCCGCGATACTCGATTGCGTTTGTATTCGCACTACTTATCCCTACTGACACCCCACCACTATCCTCGGTCTTCTTTATCTTCTACACCTGCGTCTCTCTCAATCATTATCATAACATCCGCCATTGTTAACCAACCATGGGTCGCTTCAGCAACCTTGACCTCATCGATTACATGCTATCCGAATCATCCTCATTCCCCTTCCCCTTCCCCTTCCATTCCACCACTGAACTTGACCTAACTCTCGATCTCTTAAACCCTACCTTTCCCTCACTCGATCTCTTTTCTCCGTTCGAAGACTTCCACACCGTTACTGACCTCATCCACGTCACCCGTACGACGCCGTTCGGTAGCTCTTCATCTCGGAAACTCATCACCAGACGCCGATCTAGTCCTAAACCTGCCGATTTGTACCTTCAGTCGTTATCAGATCGTGTATCTGCACTCGAGCTAGGGTTTGATCTAGCTGAAAAACAGAAACAGAAACAGAAACTGAAGAACTCAGATCGGAAGTACACGTGGACGGCGGAGATCAACAGTGCTGAGAAGGACGGTTTAGATCGGAAGTACAAGTTAACGACTGAGATTAAAGGAGGGAACAAGAAGGAGAAGAGCTGTAAATGGACGACTGAGATTAAACGGAAGGGAGATGATGTACGGAAGTATACTTTTACTGCTTCATCTGCAAATGCTACTGGTGTTGAAGATGTGAGTGATGCTGAGAAAGAGAAGAATAACAAGAAGAAGGATAAGAAGAAGGAGAAAGGACCTCGTATTGTTGAGATCCAAAGCTCTCCTGATCATGGCGCCCTTCTGTTGAAACAGGTTTTGTTTATTACCTTCAGATTTCATCATTTGGTTGCTGTTTTTTATCTGTTAGTTTATTCTAGTTGATTTGTAGAACATATTAGTAAAATGTAGTGTGAATTGAAACAGAAGGATAGAGATATGTTTCCATTTGATAGCAGCAATTTAGAATTATATATCTCAAGATCTGTGTTGCTAGTAGGGGTGTAAATGAGTCGTTTAAGCTCGAAGTCGCCTCGTTTAACTTAAAAGTGCTTCAGGTCGGCTCATTTCGAGCTCTGATTCTAAAGCTCGAGCACGGATCGGTCTTTGCTTGTTTATTATGTATTAATTAATTTATATACATTTATAATTTATATATATAACATACTGTTAATGTCGTAAAATATCGGATATCGGTCAAGATATCGGTAATTTTAATATAATGCTGAATTTATATATATAGCAATTTAACACCAATAATTCAGTGATATATCAGTGATATATCGGTCAATATCGCCGATGATATCGGTACCGATATTTTGACCGATATTTGACACCGATATTTTACCAAGGGACCAATATATCACCGATATTAACTGCATAGATAATGTATACTATTTAGTTATTTTTATCATAAATATTTTATATGATAATTAATTATTGTAAAATATATCAAATAAAAGTTATAGAACAAAAGGCTCGTTTAGGCTCGCTAGCCCGCTTGAGCTCAATAAATGAAGTTTGGGCTTGTATTTTTAAAAGCTTGTTTTTAGGTGCGAGCTCGTTTAAGCGCCACTTAGTTCGAGCTTTTAGCAAACCGATTGCGAGTGGCTTGGCTTGTTTAAACAGAGTTTGTATAATATGGCAGGCGTTTGCTAAGAGGGTGGAGAAGAACAAAGGGAAGAAGAAGGAGTTGTCACCTCAAGATGCAGCCATGATGATACAGATGACTTTTAGAGCCTATCTGATAAGGAGGTCTCAGGCTCTTCGTGCCCTTCGTGAGTTGGCTATTGCTAAGGGGAAGCTTAAGGAGCTCAGGTCTTTGTTCAATAATTTCTCTTACCGTCGCCGGGTGGCTCGTGATGCGGAGGAGAAACAGAGGTTTTCCGAGAAGATCATTGTGCTGCTTCTCACTGTTGATGCCATTGAGGTAAATACATAAATCTTTTTATGTTTAGAGTTGAGAGGATGTTAATTGTTGTTTGCAAAAGCAGGGTGCTGATATCCTGGTGAGGGCTGCAAAAAGGTCGATGGTGGATGAACTGGAAGCGATGCTGGACGTGGTGGACCCACAGCCAGGAGGGGGTAAGTCTCTATCGTTGAGGAGGAGGACATTCGACATGCCAGATGGTGTGATCCAAAAGGAAGTAGCAGAAGGTGTGGCTCAGGTTGTTCGCATGATAGGTCAGGATGATGATTCTGAAACCTTTGAATGAGCTTGTTAGCAAGTCCGTGACTATGAGTATGAAATCCATGTTGAGTTTGTCTTAGCTTGCCGGTGTTTTTCGGGTTTTATGTAGGTTTAATCTTTGTGTTATTGCTACAATCTGTATGTTTATGTTTCTCTGCTTGTTCGAAACCGGCAGATGGTACTATGTTTTAATTAAGTTAAGTTTTTTTGTGTTTTTTTTTTTTTAATCTTGTGATTTTTTTTTTTTTTTTTTTTTACATTTAATTGCTTAATATACATTAATAATAGAAGGTTAGAGCAAATTACAAATCATGGGTTGGTAGACGGGCAACAAGCTGCGCCGCCACCCCCTTTTGAATTGCAAAACCTACTCGGCTAAACACATAACTATGGCCTACAGACACTGTCGCATGCGCAAGTGCTGCCTTTTGAACCCGCTTCAAGAGATCGGACGCCACAGGGGCCAGACAACCAAAGGTATCGAACGCGAAAGGAAGGAAGGCATGTTGATTATCTATGCAGGCCTGCTCGTGCTTGGATATTTTCCCCGCCTCAGCCTTCCGCGCCGCTTGCCCTGAAACAAAACCACTTCCCCTGAAACCGGCAAGAGGCGACACCCCCGTGAGATCAATGCAAGCATGCTTACCCCCGGACCATCCAAAAACCAGCACATCTTGTGAATTACTTTTTTTGTTTGAACGGCAAACTCAAAAACCCCTAAACGTACTCTCAATATCATTTGCTCATGGTGAGACTTGAACCTTCACCCTAGTCATTAAGACCGATAATACTCTTAATAGGTTACACCAAAGTATTTCAACCGAAACGTGTGAGAACATCTTTAGTCCTTGAGCAAAAATGAGTAAATGGAAGATGTTAAAATCCAAAATTAAGTGCAACATTCTTTCCTTCATCCCTACCTCTCCCTCAGGTTCTTTTTAACTTGATCAAAAAGCTACCAAGGGTGTCTTCATCTTCCAACTCTTCAACTGTGTTTCTATAAATACTACCACTATGCCTTCTAATTCGCCTTCTAAAATACACTCAAGTATCGCTCCTCCATTCTCAATGATTCTTCTTTCAACTTCACAATCTCTTCCGGGCTTCTTTTTATTTGAAACCATCTCCTCATCATCATCTCTGAAAAATTAAACTTATTTAACCTCGACTTTTCAAATAAATGGGCCAAACAAAAAACTGTCGGCCTGATAAATGACCCCCATTTGACCCATTACCCAACAACCCGCAAGACACCCTATTGTCAGCCCGCTAGACCCATTTTCCTTTTGGAAAAAAACAATTTAACTCGTGTGACCCATTTAAGATAAAACACAACCCAATAGAAAAATAATACCTCAAAGCCAATCTTTTAATTGAATTTTTTAACAAAGTATACGAATTACTTTAGTAAGATACGATAACATGTGCATATGTATTTTCAAGAAAAAAGGTACGTACAAATGTACAATCATTACATTGGGTCTATAGTGGTAAAATTATACTTTAGTAGGATATTCATATCTATCTATCTACTATAATAAAAGAAACCAAGTTTTGAACACGTGTCATTCATAGAAGACATCCTCAAATCTATACTTATCTTATATTAACTAAATAAATAAATAATAAATTAATATTAAATCTTATCATACTCTAATAAAATATTATCCTCAAATCTAAATTGTTAATTTAATATATTTTTAAAACAAATACCTCTATTTCCTACTTATCTTATATTAAATATATAAATAATAAAAAAATATTAAATGTTATCCTAATTTATTAAAAATATAACTTCTTTTTATTAATTGGTATACAAAATTATATTTATTCAACTCGTGTAAAACGCAGGGTTTTTAAAAATATAACTTTTTTTTTATTATTTACTATACAAAGTTACATTTATATAACACGTGTAATACACGAAGTTTTTAAGATATAACCTTTTATCATTTGCTATGTAAAATTAGATTTAATCAACACGTGTAATACACCGGGTTTTAAGAATACAATTTTTTTTTATTATTTTGTAGATTTTTCAACTCGACTATACACGAGTTTTTTAAAGATACGACGTTTTTAGTATTTAATATACAAAATTACATTTATTTAATATGTGTAATACACACGTTTTTTAAAGATATAACTCTTTTTTAGATCTATTCAACACGTGTAACATACGGGGTTTTAAGGATGTACTATTTTTATTATTTGGTAGATTTATTCAACCCGATTATACATGGGTTTTTTTAAAGATACGACGTTTTTAGTATTTAATATATTAATACAGAGTTTGGTTTTCGTGATAAAAATAAATTATTCTGTTGTTGCAAAATTTGTTAAGGAAGTCTCAATAAATTTATCCCTTTATTTAAAACTCCGTAAATGCATAAATGATAAATTACATTTAGTTAATTGTAATATATTTTTAAAACAAATACCTCTATTTCCTACTTATCTTATATTAAATATATAAATAATAAATTAATATTAAATGTTATCCTAATTTATTAAAAATATAACTTCTTTTTATTAATTGGTATACAAAATTATATTTATTTAACTCGTGTAAAACGCGGGGTTTTTAAAAATATAATTTTTTTTATTATTTACTATACAAAGTTACATTTATATAACATGTGTAATACTCGAAGTTTTTAAAGATATAACTTTTTATCATTTGCTATGTAAAATTAGATTTAATCAACACGTGTAATACACCGGGTTTTAAGAATACAATTTTTTTTATTATTTTGTAGATTTTTCAACTCGACTATACACGAGTTTTTTAAAGATACGACGTTTTTAGTATTTAATATACAAAATTACATTTATTTAATATGTGTAATACACACGGTTTTTAAAGATATAACTTTTTTTTAGATCTATTCAACACGTGTAACATACGGGGTTTTAAGGATGTACTATTTTTATTATTTGGTAGATTTATTCAACCCGATTATACATGGGTTTTTTTAAAGATACGACGTTTTTAGTATTTAGTATACAAAATTACATTTATTTAATCTGTGTAATACACGTGGTTTTTAAAGATATAACTATTTTTATTATTTGATATATAAAATTACATTTATTTAACCCGTACAATATACGGGTTTCATAAAAATATAACTTTTTATTATTTAATATATAAAATTACATTTATTCAACCCGTATAATACACGGAGTTCTAACCTACTAAGAATTATAAACAAGAAAAGAAATTTACAATCAAAAAAGGTTTTATGTACAACCTAAGAAACTCAACTACAAGTAGAACCTTATATGTAAAACCTAAAAAAAAACTTTATGTACAACTTAAAAAGAAAAAAAAAGATCAGAAAACGAAATTGGAAAAGAAAAAACAAAAGAACGAGGAGAAAAACAAAATAAATAAATATTTTACCCAAAAAAAAAACAAAATAAATAAATAAAAAATGGTCTATTAGGTTGTGTTTTTATAAGTTGGGCCTAGTGGGTTGTGTTTTTACAAGGAAAACGGTGGCGCACTTGCATATAAAACAGGCAGTGGGCTCATTTAGGCTCGTAAGCAGGCTTCAGCTCGTTAAACGAAGCTTAGGAACGAAGCTTAGGATCGGTCTCCTTTACAAAACCAGTTGTATTTAGGATCAGGCTCGGGATTGAGCTTGACTCATTTTGATTTTTTTTTTTTTAACCGAGCTTGAGTAACTCGCGAGTAGCTCCCCTCGCCTACACCTTTATTGAGCCTAGAGAGTTGTACACACCAAAAAATGGCCTCCAAGATCATGGCATCCACCGTCCGCCAAACCCTACCACACATCCGCCCTCTCTCCACCGCCGCCGGAATCTCAATCAAAGGCGTCAAAATCTCCGGCAGACCACTCTACCTTGACATGCAAGCAACCTCCCCGGTTGACCCCAGAGTCCTCGACGCCATGCTCCCATATTTCATCTCCCAATACGGTAACCCTCACTCTCGCACTCACCTTTACGGCTGGGAATCCGACCAAGCCGTTGAAGCCGCACGCGCACAAGTCGCGAGTCTCATCCACGCGTCACCCAAAGAAATCATCTTCACTTCCGGTGCAACCGAATCTAACAATATTTCCGTTAAAGGTATCATGCATTTTTACAACGAAAACAAGAAACACGTGATAACAACTCAAACCGAACATAAATGTGTTTTGGATTCGTGTCGTCATTTGCAGCAACAAGGGTTTGATGTCACTTATCTTCCGGTGAAACC
Source organism: Helianthus tuberosus (assembly GCA_030545235.1). NCBI lineage: Eukaryota > Viridiplantae > Streptophyta > Magnoliopsida > Asterales > Asteraceae > Helianthus > Helianthus tuberosus. The sequence continues at coordinate 185,376,325 of CM060432.1, read as the reverse complement.
GGACGGTTTGATCGATTTAAACGAGCTTCGGAATTCGATTCGGAGCGATACGGGCCTGGTTTCGGTTATGGCAGTTAATAACGAGATTGGTGTGATTCAACCTATGGAGGAGATTGGGGGAATTTGTATGGAGTTTGGTGTTCCGTTTCACACGGACGCTGCACAGGCGTTGGGGAAGATTCGGGTTGATGTGAATAAGTGGAATGTGAGTTTGATGTCGTTGAGCGGGCATAAGGTGTACGGGCCGAAAGGCGTTGGGGCGTTGTATATGAGGCGCAGACCGAGAATACGGGTTGAGCCACAGATGAACGGTGGCGGGCAGGAACGAGGGGTTAGAAGCGGGACAGTGGCGACACCGTTGGTGGTGGGAATGGGGGCTGCGTGCGAGATTGCGATGAAGGAGATGGAGTATGACGCGAAACGCGTTGTGAAGTTGAAAGATAGGTTGTTGAATGGGATTAGAACTAGGCTTGATGGTGTAATGGTGAATGGGAGTACGGAGAGGCGGTATGCGGGGAATTTGAACTTGTCGTTTGCGTATGTTGAAGGGGAGAGTTTGTTGATGGGGTTGAAGGAAGTGGCTGTGTCGACTGGGAGTGCGTGTACTAGCGCTAGTTTGGAGCCGTCGTATGTGTTGAGAGCGTTGGGTGTGGATGAAGATATGGCGCATACTTCGGTTAGGTTTGGGATTGGGCGGTTTACCACTGAAGAAGAGGTAGATAAAGTAGTTGAACTGACGGTTAATCAAGTTGAGAAGTTGCGCGAAATGAGCCCGCTTTATGAAATGGCGAAGGAAGGAATCGACTACAAGAGCGTGCAATGGGCTCAACACTGACTCAGTAATTTTTCGTTTTTGTTATTTCCGGATGATTTGACTTGATTTTCTACATAAATCGTGTATTCACTATTTGGCGGTACTACCAATGATTAATCAGATTAGATGTGTAGAGCGCTCAAGAATGAATCGGTTGGGTTTTCAATTGTTTTGAAAAATAAACAGGCCCAATAATTATAGCCCAATAGTGACGTAAGTTATAAAACAACCAGGTTTTTACAATAAGTAATCTGATCCATAGGCCCAATTAAAATCATTTATTTAAAAGGTCCATACATTTTTATGAACATGCCCAAAGCCAATTAATAAACAAGGCCCAAAATCAAAGATGGATACCAGATAGTATTAAATTAAAACGAGTCTGCACTCCCGCATCTCTTAACTCGTTTATTATTTAATAAGATCGACTTAGTCGGCAAGTTAATCCATTATCACCAAAAGATATTGATAACTCTAAAAGTACAAACACGAGGTAATCAAATGAAACAACAAAGAGTGTGTGTCTTGTTCCAAATTAAAGTTGTTAAGATTTATATTAAGGTTGATTTGATGATACATAAGGTGGTTACATAACCGTATACTTGAATCTCATTCTAACTTTCACTATACCTACCAAACAAAACATATAAGAGCATTATATCACTCATATTAAGGTTGATTTGATGATACATAAGGTGGTTACATAACCGTATACTTGAATCTCATTCTAACTTTCACTATACCTATCAAACAAAACATATAAGAGCATTATATCACTCGCAGCCGTCTACTTAAAAATGTATTAAATGCCTATATATGTGTTGTATACATGAACATGTATACAAAACAAAACAAAACAAAACAATTGACTCATTTGTTATGAATCGGCGTCTTCCTTTGAGGTAAATGATAGTCCATCACCACCACAACATCATCATTCCTTGGATCGACAACCTCTTCTTTTTCAAAATATTGAGGTAAAGAAGACAATTTTGTATCCTACAAATACATCAATAACGATGTCATTATTTGTTTATGTTCACAAAATTTTAAGTATCTTGATGTAATTTGATTACATCAATATATTACATAAAAAGAACTATAATCTCATTTTATGTTGAAGCAAGACAATGTTACATAGTCAAAGTCAAATGGTAAAGGATTAAATATGAAAAGTTTCGTTAACTTATGGAAGCCTTCTCACTATTACCAACATTTCTTTTAGAAAAGCGAGCAAATGTGTGTATTCATTTTTATTTCCCAAGCATTTCTCACTAGTAAAATGTGATTTTCTAAGTATTATATTTCATAAAATACAACCCAATAAAAAGTATCCAATATAAATATAGAATACAAACCAATAAAAGGTATTCAATATAAATGATTTTGATTAAGTGGTATATAAATATAAAATACAAACCAATAAAAAGTATTCAATATAAATGATTTTGTTTAAATGGTATCTATAAGTATGATGATTGTGATAGTCTAAATTTTTGTACATACACTTTATGTTATTATAACTAAAAAATATCAATTAAAATTTCAATTTTAAACATTTAGATGGTATGATTTCCAATATTTGGGTGTATGTATTCTATAAATAATTTAATTAAAAACTTGTATTTATTATAAATCAATTGTCTATTTACCTTAAAATGTTTTCCCTTTAGCAAAGCCACATGATGAGAGGAAGAAGATTCAACAATTTCACTTCCTGCATATTAATCATATCATCCTCATTTAGGAAAACAATGCATTCAACTATAAAAACATATTAAGCATTAGTAATGCATATGTATCTATATCTATATTAACATTATGTCTTCAACACATACCCAATTACACAAAATCATTGGTAATAAAACTAACAAACCTAGCTATTATCATAAAATAAAATAAAAATTAATTAGTCCAAAATTGTCATGCATGTTTGCACATATCTTATGATCTATAAATCAATCTCTATAAAATGTTAACTTCCAAAACATAATTAACCGATTAGTTAGTTGTGGGAAGGAGGGCGCGTTCTTGGCCTTGCATAATCCGAAAAAAGCACACCAAGTCGATGTTCATTGTGAGACGAACCTTCTTTAAAAACCCGATCAATCTTCCGTATATCTTGTCCATTTAATTTACCATATTCGCCGCTCGGAGATGGAGTCACAGGAGATCCAACTTGACTCTTTTTTTCTGAAACCTACAAGTTATAACAAGTAAAATTACAATAAATAATCATCACTTGAATAGTTTCTTGCTTTTTTTTTCTGATGACTCATGATAATATCATGAGTGATATATATATATATATATATATAGAGAGAGAGAGAGAGAAACCTGAAGAAGAAGACGTGCATTTGAGAAATGCATGCAAAATATAAGTAGGAAGAAAGAGGTAATTGAAACCACATGAGAAGCCATACTTAACTTGATCCTAGCTAGCTGCTTAACAAGTGTTTGAACTTGGGAATATATATATAGGAGTTAACTTGACACACTTGGTTCAGAATAATTGATAACTTCTGTGTACGTACGTCACAAAATGTTTATTAATGAGGCGAAACAGTACCGTATATTTTAGTAATGGAAATTATTAAAATAAATATGTTATAAATCACTAAAAAAATTTAAACTAATGAAAATGTTTTAAATTATTTTCAGCCATATATACTAGCTTTCTAAAATCATATGAAAAAATAACGTGCATTAGTAATTGTTTTTTGGAATGATGACTTTCTTGTGTTAGACGGCCGCACTCTTTAAAATGGAGATTCTCGTTGGTCCACTCCGGTCAGACTACGTTGTCTTAACCGGGCCCAAGTTGGCTTCAGATTTTGGCTTGGGCATTCCCTCGCGAAACCACCGTTGACTGCCACTTGAAAGATGTTGTGCCAACACAAGAGCTAAACACTCTCTAGCGTAATACATGGTGGGAGGAAACTCTAGTGGGCTCAGAATAGAACCTGACACCTCTACAAGGAAGCTAGGCTCTATCCATCATTGTCTAATCCATCTAAGTGACACAAATGGGGATTGAACTTGGGTCTCCATTGGAGAACCAAGCATCCCTACCACTAGGCCATAAGTGGTGAATTTACGTGCATGAGTACCTAAGATGCAACTTCCGTCCGACAATTAGCGTGTGACGGGGCGCTTTTGGATAGGGAATCAGGTTTCTCGGGTTTATCTAGTACACTGCCACAATTAGATCTTGGTATGACTCAAGATGGATATTTTGGCTAGTTAACCTGAGAGTGAAACCGAAGAAGCACGATGGCAAAGGGTAGAAAATTGAGTTCGGATTCATTGGAATTAATGGGAACATCGCCGCAATTGTATATAACAAACTTGAAGGATCTTATTTTTCTAGAGAGTCAATTTTGGTAGAACATATATTTTTAGGATCTTTTTAAACCGTTTGATACATTTTGTTGCGGCCTTCTGATGCACTATCAACCCTATGGCTTTCCAAAGTAGAGGTCTTTAAGTCTCGTCAGGAACAAAATGCTCTAGGTTGAGCTAGGTGTTATACAACAATGGTCCTTCGGGTGGTGAGTTTTCTCTGGAATGATAGCGGATAGGTCACTAGTGATGTCTGTGTTCACGGGCTTAAGTTGCCTTTTGCTATTGGGTTTACCCGAATAATCGGGCTTTGTTAGTCGTTCAAAAAAAATAGTTATTTAAGTACATCTATCTAACTCGTAAAGTTTAAATTAAAATAGTTCTAATTTAACAAGTAGGGAAATTAAGTAGGATATATACTTGCATATGTTCAAGTTAAAAAATATAATAAGAGGGTTGAAGATCTATACACATGCAAATAAAGTGTTTAATGAGACTTGTGAACTCCAAAGTACCAACTATTCACAAGATCAAGAAAGGGTTGTGCCTCCTTGTCCCCCATTTTCCTTCATCTATCACTTTCAACATTGCCCCGTCTTCCCAACTCTTGGGTCTTGCTATCTTTGCTTATATTATTATTGTATTCACATAGGATCAAATCAACTAAGTTTTATTACTTTGATGGTATAATTTATATAAGTTTTGTTTGTGGCTTTACATCTTAACTATTTCTGTTTTACTCAAAAGCTATTTTAATTTGTTATTCATGCATACTTTCTTATATTGATTTAGATGACATGCAAAAACAACAAAAGCATTATTGTTAAAAGTTCAATTAACATATGTTATACGAGTTAACAACAAGATCAGATAACCTTTAAAACACTCGTCACCATGTATGGCGACACCAGCTCCTACTAACAATGTGATATGATTTCATAAATGATTCACAACCGGTTTATGGAACAACTTCGTGTGGTTAGTTAGTTGGTGTCAATATGGATGCCGATGATGGCTAGAAATGATGAAGGTGGTATGTTAGTGGTTTTAGAGGGGTGTTATAGCTTCTTGTTAAAATCTATAGAATAAAGTATATTAAGAAAGAAAATGGTAATAAAAATGTAGGGTTATAAGAAATGTATGTATATATGTTGGGGCAGAATTTGAATCATTGCATTTAGAGTATGAATATCATGTAGTAGGTGGGGATACTCACATGTAGAAAACACGTTGTACCGTCAACATGAGTACACAAAAGATCCTAGTTATGTTTTTATATATATGGGATCCTCACAAGTATAATACACGTTGTACCTTCAACATGAATGCACAAAAGATCTTATTTTATGTTTATATATACATATACACTACTATAATACATATAAGGAGTACCAAAGGATAATAGTATATAATTTTAAAACTATAGGTAATCACAACTTTTAAAACATATGGATACGATCCCTTAACACATATTAATTTTAACATAAAAAATACACTATAAAATGATTATTTTATTCTTTTTATTTTGTAATTTAAAATATTTTAAATGTTGTGTGATTAGTGATTCTGTATTTTTCGTTGCCCCGCATGACACTCATCTACATTGGCGATTTGGCGTTGCTTAGTAGGGGCGAGAAGAGGCGACCGACCTTCCAAACTTTTCGTTCAGCAGTGGAGAGTACGTAGTTTTTGTATAGAAATTTTTTGGTATATACGTTTTTTACCCCCCGGTTTTATAGAAATTTTTTAGTATATACGTTTTAGACCCCCGGTCAAAAATCTCAATCTTTGCCACTGCTCATCTAGTAAATAAATATACAATTTAATTAGTTTGTGAAACCAACTATTAAATGTAAAATGTAATTAATTTATAGATTTGGTCAATGATCTCTAGATCAAGTGCTGGAAGGCTTGTATTTCTCTTGAGAGATGCAGGTTCGATTCCCACTTGGTGCAGAGTGAGGCACTGGTGGGAAATGATAGGAGACCCATGGAAACCTGGGTTGGATCCTTGAGTCAAACGGGTTTTAGTGGTAATTTCACCGTCGTGCCTACGGGCGGGTGGGTTACTGGGTTTTCCCCGGAATTGGTGGTGGACTCGGGTTACTCTCGAAGTACTCCGTTTGTCCAATGGGTGCCCCGAGAGTGCTCGGGATTGATTCTGTCGGCTGTTAAAAAAATTAATTTATAGATTTGAATTAACCAACGTATAGTAGAGACATATTGATTGAAGAAATTAGGGTGGCGTGTTTTGTTGCCTGTTTGTTTCACCATTTCATTCTTAAGCAGCGAACCGAGACGAGAAGATACAAAACAGGGACTTAATTGTTTATTACTCCATCTCGCACTTCAACGACTCCCACTTTGACCAAATTATTATAATTTTTTTTTTTGTCAAATAAAATCGCATTCTAGCTTTACAATGTATTTTGTAAAATTGTTTTTTTTTTTTTTTTTTGTATTCTGTAATTAAGTTTTTCTTAAAATAGTGAGTTTGTAAATTACACTTGCTGTTTTCTTAATTCTAAAAGTTGATGTTTGGTTTTAAAATACTCTTTTGTGTAAATTGATTCGCATATTTTTTTAAATGTAGATGCTAGATAAAAATCGAGTTCGGCATGGTTTTAGGATACTATTTGCCAAGCCGGGAACTACTCGAGAGACCGGCTTACTAAAATTTTGTATTGAGCCAAGTTTAGACGTGCTCAAGTCTGAGCTCAAGATTTTATTGAGACTCAATTGATATATGAGCTCGAGTAAGAGTTACATATACTGAACTCAAGCCAACTTACAAGTCTAAACGAGCGTTTTATTTCGTATATATTTTGTTAAATATACTAATTATATAAAATTGTGACAAAAATGATTCTAAAGTATAATATGCTATATATATAATATATATATATACACACACATTATTTTTTATAAAAATGTAAAAAAAATTTACTCAATAAATAATAAACAAGCTGACTCAAGCCGCGTTTGAGCTTGAAAAATTATCCACAAGACGAGCTTGAGCCGTAGAGATCGAGCTCAAGCTCAGACTTTCTTAAGTTAAACGAGCGGAGCTCGAGTTTGGCTTGAGTCCTTTACACCTCTAATTAGTAAACCTAATTATTTAGTAGCGCTATGTAATATTTCAAACTAAAAACTGTTATACTTGTTGTTTTCTTGATTCTGTACGAAGTAATTCAATCAAAAATTAAATACAATTTATATGAATTATTCGGTTGGTATGTTAAGTTTCTCTATTTCGTACTTAATCATCCTGAATTAAATATCTAGTCATTACGGTTAGGCAATTTAATTTGTCATAGTTCCGGTCCTCATTATGGACCGTCGTTTGTTCAATACGTTAAACCACTATCTTGATGTAAATTCATATCACGAAAAATCGATATATCCGTTAAACCACCTGAAGGGTATAAGTTTGTCTTTTAACTAGAAAAATAAGAACCAAAAAGCCCACCCACATCTTTACGTTGTGGTGGTGTGGGATCATACATGTGTTTTTGAGGTGTTATGGGTCAGATTTTGAGGAATTTGGGCCGGATATGCATGTGCGTTGTGTTTAGTGGAAATTTGCCCCTTTTTTTTGGTGAGCAACGATGATAATTCGTATCGAACTAAGGTAGTTGATGACATATGATAACGATGGACCAATGGTTAACCAATCTTAGATGTTATGCAGGGTGGGCGACCGTATATGACCCATGTTCTATAGAGGCCCATTTTTTTCTTGGTTAGGTACTGTAGGTTGATTAACATATACAAGAAAACTAGTATTAAGTTAATAGTAATTTCATGTTCTAAAACTGGTCCCATACGTCAAATATAAGCATCCACCATTAGTTTCATATTTAATTATTTAAGATCTTTAATCCAATAATAAATATACCTAACAAACTTTCTAAATGTTTAACCCAAGCTATAATTTTGGTTATTAATAAATAGAAACAGAACAGAACCGAACCTAACCACTAAGGCTACTCGGTATGGTGATGGACCATCCTTGGAGGATGATCCGCCACGTAGGCGTCACGTCGTATTCCTCCCAAGGATGGTCCGTCCTCCAAAACTAGAGGGCATGGTAAGATGGTCCTAGATGAGCCTACCCCACAAAAATATGTACAAGTATTAAAGCATAATGTACAAATCAAACACACACACAAACAAAAAGGGCCCCACCATACTGGATCGTCGCCAACGTCGGTATATTGCCGGTGAGGACGGGGACGGGGACGTGGACGTGGGGGGCGGCATGGTGTTCCACCCGGCGCCGGAGCTCGACGGTATGGGGACGGAGCCCATACCGCGTAGCCTAATTTGTCAACACAACCAAATGTTGAAGATCACGTAAGCAATTTAATTTTCCGGTGTGAAAGTAAATGCTATTTTATTGAATTGTATAAAAATATAACCTTTTATTAAATCACATATTACATTTTTAATAATTCCCCCTTTTATAAGTAATATTTTGTCAGGTAATGGAAAACAGGTAATGTACAAAAGAGGTAATGAACCAGGAATTACGTTGGACTTCCACCAACTACAAGATATCAAACAAACACTCCGACAAAGACCTCCACAGGAATGTGAGCCCCCAATACAACTGTCCCTTTTCAAATTAAACCTCTACTTATATTATTATTAGTATACATTATAATTCCTTTCCTATTAGACATTTCCTCTTTTTAGTTTGATAATTTACATTATAACATCTTTTATGTTCTTTGTCTGTCACACTTTTCATCCTTCCCATTCCACTTAGACTACTTGGTATGGTTGATGAAGGATGAGCCTCCACGTCAGCGTCACGTATGATAGGTGTGAGGATAGAGCAAAGAGGATGAACCTAAGAAAATGAGGAATTGGCCTAAAATATATATGTATATGTTGTATGTATATGTGTGTGTGAGAAGAAGATGCAACAATTTTTGTCATTTACCTCCCGTCCTCATCGTTCCACCCCGACGTTCAAGACGCCGACGAGCCACCCGGAATGGTGGGGGGGGGGGGGGTGGACGACCTCTACACTGAGTGGTCTTAAACGAGGCATTTAGCCATGCTAACAAAAGAAAAAAATTATCATTTAATACAAAATTAACTGTTGTTGGCGAAAAAGATGAAACGTATGACCAACAAACAATGAACATGTACGATGTTAGTGTAACCTTCCAAACATAAGGAACAAAAGGTGTAATTACCTACATATCTTAACGCAAATTATATTTAACTCTTTAAAAAAAGCATGGTCGCAAAAGTCGCTAGACGCTCCCTAGTCGGAGAGTACTCGGTCAAGGCAGAGAGTACTCGGACCTCGACAACCTACTTCGTAGCGATTACTCTAGGAGTACTTGGCCTCCGAGACCTTGTTTTACAAAACTGAAAAAAGTAATAATAATTTACTCTTAGTACTAACAAACTAACCAATTTTCAACCAGCCCCCCTTTCAAGGCAACAAAACCTCACTGCTACTTTCAAGCAAAATGTCCCACATTCAAATCATTTTTATTCAATCAATACTCTAACCCACTTGCACAACACCAAACACAAAATGATACACCAAAACTGAAAAAAAAATGTTTTCTTTTTCCCTAAAAACTCGAAGACATCGAGGGCTGCATACAGTCTACTACCAATTTTGTCCAACTTATTTTTTGCAGACCCTTTCTATATACAAACTATAGCCATAAAATACATCTTACATTGTGACCAAAGAACCTCCATTCACCACCATATTTTTCTTGTTATTATTTGAAAGAGAATGAGACCGATACAAAGTTACATCTGGAGAAGATTATTCACAGTAACAGAAACTGAATTCGTCCGCTGCAAATCCTACACAAATCAAGACAAAAAAAATTTGTTTTATAACTTTTTGCCCCCCAAAATTAAAACTTGAACAAATATTTAGCATACCAGGGATGATTAAGTAAGGTAATTTATTATTTCAATGATAATAATCTAAAGAGTAAAATTTCATTTTCGTCCCTAAGGTTTGGCCAGTTTTGCGACTTTCGTCCAAAGTTTTGTTTTTCCCCATCTAGATCCAAAAGGTTTGAAATCTTGCCATTTTCATCCGGCTCGTTAACTCCATCATTTTTCTCCGTTGTATCAGGAGTATTTCGTCTTTTTTGTTAACTTAAAAGGGGAGTTCGGTCTTTTTCACTTTATGTACAAGCACATAAAATACCCGTGACCAAATTCGTTAGGCCAAATTGCCCTTTAAGTTAACAAAAAAGACGGAAATACCCTGACTTAACGGAGACAAATTAATGGCGTTAACGAGCCAGATGAAAATGGCAAGATTTCAAACCTTTTGGATCCATATGCGGAAAAACAAACCTTTGGATGAAAGTCGCAAAACTGACCAAACCCCAGGGACGAAAATGGCATTTTACTCTAATCTAAAAAACCCAAAACATATAGCAGAACATCAGGCTCAAAAAAATCGAACTTAAGAACGAGAACATACCCTAAATATTAATTCATCGGGGACATGGGGAAGAACTTCACGAACGGTTTCAGCCATGGCAAGTAAATGTGACAAATCATCATCTGAAACACGTGGGGCCGTCCTAATGATTGAATCGCCAGCGTGTCCTCGATGTCTTAGATTACTGGTAGAAGGATTGTTCGAAGTAGACGTGCTAGCCTGAGACGCGTTTATAGGCCACAGATTCCAAGAAGCATCTTCAAGGGCAGTTTGGGCATATGTTTCCCCGACAGCTGCAAGATGCCGCATCATCATCTGGACTCGGCCCAAACCCACGGATCTTATAGCTGTAGATGGGCCCGCCCCATCAAACCCTAACCAACCCGATTCTGACCCAGACCTCCAATCGTCATGTTCTAAAGGGGCCTGAATTTGATTTGGAATTACGCCGGTAGGATCATTTGGCAGTTCGAGTGTAGAGCTTAACTGGCGGGCAAGTTGTTCATCGCTTGAAACATCTCCGGAACGAGATGCGGAATTTCCTTCGCGTGTGCCGACAAAGAGGGGTTTACGACAAGTGGGGCAGGAATAATTGTCGCTTAGACCTTGGTCCAACCTGGCATCAAGATGCCACCTCAGCATATTTAATCACAACACAATGCTAAAGCAACTTTAAATAAATATATATAGAGAGGTCATTTATAGGGAGAAATCCCTTATGAGTTCATAAAACTTAATGGATGAACCAAAACTTGCCATGTGGTAAACCTTTTTCAAATTCTGACATGTAACACTTTTGTGTCAGGAGAGAGAATACGTTACACCTTTCACCTGTTTACATTATATGTAACTTCACCTATCACACTTTTTTTGGGGTTTCAACAGCAGATTTTATGGAGTGTAACATTTTAGAGCTTAATATTTACGAAGTTTTTTTAATTTTAGTGCACGTTAAAAATATGTAACACCCCTAGCTCACTTGGCAATCCCCATGTGGTTTGGGTTGGGCCGGCTTCTTCCTTGGAGGTCGCCGGTTCGACTCCCGGGTGTTGCATACGGGGGGTGGGACGTCCCAATGATGGATCGTATCCTACCGAGGCATGGTGCGGTCTTGAGGGCAACCCGGTTTTACCCAGCTGTTACCCCATCGAGTCTCTCGTGTGGGGGCAGTATGGTTTCCGGGCGGAAGTCAGCTTGCGCGGCGGCCGGGGCCCGATCGAACATCGCGTCCGAGAGTGCGGGGCTGACGGGGGATTGTCTTCGACATGAACCCGGTGACCAATAGGTCCTGTACATAGAAAGTCACCTTCCAAAAAAAAAATGTTTTTATATAAAGCTGCAAAAAGCTGTTACACCTTTTTGCAGACTGTAACATGTGTCTGAAAAAGAAGCTTTTGTAACTATCCAATCTCCACCATAGATTAACTAGATGGATGGTGGAGATGAGGTTTTCCAAGTTTATTGAACTCACATGGGTTTTCTTTATAGGGTTGTGTTAAATATACCCTAAGATCAACTTTTTTTATTAAATTCACCCAGAAGTCAACTTTTAGAGAGAAGGAAAAGTATGGGTAGGAGAGAGAAAAAAAGGATACGGTCATGAGAGAGAGAAAAGGGCAGGAGAGAGAGAAAATGGCAACTTGCTTTTCAATTAATTTACTCCATCCCACTAACTCTATTCAACCTATAATTAATTCATGATCAAATTGTTTGCCAATTTTGGTTCCTCCAGTTCAAAGAAAATTAAAATTGTTATATATTTTTTTTAGCGGCAAAAAAATTGTTATATTAATGTGTGGTTATTGAAAAATTAACTTTAATTTAAATATGTTTTTTCTTATATAACTGCAAGTATGTGACTACAAATCCTCACTATTTTGCGAGAGAATCTCGTATTTTCGTGGAAAATGTTATTTAATAACATAAATAGTGTCCATAATACTATTTTGCATTCATGAAATAAACCATCATTTAATTTCCACAATTTTTTAAAAATGAAATCATTTCACTTAAACCATTAATTTATTTTAATACACGGTTGATGTTAGTTTTTCTCAAAATATAGACAAAGTCCACTTGTACAGGAAACTATATATATATTTCTATATAGTTTCTTTAAATTTTTTCAGTAAATCCTTTCGTGTATGTTACACACACATGGCATATCAACTATATATTAAACGTGATTAATGGTTAAATTTATGTTCTCATTTTTATCAATACTAATAATAATATAACAAAATATAAAAAAACAAAAAAAGTCAATCAATCAATCAATCATACCCAGTAAAATCCCACAAATAGCAAAGCTATTTGTAGGGTCTGGTGAGGGTGGGATGTAGGCACACCTTACCTCTACCCCTAGGGATAGAGAGGCTGCTTCCAGAGAGACCCTCGGCTCCAAAACACCCAGGAAAGAAATAAATAGAGCATGAGGTGTGTGTGTATGTGTATGAAGCTACCAATGTAGTATGAGTTGCGAAATAGTGCATGGTAGAACAGAACAAAAATGACAACACAAAACAGTCTATACACATAGTTACATATCTACGACCCTACACTACACCTAGAAACACAACTGTACAAAACATCCTATACACATAGTTACTTATGTACGACCATACACTACACCTAAAAACACAATTGTACCCTTTCCTAGAAATCGTTAACCTTAATCCTACGTCTCCACGAGCTCCTATCATGGACCATGTTCTCAGAGAGGTGCAATTTTTGCAAATCCTGCCTAATCCGCTCATCCCAAGTAGTTAATCATTACCATGTTGACTAGTTTGGTATATTAATCCAAATTATGGGTGTATTTATTATATCCCTTCTTTATATCCTCATCCTATATATATGTGTGTGTGTATTAAATAGTTACCAGGATCTAAGGCATGGAAGATGGAAAAGATGATTACAGGAGAGCTTCTTAGCCTTGGCCATCGGTTCCTGAATTTACCCATCATGTGAAGGTGTTAATCACAAGACATTAGATAATATTTTAAACATAACAAGAAAATAAAATTAAAAAGATTACCCGACAAATGGCACACTCATCATCGTAAGTCTGTATCTCTTCGAACGTTGCATCAGGGAGAGCCCCATGAAGTGTTTTCAACGCCATTCTTAACTTAACAAACCCTTTGATACGCTTTGCAACCGCACTTAACAAGGCCTGCCTATGACAAGATTAATATAAGCAAAGACTTTTTTTCTTTTTGGGTAGGGGAGGATAAACACTAGGGGTGTAAATGAGACTAGGGGCTCGTGTGCTGCTCGAGATCAGCCTGAAAAAAGCTCGAAACGAGCCGAGCTTGAGCCTAAAATAAAGCTGGTGTATTTATCGAGCCCAAGCTCGAGCCTGAAATGCGAAGCTCGTTAGCCTCGTTGAGCCTTAGTGTAATATTAGTTTTTATTAATATTTAATAGCATTTACCCCTTGTCTAAAGTTGTCTAGTAAACGAGCCGAGCCGAGCCACGCTTAATTAAACTTGTTTATGCGTTGCGCCCCCCAAACCTATAAATAAGCTTGTTTAGCAAACGAGCCCGAGCTTCACTTATCGAGCTCGAGAGCCTAAACGAGTCTATTATTTATATTAATTTTATTTAATATATTAATTTTATTTAATATATTAATTATTAGATTATACACGAGCCAAGCTCAAGCTTGAGAAACTACCAATGAGCCGAGCTTGAGCTCTCATAAATTAATCAAGCTCGGGCTCGGCTCGTTTGCACGCCTTGTTTTAGTGTTCAAAACACTAAAACACATAACATTAAAGCTAGAGAATAGAATATCACACATGAAACGATATCAAAGAACTTACACGTATATTTAGAAAAAGAACTGCATCTACAAGATGAAATGTCATGCCATGAAGCCGCCAAATATGCACATAATGACCAAGAGCCATTAACAAAGTCATAAGATCAAGAAAAAACCCCAGATTCCTTAAAATAATGCTTTTCCATTCCCACAATGAACCTGCTGCTGACATATCCAAAAGCTTTGATATTTTGGGATTTGTGGTGTTGCCTGCTGAGTGATGAAGCCATACGTCAAGCAATTGAAACCCGTGAACCAAAATGGCCTAAGAGCAATATAAAGGATAGAAAATAAAATTTATCAGCCACGTAATGAAAATCTAACAACAAAAAGAAGATATTATATAATGGAGATGGAATTAGAAAAGATGAAATTGGTTAGTGTACCTGTAGTGTTTCGAAAGCGATACTAAGAGGCTCAAAGAATAATAACAAAAATAAAGGCGATGATATTGCTTGGTAGATGAGTAGACACGTCCTTATCCAGACTATGTCGACAATGGCAACGAGCAATAAAACACAATATACACGAAAGTACGTCGAGGGGGTTGCTGAAGGTGAGGCGTTCAACCGTTCAAGGCGGTCCCTGGCTAAAGCTTGAAACATCTGTAGAAAATATAAAATATATAATTTGCCGGTGCTTTACATCCTTACAAATAAACTGAAAAACCACACTGTGCTAGAAAATAATACCTTCAAAGAGCATAATACGGTCAACCAAGTCAACCAAAATCCTGCATGAACCATTGTTGGTGGGACTACCAACGGAAGAAACGTTCCCTTGTAGAAAACATAATTAACTAATCGCTCCAGCAATTTCCGAGATTCAGATGCATGTAGCTCAACAAAAAATATTGTCTGTGTGAAGAAATATATAATCAAAAAAAGAATAACATACGATGTGTAACAAAGAAAACATCAAAAAATGAATCTCACATGTGAATAAATATCCAATAGTGGCTACAATGACTACAATCTTTATATATTAAGTGCAGACTATCTATGATATATAAAATACAGAAACCTTAAATAATACCTTCAGAGACAAGATGATAAACATAAAAACGTTGAGAACAAAATTGACCATCAACGCAATTGTAGTAAAAGAACCCAACAAAACTTCCATTACATGGCTTTCAACCCCAGGGTGAAGAAGATTTTCACCCATCAAACCATCTGACTTTAGTTTCACATATGAAATTTCTGTCCAGTAACGGAGGCCTATAAAGCTCAATACCGTACAGGCTGCTGAAATTGACAAATAGCCCACACCCATGGAGTTAAAAGAAAATTTCTTTAGGGCAATAAAAGTTCCAGGATCTCATGAGATAACAATATACATGACCCCCGCTTGTACAATGAATTAGTCACTGTGCAAAATTTATGGAGAAGCCCACAAAGTGTAACTTAGTTTGTACACCTCATCCAAGTCAACCTTCAAGTATGTTCGGGATCTGATATTAATATACGTAACCTGTATCAAAATATATCAGTATTAGCATCCGATACATCAAAGGAAAACTATAGCAAACTGCATACTTTAATAAACATCCTGATATTCTAAAGTAGTGTTCGTTTCACATAATGGAATGGGATATGGATAATGGATGGAAATGAAACTGAATCTATATCCATTAAAAGTTGAAATCCTTCAACTAGTGATTTCAAGTGATTCAGATTCAATTCCAATTCCTTGTTTTGTTGTAACGAACAACATACATAATGAAATCTACATTCCAATTCCATTCTGTGAAACGAACACTACCTAACTAGTTATCTACTAATGCTTCTCCGACTCTATCACATGACTAAAAGTTATACCAACTCAAAATAAGTCCAACGTGGATTAACGTCTCAACAATCAACATATTTATTATCTCATTATTTTAGTTACTTATTAAGGATATAGCATATTCCTTTTAACAATGCTACATTGCCATGGACCTATAATATGGTCTAGAAGTTAGATTCAGCACAACATCTTGTTCACTTTGAAGTTTGATCCACAAACCTACACAATTGACCTAATATTCTCACTTATTCTCATTCTCCAGTGATGATATTTGTAAATAATTTATATCAAACAACTACTTTTTTTCTTTCTAAATTACTAAACATTCAATCAACAGCAATTAAAAATCAACCATGACTAGATTAATTCAATAAAATAAAAAAGTCATTTCAATTCAAAAAGTCAAACAGCAACATAGAAACCCTAGCAATCATAAAATCATAAAATCAACTATCAAACGAATGAATTGAAATCATATACACAAATCCTAACATACGAATCGTGCAACTACAGGAGAAGATTATATTGATTGATGAGCTAGGTGATACAATATGAAACGATGATGAAATCAGGTGAAGAAAAGAGACGTAACCTGTATTGATTTAAGAAGAAGAAGAAGAAGATTGGGAGAAAAGTTATCCGAATTTGGGCGATTATTGCGGGAAAGAAGAAGGGGAAAAATGTGAATAATAATGGTATTGCAGGTGATAGAATTCTTGTTCTTGCTTGCGGTGCCCTTTTTTGTCCTTTTTACCAACGCATACTTTTCCTTTTTTATTGTTTTTTTAACGGCTAACTAAATCACCGAACAAGCATATGAGATGCCCTTAATCGAGCAAATGTATCCCCTCCTCCATAACGGTTAGAGTTGGATGCATACCCAAGCCACCAGTTCCGGGGAAAACCCGCCGCCCGAAGGCCCACTGCGGTAAAACCCGGTTCGGCTCAGTTTCGAACTGGCGAAACTTCATTGCCATCACCAATGTCCTTCAAAGTGATGCTGGTGAGAGTTGAACTTGAGACCTCAAAGAAAGAAGGGAAAATTACGAAAATGTCTTTTGACCAACGCACTTTACGAAAATGTCACGTTCATGCGTCCGTGGACGGACTCCTCCACATGGGAGGAGTCTGTGTGTCACCTTGAAGAGTCCATGAACGAGGAGCTGACACGTGTCCTTTCAAATGTTGAAGAGTCCATCCCCGACGCATCCCATGCCTCCCCCGACGCATCCCATGCCTCCCCGACGCATCCCATGCCCTCCCAGACGCATCCCATGCCTCCCCGACGCATCCCATGCCTCCCCGACGCATCCCTTGCATCCGGACGCATCCCATGTGGAGGAGTCCGTCCACGGACGCATGAACGTGACATTTTCGTAAAGTGCGTTGGTCAAAAGACATTTTCGTAAATTTCCCAAGAAAGAAACCAAGTGACTAACCCCTGGACCAACTGGTTTGGGGTGTTTAACAAATTATGGGTGTTTGGATGTTTGTTTAAAGTCATAATTAGTTTTTTGTAGCTTGTTACGGGTTTTTGGTAATCTTAAGAGGTTAATTTGATGTTTTAAGTCTATGGGGTGTGGTTTCATCGTCTACGTCCTATGGAAACTGTCACGTAGGCGTCACATCATTCTCATGCTTTTCCAGATATGGGAGGCGTGATTCCACTTTCAAACTCCACACCCATTAAAAATTGTCTTACCCAATCGCTAGCTCCCACGTCTCACCTTTACTAAGTTGAGGTCTCCACGCCTAGATTTAACACGCAACATGGAGCTCGCCGGCATGGTTTCCGGCGTTGGAATGATACCATATCGGATAAGGAAACGGGACAAGCATCATCAAATAATGTAAAAAAAGCAGAGTCAAATATCACTTTAAGCTAGAGTTAATTACCCTAACAGTTTATGATATGTTCATATTATGGTTATGGTCTCTAAACGTGTGTTTGGTTTGCGGAATTCAATATTATGGTTTTTGACTTTTTGTCTCTACCTCACCCACCCCTGCAACTACTTCTCAATTACACAATTTGCCCGCAAGTCCACAACGAAATTTCGAAAAGGAACACCATTTTAATATAATATTGATGAAAAAAAATAAGTAATTTCTTTAACTTTTTATTTAAACACAAAAAAAGACTTGAGTAAAACTGTAGGGATAATGATCAACCGAGGAAAATTTGCTATACAGTCTGTTGAAGCATAAATCCTTCGGGATGGCCTTGACGATCCGTACTAGTCGTTTTTCTTCAGCCTGAGCTCGGAGTTATGCTGCAAATATCAAAGAAAGCCATTAGAAGGGGTCTAGTGGCCGGAGTCCTAAGGACCATGCGTTGACAGTCAAATCAGTATAATGTATAAAAGAATGATTTGTGTTGAATATGAATGAATGCATAACATTCACTTCAAATCTATAAAGTTGGAGACGTGAAAGAACAAATACCCGAAACGAAAAAGAATGTTCAAACTTAGACTTCTGAATTCGCAGCTACTTGGCGTTCAATGTGTTGAGTGGCTTCATCAATAGAGAGTAGTTGTTGCATTAATGAGGCGAGTTTTGCAACATTTTCTTCTTTGATATGAGCTGGCACCTTCTCCTCGTACCCCTTGGCACTCATCACCTTGTTTAAACTATCCTTTTGCCTGCTCAAATAGGGAGACGTCAATCAATGAGGTGCTACAACCGACCCGTTTACTTATGAATGGGTCAAATCATATTGAGAAAAGAACAGGTAAAATGAGTCAAAAGTCACCCGAAATATATTTTTAAAGTATAAAACCTTCAAATTACTTTCATTCAAAAATTATATTGTTACCGTACTAATATAACTTTGCATAAGATTTCGTAGAGGTATGCTTACTTCTGTAATTCTGCAAACTTAGCATTGAGCTTTTCTCGTTCCTTTTTAACATCAATAGCTCCTTGATTCTTCAGATAAACTGAAAGCGCTTCATTTACAACCGCCACTGCACATCCAACTGGAGTGGGATCATTTTCAGTGAGTACCTGCGAGTTGTCAAATCCCAAAATATTAGAATAACGTTTCTAACGTATAGTATTAACTCCATTAATATGATATCAAATGTGCATACCTTTAAAGATGACAAGTTAGCTAGGGTTGAAACCTCCATTTCATGGCTCCTTAAAAGGTCTGCAATTTGATCAGTTCGGGACACAGCAAAACCAGCCCGCCTGAAAAGAGAGATATATTTTTTATATTAAATATTAATATTAATATCAGAAAATCACTGAAAAACTCCATCAACAAAATAACAAGTACCCAATTAACAACAACAACCGACAATCACAACTTTTTTCTACAAATGTCTCCATTTGGGTTACGGGTCCAATGAATAAAATCAAAGAGTTTTAAAAAATGGCCTAAAAAGTAACCAAAGTTGTTTTTTTTATTGTAATGAGCAATTTCATATAAACCCCTAAACTATATATAAGAAAGCTTTAAAATAGATGATAGAAACTATGGCCCAACCGGTTTCGGACCATTTTGCCCCCTTATTTAAAGATAATGAATCAAGAACTATGTAAAACACCAGATACCTTTCTTTCGTTTCTCCCCTAATTGATCTAAATGATTTCACCGCAGACTCAATCACTTCCATCTCATATTCTATATGATCATTTGTCCATGACTGTAAAAAAGTATAAAAAAGGTTAACAACATAGTAACATCTCGCCCTCATTTGATCTGAAAAGTGCTAGTCAAAACTTAACCTCGACAATGGATGGATATCCACATATCATAATGGACTCCTCACGCGTATGATCCTTCGGTGAAGGAAGTCGCTGCCATAATTCTTCCGTAACAAATGGCATAAACGGATGGAGCAATCTTAATCCTGTATCCAAACACACCCACAATGTATCTTGTGCATAGCCCTTTGCAGGGTCATCATTATCACCAAAGAAGTAAGGTTTAATTACTTCAATGAAAATATCACAAAGTTGAGACTGCCACCATGAATATACAGCACTTGACGCATCCGAAAACTCGTAAGAATCCAAAGACGATATAGTTTTTGATATAGCTTTATTTAGCACTGAAATTATCCATTGGCAACTAAATGGCATCTTCTGTGGTTCTATCTTTGTTGGAGGGGTATAATCGTCACCGAGTTTACTCATGGCAAACCGCACAGCATTCCATAACTTATTACACCATTGTCGGTATCCAACCACACGTAATATGTCCAGATTTATTTTATCAGACTAGAATCAAGCAAAAAGTGTTAGCATCTTATAAACAGGAGGAAACTTATTGGATATTTTTCTAGGGGTGTTTGGATAAAATGGTTTTGAATGTCTAATAATTTATAGGCCTGTAAATGAACCGAACGGACACGAATAGAGGCATGTTTGTGTTCGTTTATGATCGTTCGTTTAAGACCTAAACGAACAGTTCACGAACGTAAACGGACATAAACAAACAAACTTAAACGAACATAATTTAACAAACAATAAACAACACAAACGAACGTAATTGAACAAACATAAATGAACACAAATGAACATAATTGACTAAGCATAAACGAATATAAAGTAATTTTTTATATAAATTAGTGACTAATTACGATAAATTTCATTGCAAAACCCATTTTTATTAGTAGAAAACCCACTTACCAATTAGTTTTATTTATATAAGCAGTTAGAAAGTTCCTTTTACGTTCAATATTCAAATAGATATAACTACTTATGTATTTAAATTGAAACGAACATAAAAGAACAAACATAAAAGGACGTTCACAAACATAGTTCGTTCAATTAATTTAATGAACAAAAAATTGTTTTCATAAACGAACTTCCCGCGGAACAAGTTCATGAACAGCTAATGAGCGTTCAGTTCGTTTACAGGCCTAATTATTTAGTATTCAGATAATCAAATTTTGAATGATTAGTTTCATACCCCTATGGTAGCAAAACTGATTATTTAAGAAATATTAAGATTACGTATTTAGCCGTCTTTTCTAACCATATTCTCATTGCTAATAATATCGTTGGGAGAAGAATATCACTACAGATATCCTTTACAATAAAGAAGATTTGTTAACAAGATATTAATATACAACAACAATTGTATAGTTCACATAAATATAAAAGAATGTCCTTTTTGGTGGTTTATCTATTAGTTCGTTCATTAATCAGAATTTCTTTGTTGACTTGGCTGTTTAGTTGACCCAGCACTTTGTATTTTGTCTTCAGTTCTTTGAGGAGTCAAACAATTAACTTATAAGATATGGATGGTACCTGAGCTGTGTAAGAGACGAGGGCAAAACGAAGGGCATCTGCACCACATTGGTCAATGCCATTAGGAAAATCCTTTGTTTGACCCTCTTTAGCAACCTTCAACTCGGCGGGGTCCAGATTACCCTGCTCAAGTCTCTTGATAAGATCTTCCAACGTTATACCACATATGACATCAATGGGGTCCACCACATTGCCCAAAGATTTAGACATTTTTCGCCCATGTGCATCACGAATCATGGGATGTAAATAAACCTACAAAATAATTCTTTATATTCTTAAATTGCTATGGTAATTATAATTATATCAGACCAGTCAAATATATAACATACTGATGAACATAATGATGATGAGAAAGCAAAGCTCATAAAAAATTATCTAAGCAATTTCCTAGAACTTAGATGTGGCACGTTCAACCCGTTAACTTACAAATGGTTCGATTCAAGTTATATTGTATCTCCAACGGGTCAATCAAATAAAATCTATAGAAAATAGACAAAAAGGAAAAGGGTCAAATATAAAAACCTACGAACCTTTTTAAAAGGTACATCACCTCCTAATTTCATGCCAAGCATGACCATACGTGCAACCCAAAAGAACAAAATGTCATGCCCTGTTTCAAGAACAGAAGTTGGGTAAAACGTCTTCAAATTTTGAGTGTCTTCGGGCCAGCCCAATACAGATAACGGAAAAAGCCCGGAAGAAAACCAAGTGTCTAAAACATCAGGATCTTGAGCCAACTGAAACTTTTTTCCTGGGAAGATTCTATTAGCCTCCACCTTAGCATCTTTCTCGTTACGGGCCACCACCCAATGGTTCGTGTAGGCCCCGAGTTCTTTAAGTTCATCATCCTCCAATGTAACATACCATGCAGGAACGCGATGACCCCACCAAAGCTGCCTTGATATACACCAATCACGAATGTTTTCAAGCCATCTGTGAAAATGAATATACAAAGCGTGAGGGATATTTATCTATTTACATTATTTTTCATCAACAGTTGAAAAAATATCGCAAAAGTACCTTTTCCATTCAGCAGCATATTGTTTTGGCATTATCTCAATTTTCTTATTTGTATCATCCATGACAGCATCAAGTGCTTCCTTAGCTATACCATGGCAGTTAACATACCACTGTGGTTTAATCATAGGTTCAACCACATCATTGCTTCTAGAACATAGCCCTAGCCTCATTTCATTTTTCTCTTCCCCTTTATACAGTCCCTGTATGCATTGAAAAAATACTTACAAAGAAAGAAAAAGGACCGGAATATATGCTGCCAATTATACATATACAAAGAATACCTTAGACTTCAAAGCCTTGGTTACAGCCACACGAGCTTCAAAACGTGGCATCCCTACAAAATCTGAACCTCCATTACTGTTTATCTTCCCATCATCGGTGAAAATGTTGATAAATTCCAATTTATGACGCTTTCCAACCTCGAAATCGTTTGGGTCGTGAGCTGGAGTTATCTGCAATGACCACCTTTATATCATGACAAGAAAACAAGACACTAACAAACTTTTCACAAACCATTTTCATTTGGGTTAAGTCAGAGCAGATGAGTAACGGGTCACAACAGGTTCAGTCAAATAGGTAACTTATTTTGTCTAAACCATAGTTGTTAAAAGCCATCGCCTCTTGCGCCTAGGCCCAAGTTCCTAGCAAGGCGAGGCGATTGCGCCTTAAGTCAAGGCAATTGCGCTTTAATTCTCCAAGTGATGGTTCATGTGCATATTCCAGTGAGATTCCTAGATTCTGGAGAGTTTCTGGCCAAATTTTTTAAATTCTGGCAAGATTCCAGCTAGATTTCCTACTTTTATCTAACGAAAACTATTTTTCTACACTTATAAACAAGCATTTATAACTTTTGGTACTAAATAGACGATATAAAATGTTATATAATATAATAGCTTTAGTTTTATTTTATTTGAATAGTAAATAGTATTAACTTTCTATTATATAAAAATATTTTAATTTTTTTTGTTGTGCGCTTTTTTTTTCTTGGGCCCGCGCTTTTTTTTTGCGCCTTGCGCCTAGGCCACAGGCGAGACCTATGCGCCTTGAGTGCGCCTAACGCCTTTAATAACTATGGTCTAAACATACACTTTGTGTGACTTTCATCCGTTCGACCAGTATGACCAGTCTCTTTTAAGCTATACGTCTGACCCGTTGATAAGAAAGCAGGTCAACGTTACCACTTCTCATCTTTAAAAAAATATTTTACCTTCACCGCACCAGTTCCGAAATTTGGGTCAACAAGTATAGAATCACAAACTATAGGAAGTCTTCTTCCATTAAACGGATGGCTAGCAAACTTTCCATGAAGATGTTTGTATCTTGGGTCATCAGGATGAACAGCAATAGCGGAATCTCCAAGCATTGTTTCAACTCTAGTAGTAGCCACAATAATTTCTCCAAGATTTTCCTCTAAAGGGTATGCAAATGACGTTAAAACACCAAATTCCACCATGTTTTTATACCCAGGAACCTTTAGAGGTGTCTTCTCTTTAATATCGATATAATCAACCTACAAACACAGCAGTAAAATGTAAAGTAAAACTAACTGAGTAACTGCTGCTTCTAAATGTGAAGAAAGAAAAGCTGACGGTATACCTCGATATCAGATATTGCTGTTCGCAACACACAATCCCAGTTGACTAACCGTAAATCTCTGAGGTGAAGGCAAAAGATAATCCTTTTTTAGTCAAAAGATAACTTGAGGAAAACTAATGTCATTGTTAAATAAAACACATGCAAAATAACAATACCTATATATAAGACCCTCCTTATAAAGCCTGACAAAAGCTTCTGTAACAGCATTTGACCTTTTGTCATCCATTGTAAAACACTACCATAAAACAAAACATAAAGTTTAGAACTCATAATGAGGCCAGTTTCCAAACAAATGAAAGAAACAAGACTTTATAGTATAAGTTTATTGGTTTTTACCTCACGTGACCAATCTAGAGATGCACCCAATCGTCGAAGTTGTTTTAGTATCGTGCCCCCATACTCATCTTTCCACTTCCATACCTTTTATCAATACCAAAAAGATAGAAACTTTTCAGAAGTAAATCAAACCATTATAATGTCCCATTTGATGCTAGATAAATAAAGTATCGGTTATTATAGAATGATGTGGTATAAAGAAAGTCAAACTCACCTCCGATACAAAATTCTCTCGGCCCACATCATGACGGGTCAATTTTCTTTCTCTCATGAGTTTTTTCTCCACCACAACCTATCAATGAGGCAGTGTCAGATAAATAAATAAGTTAGCCATATATCATATATTGGAAGTAGAGGTGGCCGTTTCGACCCACTTATATATGCATGGGTCAATTTAGCTCTGTTAACAGCGTAAAAAGGATGAAGTCAAAGAAATTAGCATGAAGGGAAACGTGGTCAAATGTCAAAAGTTGCGAAAGTACATTTATTTTTATTTTTGTGATTGTATTTGAGACGCTTATTATTTACTAATAATGTGAAAATATTGACATAAAGTGTTTCAGATATTAGAAGTCAATTCAACCTGAGTTGCTATCCCTGCATGGTCCATCCCAGGCACCCACAGTACATTGTATCCTGACATTCTCCTCCAACGAATAATTGTATCCTGAAAAAATGAAAATCAACAGAAACTTCTAAGTAAAAGAATTTACATAACTCCATAACATAAGGAAATATGAGTGTAAATCAATTAAACCTGGATAGCAGCAGTTAAGGCATGACCAATATGTAAGGCCCCAGTGACATTTGGAGGTGGAAGAACCTGCAATTGCATACAAACAAAACCCACGTAACCATATCACAGTAATCATCTAGGTTTCTATAGTTTTACGGATACTTAAAAGGTGTTTTATTAAGACTCTACATATGAAATTATTAGAGAATATCAGAAGTAAAGCGACAGAGCCCTCACGATTGTGAATGGGGGTTTAGAGCTATTAGAATCCGCCTCAAAGAAACGTGACCGCTCCCACCACGCATACCATCTACAAAAAAAGGTTCAAGATAATCAATAAAATTTTCAATAGAATTGAAGAGAAAAAATAACTCGAAGCCCGTGGATGCTGTAAAAAAGAAAATTTCACAGCAAAACATACGATTTCTCCACTGCCTCAGGAGAGAACTGTTTTGCCATTTGTTTAGAAAGCTTTTTCTTATCACCAGAAGGTGTTTCCGGATCGATAAAATCTTCAGGATTCTCATCTCCGGCATCAGCCCGTCCCGGCTTCTTCTTACTGGCTTTCATGGAAGCAGGCCCTTGTTGAGCCTTAAGTCCAAATCAATCAACATATAATCAGATTAATTAAAACTTCATAAACAATATTAAACATAAACAAACTCATTAAACTATAACATTAGCTATAAACACCTTCAGTCTAGCCGCTTCAGCAGCTTTTTGCGCAGCCTTTTGTTTTTTCAACTCTTTCTCTTTCGCCTGCCAATCATAAAAACAACACATTAAACCATAAGCCAACAATAACAATTAACACATACCATCCTCTTAAATTCAAAATAATTAACTACAACAATTAACCTTCTCTTCTTTCTTCTTCTTCCTCTCAAGTTCCTCCTCTGAAAGCGGAACATCCGGATTCGCACTTGACATCGCGTTGGCTCCTATTCGTGTCATATTTGCCCTAACATTTAAAATCGTATCAGCATAAAACCTAACCGAGACACTTTCAAACATCAAAACCTAATTGAATTTTGAATTTTCTATTTACATGCAAAACCTATAATTCTATACTAACATGTACCAAATCCTACAACAGAGCATCGAATCTACAACAAATTACTTATAGATTAAGCAGAAATTGAAGTAAATCAGTGATCAACACTAATTGTTATACAAACACGCATAAACTTTCAGAACCGATTACGCACATGCAAAATGTATAATTCATGTACTAAATCCTACAAGAAATTACGTACAGATTAAGCAGATAATGAAGCAAACCAGTGACAAACAGTGATAGTTGTAGAAACACGCATGAAATTGAGAATTGGATGCAGATAAAAGAGACGAATTTTACTGTATTGAGATGCGGGAGCAGCAATGGCTTATGGAGAACGGGAGAATGTGAATAATATGAAAAGGGGTTTGGGTTTTTGTGATTCTGGACAATGACATAATTGGATGTTATGTGGGTCGGCAGGCCCTATCAAATTAAAAAATCTCTTATCGAAATTTTATGTAACGAAAATAAATGAACACAGTGGGTCGGCCCTATCAAATTAAAAAATCTCTTATCGAAATTTTATGTAACGAACATAAATGAACACAAATAAAATCGACGAAAACTAGAAGTGGATGGCGGAGGAACCGGAACGTGAAGGGTTAATTGTGGAATGGAGGCAGTGGCGAAGCTTGGATTTTTCGGCCGGGTGGTGAAAACATATATACCCAAAAATTTCTATAGAACCGGGGGGGTGAAAACGTATATACCCACAAATTTCTATACGAAAACTACATATATAACACTACTGAGCGAAAAATCCCGGGGGGCGGACGTCCCCCCCCCCCCCCCCCCGCCCCCATTAAGCTTCGCCCCTGAATGGAGGTCAATAGTATCTGTTGATGTGAATAATTAGAATGAGAGGGAATGGTGTATAAGACCGTGGGGTATGGTGGGGCGGGGGTTTGGGGCGTGGCCCGACACGTGGCCTGAATGGGCTTCGTTGGGATGTCCCACATTGAAGACGGTATGGTGGGGCGGGGGTTTGGGGCGTGGCCAGGCCAGGCCAAACGGGCTATTTTATATTTTTTAAAACAAATTTTTTTAATGATTTTAAATAAAGAAAATTACATATAAAAATTCCTAGTGAGGGAAGTTAGTATACACACGATTCGCGGAAGGACCATCCATTGGGGGTTGAGTTTCGGGGACGGTTTCGGTTTGGGAAAGGTTGATGGAGGTTGGTGAAAGGTTGATGGGCGTTTGTGAAAACGAGGTAGGTATAGAATTGTCAGTGTGAGGGAAGTTAGTATACACACGATTCGCGAGATACGATGCGTAACCCGCCACATCGGGCATAGAGGAGTGTATTAAAAATGGACGAGGCGTTGGACGAATGGGTGGTGGGCTAGGATTTTATTGGAATGCCCACGGGTTGTTCGGGTCAAAAGCACGATTGTGAGGATTCATTTTTCGTATTGTAGAATGAGAATATAGATGATTATAGAAGAGGTGGAGTGTATTGTAGTTGGATGTGGTTAAAAAAAATTGAAGTGTGAGTTTTATAGTGAGTTTTTTTTTTTTTTTTACCACATAGCCGTTGGCCAACGGCTAGTTTGGTTTGGCCATTGAGATCCCGCCATGTCATATTGATAGACCCGCCCCACGTCCGGTCTTAAACTCCCGCCCCTTGGGGCCACGCCCAAACCCAAGCCCACCCGGGGTGGTGGCTTGGGCGTTTTCAGCCTACCCATGCCCCAACCCCCGTCCCATACCCCACAGTCTAAACATGGTGGGAATAAGGTTTCCTATTTTATTTGTTAAAGTAATAAAATAAATAAGAATTAAAGAAAATAAAAGTTTAGATAAAATAAATAAGTGTACAAAAATCTTTAATGGACAAAATAAATAAACGAACATGAATAAACGTAAATGAATGAACGTTTGCGAACACATTACCGAATGTTCGCGAACACAATCAAACGAACGAGATCTCGTGATATACAACTTTTCCATCCTCACTTTTCAACTTCAATCTTTAATTACAAACATGAACTGGTGAAGTGGACTAGGTGGTTTTATCAATTTTAAATAAAAATTCCTATAGAGATTGATATATTTACTACTTTAGCTTCATATATTGTTTATCTAAGAGTTAAGATTTTAATAACATTGCACATCCACACAAAAACATAAACTTTGTCTTATTTTGTTTTAAGTTAGTTACATGTGTAAACCGTATCACATATAGTTAATTTTTAAATTATTCATAACGTCACTAGTTCAACCACTGAACCGGTAAGACGGCTGATGCGTTGTCCTGTTATAAAAACATGGCCTTTCAGTTCTTCCACAATTTATCTTCCCATCACGATTTATATTTTCCTTTCCCTTCATGTTCCAACTCATCGCTCACGACAGTTGAGAAAGAATGGAAGTTAGAACAGTGTAGCCGTAAAAGTCGAAACAATGAAACAATGGAACAAAGAACACTAGGAACAACGTACTAAATTTGACATCATTAATCATTGATGTATTTCAATTTTCATTTAATTTAGATTCTCAATTGGCGATTGTTATCTTTAGTCATACATGACCCATGTGGGCATATCAACAAATGTTTGAAAGAAACTCTTTTTTTTTTTTTTTTTAAGGTGTGAATTATTCGTGAATGTCGGGAGGTCTAGCATACGTTGTCTTAACCGGGTCCGCGTTAGAGAGCTCCGTCGCACAATAGATCCCCAATTTAAACCCTTCAATGAGAAACCCCTATCACCCAGACTCGAACTTGAGACATGGAGGGGAAAACTCACTCGGGCTCACCATAAATAGAACTTAAATACCCGTGGCCACCACTAGAGCACTAAACTCTTATAGCCATGAAATTAAATTTTATTATTCTAAAAATGTATGCTAAAAACCCTTTCAAACCATGTAGACTAGCTGACAGAATGTGTAATACCCAAACAAGGACAATCACTTCAAATTAGGCATTGGGCCCAATTGTAAGGCTTTATAGCTAGACAGCCTAGACCAGACGATACCGACCCATACAAATTAAAACTCCACCAAAGGCCCAAATAGTCCAAAGAAGTATAGCCACAAGAAAAATGTTCTATGGAAATAAAAATAGGCACCCATATAAGATTATAAGTTCATCCATAATGATCAAGTGAATGTGAATAAAAAGTGAGACGGCAGAAGTGATTCCACCCATCACACTCACTAATGTATGTAAAATAAAATGTGTAATGGTCATGTACATGTGAGCAAAATTTTAATTATTTTAAAACATAAAATATATATTCAAGCATTTAATTACTTATCATAAAAAAATGTCAATCTAAGTACGTGTCAAAATCATTTACGAGACCAAAAATATTTCTTTTGTAAAAATAACTTTGTTTCTGATAAAATTTATATCAAAATATTAATGTAAAAATAAACAAGATTGCTTGTATATTTTTCTTTTAAATTACTGACCACAAGTTATTTGAGAAAATCAAATTAAGTCCTAAATATATATTAGAGTAAATTGCCAAAATCGTCCTTAAGGTTTGGGCATGTTTGTCATTTTCATCCAAAACAACTTTTTTGTACTATATAGTCCTTCACTTTTGAGATTTTTCCCATTTTCATTCAAACATCTGACTTTTTTTTACCAAAATCGTCCCTGAGATTTGTGATTTTTTGTCATTTTCATCTAAATGTTTGATAGAAAAAAATAAAGAAATTAGACGTTTGGAAGAAAATGACAAAAAATCCTAAAAGTGAAGGACTATATTGTACCAAAAAAAGTTGTTTTTTGATGAAAATGACAAACATGCCCAAACCTCAGGGATGATTTTGGTAATTTACTCTATATATTACAATAAAAAAAGAAACGGTGAGGTGAAGGCATATAATTGGCTCATACCATTTTCAATATGCAAAGTCATTAGCCCCATGCTCGTCTTCCCACTTATGGACCCATGCTCACACCCCCTCTCACAGAGCACCGGCGTGGTGTTTCCGTGAATGTATGTTGATGTAAGCGCCTCTTTCACGCTCATTAACCCATAACACATGGTCTAGCATTTAAAGCCATTAATGATATCCAACGGATCTAATCCAGTTGGATAGTTACACAAGGTCTTTGACATTCTCATATGCTACGTGGTGTCTGTCTCCTAAACAATATTTCTTATTTTGTCATAAACATGATAACACGGTATATATTCTTCATAACTTCTTCTACACACCATTACACCTTCAAGTTTAAACGTGTCCACAAAATCAAATTGCAAATTTGTCATATTGTTTTATTTATAAAAGTATACATAGTGCATAATAATGAAACGATAAAAAGATGATTTAAAGGGGTCAATTGAATCTGGAATTTCACACTACTTTAGACTATAATTTGTTGGATATATTTATTTATTCTTACATATGTTTTCTTTTTGTTTTCTGGATAGATAAGGAATTGTTTGGTAGTATAATTGCTTAAGTTGGACATATTCCCAGAAAAACAAAAGGTGAAGTAGCAACAAGCAAATGCGCCAATAATCTCTACATCAAGTGGTGGAACACTTGCATTTCTCTTGAGTTGAGAGATGCATGTTCAACTCTCACTTAGTGAAGAGTGAGACACTGGTGGGCAATGATAGGAGACCCAGAGGAACCTGGGTTGGATCCTTGAGCCAAACGGGTTTTACCGGTAATTTCATCGTCATGCCTACGAGCGGGTGGGTTACCGGGTTTTCCCTGGAATTGGTGGTGAACTCGGGTTATTCTCGGAGTACAACGTTTGTCCAGTAGGTATCTTAAAAGTGTTCAGGATTGATTTTGTTGGACGTTAAATAAAAACAAGCAAATGCAATTGGTTGTGATTTTATGAGCTGTGACCATGAACTAAACTCTGGAACAATGACGTAAATTCATAACTCGTGGTTTCCATTTTCCAATCCATGCACCATAAAGGGTCCCACATTTCATTTTTGAAATACAATCAGGCCAAGTATACGACAGATTCACATACCCAAAATTATTTTAATTATTTTTTTTAACGTTATGTGCTCAAGGATAAGGAAAGTTGCGTATAATTTCAGATCTGCTGCTGAATTTGTTTTATCCATTCTGATTTCGGTATTATTTCCCAACTAGTCTTAGCTCCCCCGCGTTGCGGTGAGGGGCGTAAAACCGTGCTACCAGCATTGCGGGAAGATATAAAACCTTGTTAAGTAGCAACCAGTAGCAACCAAACAACAATTAAACCGGGAAAAACATAAAATAAAAACACAAGTTTCTAGCACCAAGTGACTCATATGACATAAAATTTAGTCAAAATAGAATTTATACCAACACGTATTAGAAAGTCGGGGGGGGGGGGGGGGGGGGGGGGGGTAAAAAACGTAAGGGACCAAATGTGTCCACCAAACACACTGCTAAGTACCAACCGAACTTGGACCAAATCTGGGAAAAACTTAAAACCAAAGTAACAAAAAAATAAATTCATTTAATTTTTGTGACAAAATTTTAAAAAATCAAAGTTTTATTACAAAACACACACAAGACAAAACCATAAAAAGACAAAAAAATCATTATTCATCCCAATGTTATGAATTAATATATATAGATAATATCTTTTTAAAAAAAACATGATCGGCTAACATTTTATAAATATATTCAGGACTACTTAATTTAAGGACATTTTAAAACTAGAAATATCTAGGCCATCGAATATTTTTTAATCAAGGCATCTTAAAGTGGTATGACATATCACGTATCTTTCTAGTTTGATAAGAAAAATGAAAAATAAAATATTCTCTCTTTAAGTGATTTAAGCACCTAATAAGTTGAGATACTGGCTAGTATCTATCTATAAAGTAAGAGTTCGAATCCGGGCTGATGCGTATTGTCCCTCTGAGTTAGCTCCTGCCTTCTCGCCCCTAACTTAGTCTCTGACCCGGGGGGGGGGGGGGGCAAACGAGGGGGACGCCTCCACCAACATCGGGGCAATGGTGTGGGCCGACTGACGTGTCTGGTAATACACGTTTTGTCACAATCTATCTATAAAGTAATTTACTTGGTTAGCATATTGTTTCAGAAATTGTAAAACTACTCCCATGGCTGGACCACTTTCTAATTAATTAACTTTAGTTTTAAGTCCTAAAGAGTAAAGAGAGACGTTGACACTAACTCTCCTTTAACCCCTGAAATAGAAAACTAAGGGGTTGTTTGGCAACATCTGAACCAATAAGTGCTGAATGAATAAGAGGTCTGAATGAGTAAGAGTCTCTGAACCAGTAAATGCTGAACCAATAAAGTGTTGTTTGGTTGCACCTCTGAATGAGTGTGGAGAATGACATTTTTACCCCCTATGTACTAGTTTTTGCTAAATGAAATATATCTTCTAAACCATATAATTAAGACGTTCATTAAACATCATGTAACTACATTAAATCGAGTCTAAACCAGTATATGATTATACAAAATTGTAGCAGTTAATTATCATTATCAATTAATCATTCATTTTGACTTGTAAAGATAAAATTTAGGTAAAAAAATAAATTCAGTAAACATTTCAATTTTCCCCAATATGTAATTGAATCAACAATCAAAACAAAATTCGTATAGCTCTGCAACTCCAGACTCCATTATATTTCTCCACTTTCATCTTCATCTTCATCGTCATTATCATCAATAATGTGAATGGCTAGAAGAAAAAGAGAAGAAAAGATGTCAATTTCATACCTCGTTGATGATTGATGTTCTTGATTCTTGTTTGAGCAAAACACTAGATGTGAGATCGAGGCTTACCGAAGCAGAAGAGCTTCCGCTAACGACTTTTCACCGGAAAACACCAAACATCGCCGCTGGAGAAGAAAGGGGGCGGTTGTGGAGGGGACCGGCTGTGGAGGGGACCGGCTGTGGAGGGCGGCGACTATGGAGGAGGTGGTTGTGGAGGGGGCGGCTGTGGAGAAGAAAGGGGGGAGTGGCAGATTGTTTACTTGGGCAAGGGTATACAAGTCTAATGTTCCATTTAGATGTTGAAAAGTGCTAAACCATTCAGATCTGAATGGTTTCATTCAGAGGTTGTTATTTGGTGAACCAAACACCCCATGTCTGACCGATTCAGAGGCCAACCCTCTTAATGAAGCCATTAAGAGGCAACCAAACAGGCTCTAAGGTGGAGTTTATTTTTTAAGAGGTAAAATGTTTGTAGCCTGCGGATCACATTTGCAGACATCTGTAGAACAAGAAGTTTATCAAAACTCTGCAGTTTACAAGAATAAAGATGTTTGTTTTTTAACGTATACAGACTTCTAAAATAAACTGATGGTGCTGAAGGGTGGTGGGTGGTGAACGTGGACGGTGGTGGCGGTGTAAATAACTATATATATATAGGGGATGGATCATGAGAAAACTAGTTTAAATGAGAAAACCAAAAAGCTAACTAAAAAACCTAAAAAAGCCTAAAAAACATAACAATTTTTTTTTACAATTTTTTTATAGAAAAATCGCTACTTTTTTATGTATGGAAAAAAAATTTCAAAAAAAAAAAAAAAAACTTTTTTTTGTTGTACTGCACATGTGCACTAATACTGAAAGCCTAAACCACTTAACCCACCCCCCACCGACACCCCCCAAAAACCTAACCCCCCCCCCCCCCCCAAAAAAAACCTAAATTCACCCTCCCACCAAAAGCCTAACCCCCCCCCACCCCCCAAAAACCTAAACCCCCACCCCCACCCTCCCGAAAACCTAAAACTAAACCCTAAACATTAGCCCGAAAAAAACCTAAAACCCCCCACCCCCCAAAAACCTAAACCCCCCCCCCCCCCCCCCACACCCAAAAACCTAATCCTAAACCTCCAAAACCCCCCACCCTCCCGAAAACCTAAAACTAAACCCTAAACATAAACCCGAAAAAAACCTAAACCCCCCACCCCCACCCCCCCAAAAACCTAAACCCCCCCTCCCCCCCCCCCCCCCAACCCAAAAACCTAATCTAATCCTAAACCTCCAAAAAAACTAACCCTAAAAGCTAAACTAGACTCAAAAAACTAATTTTAAGCATGAAATGCACATTGTAGTACATGTTATATTGCACATGTGCACTACTATAATAATAGTATTGAAAACAAGACAACACCATAAATCTTTTCTTATGTCATAAAAAATATGCTCGAATATACTTGAATGAAAGATACAAAAATTTGTGATCTTATGGTGCCATTTTTGTTTTAAAATGATAACGTATGGAGAAATGGGAAATGTTTGAAAAGTTATATATATTTTTTTCCAATTTTACCCCTCCCTCATTAAAAGTCCCCCTCCTTCATTAAAAGTCTCACCCCCTCCTTTTTAGTGGTTTTTAGTTAGTTTTCTAGTTTTCTCATATATATGTAGTTTTCTCATTATCCTCTCCCTATATATATATATACATATATATATATAGGATAAGGATCCGTTAGGAACCACCCTTTATTGCGAGAACCGCGAGAACCAGTGTGAACACATGGCATTTTTGTAATTAAAGTGAAATTCCATCTAACAGGTTCCATCTTCGTTCTGTTCAAATAGTTAGGGTTTACATCCTCATTCAAATCATCGTTCACTGCTACCACTCCCCTGACAACCGTCGCCGCCGTCGACACATCACCTCTGCCACCACCGCGACACCACCGACGCCACCGCACCACCACCGTGATAACTCCTTCGCTGACAAGTCCTCCGACGACAACTCATCCAGTGACATTCATACATCTGCTCATAAGTCACCACTGCAATAACTAATTCGGCTCGTCCTTCTACGATTACTCGGTTGAATACATCATTTATCCGGTAATCACAACAAATTACATACTTTTATATTACATCCATTCTGTTACCAATTTCTATGTTGTTACCAATTCCCACTGTAAGTGTCGTTATACGATTACTCAGTCCGGTTATATTGCTATTTGTCATCTACTTACAAATAAACATGATTTCACTTGTAACCCCTTTGTGATACATATGGCATCTTCTGATTCATCACATATATACCCTCCTCGTCAATCTGATGGGTTCACAGTTCAAGCGGCTAGAAAAGTCCTGGAAGAAGCTTGCTTTGGGTCGGATTTTAAAGGTGTCCGAGTGGCTTAACTGGGTCCCTATTAAAGTTAATGGTTTCATATAGAGGTTGCTGGAGAATTGGGTTCTGGTTGGGGAAAATCTACGTGCGAGAGGAGTTAGTACCATTACTGGTTGCTGCATAAAGTGTGCGGGGGTTTCGGAGTCGGTCACGCATCTTTTTATTGAGTGCCCGATAGCCAAGGCGGTGTGGATGAAGATCTCTGTTTGGTGTAACTGGGACCTTACAGGCCTCTCATCCCTGGAGCAGCTTGTTTAGGAGTATACGCGACTAGATTCTTATGTCAATAGTACATTGCTTTTGGGTATAATTTACTCCACTTTATGGGTAATTTGGAAGGATAGTAACAACAGGTTCTTTAAGGGGGGGGGGGGGGGGCAAGCGTTCTTTGGAGTCGGCTTCCAATGATGTTATTAACCTCTCGTTCGGATGGGTAAAATATCGTTCGAAGTTCTGTGTTGATAGCTGGGAAGGCTGGGTTAATTTGTTTTTTTTTTTTTTTGTTATTTTATGTTTTGTATGGCTATGTATGTGCAGAGTATGTTCTGCACTTTTTTATCCGAGTGGTTGCTGCTAGAAAAGTCCTGGAAGAAGCTTGCTTTTGGTCGGATTTAAGCTGTCCGAGTGGCTTAACTGGGTCCCTATTAAAGTTAACGGTTTCATATAGAGGTTACTGCAGAATTGGGTCCTGGTTGGGGAAAATCTACGTGTGAGAGGAGTTAGTACCATTACTAGTTGCTGCATAAAGTGTGCGGGAGTTTCGGAGTCGGTCACGCATCTTTTTATTGAGTGCCCGATAGCCAAGGCGGTGTGGATGAAGATCTCTGTTTGGTGTAACTGGGACCTTACAGGCCTCTCATCCCTGGAGCTGCTTGTTTAGGAGTATACGCGACTAGATCCTTATGTCAATAGTACATTGCTTTTGGTATAATTTACTCCACTTTATGGGTAATTTGGAAGGATAGTAACAACAGCCTCTTTAAGGGGGGCAAGCGTTCTTTGGAGTCGGCTTCCGAGGATGTTATTAACCTCTCGTTCGGATGGGTAAAATATCGTTCGAAGTTCTGTGTTGATAGCTGGGAAGGCTGGGTTAATTTTTTTTTTTTTTGTTATTTTATGTTTTGTATGGCTGTGTATGTGCAGAGTATGTTCTGCACTTTTTTTGTCTTGTTTAGATTTTTACCCCTTGTTGCTGTTTTACCAGGTAATCGCTGGTATTTCTTTTGTGGTATGAGAAGTTTTGCTGCTGTTCAAAAAAGAAATAACATTTGCTTGATTACTCTATGTTCTTATATCATTGTTTATTTAACATTGTTTATTTTTTTGTTTATCTGATTGATCAATACAACGATCATGCACATGTGCATTATGTTGATAACACCCATACTCGTCATCCATAAACAGTTAACCATCATTAACATGAACATGCACATGTGCATCACGTTAACAACACCCAATAATCATAACTAATCATACTCAACACCCAATAATCATAACTAATCATACTGTTAACCATTAATACATAACCATGCACATGCGCATCACATTGCCAACACCCTTTAATCATCTCCCTATAATCATATGTTAACCATCAGCACATTTCCCTTGCACATGTGCATCGTAATGCTAACACCCTATAATTATCACTCTAACACCCTATAATTATCACCGATAAACTATTGACCCACTATAATCATCACTGATAAACTGTTGACCCACTATAATCATCACCGATAAACTGTTGACCATGTATACATGGTTGACCGATAAACTGTGGACCATGTATACATCGTTGACCGTTTATACATTGTGCGTACACATTCCATATGTTTTATTAATTATGATATTTATATCCTCTTTTTATTCATTTTGTTTTTTTGTTTATATATAGGAACAATGCTACATCGAGCTTTGTACACATCGGTACATATTATGTTCAAAAGAATGGTACATATTATGTTCAAAAGAAGGACAACCAAAAAATACTTGAACTACTTATAAATTGATTATCACTTGTTTTTTTATTTACATTCCTTGTTTAGACTTATTTTTTATCTACTTAGCGGTGTAGTATTCACTGTTGTATTCATGACCAATTAACATAAATTACCAACATGTCCACTGTTTCAACATCATGCACATGTGCATTACCCAACGCGTGGAATTTCAACATTGAAACCATACCATCTAAACTTATCGATGCACGGTTTTTAATGCCATTATGTTTTAACTACATGTAC